>JAYRBT010000178.1:6306536-6323089 GCA_036023395.1 Myiotriccus ornatus
AAGGGTGGGCTCAGTTCCGCGCACACTGTAACTCACCTAAAAAATCCAATGGGCAGGCTGGAAGGTGTAAAGACCTTCCCCGGTTCTTCGTTCGCGAAGACTGGCCATTATTATGACTGCACAGGGAGTCCACCTGGCTGTGGTGCCTGCCCTTTTCTGGGTGATGCTTCCTGAAGCATCTACATTCATCGAATTTTACAATTTGTATATATCCTGTGAAAGCATGGGGAACAAGATGTGAAAAATGTCTGGAACTCTTTCACTGCTTAATTATCAAGCGACGACTTCAATGCAGCTTTCAGTGTGAAGGAAGCAGAAATTCTGCACTTGTGAAGAATGACAAATGCTGGCCAGGGGCTCAGCCCATGTGCTCAGCTTTGGAATACTCCCCTCTGGCTCCCGCCTGCTGCCATCCCCCCAGAGCGAGGGAAATGGAAAAGCTTGGCTATAGAAAATACCACAAATGGCTTGTAATCAAAAGGAATTGCTTATTTTGCTTAGAGCTTAGAAATAGCATACAATCCTGATGCTACAATGTACATACTGAAAAAGCTGTGTTTGTAGGGAAAACGGTTTTAAAAAAAATAAACATGGCATCACTATGTTTGTTTGTTATAGAGCAGTGCCAGGAGCTTATGCAGACAACTATGTAGTGTATAGACCACAGTAAATAGTAATTACATTTGTCCTGTGCTGTTTAGTAGGTGGAAGCGTTAGGAAAGCTTGATGTTGAGCTGTATTAATCTCATTTTAAATACTGTTTTGTTTTAATAGTTATATAACGTGTTTTATATGATGTTTCTTTCTGCTTCCTTCCTCTAGTTGTAATTTTTTCTGTAGTGGGTTGAAGGGAGAAAAAAAGGTTTTAAGGATTTTGTTTGTTTGCTATTCATTTGCAAGTGGAAATTTTTCATATGTAGGCCAGCTACATTATCATTATGTTTGCTTTATTTATATGAAAGCTACAAGCACAGACAATGGATATTTTTGAAGCATCAAAAGCAGTCCTTGCTTCGGCTCCCAGGTTTGGAAACATGACTTTATGAGGTAATGTTAGCAAAGTTCTTCTGGAACATAAGTTCACAACTGCCAGCTAGCCTTAGACTCCAAAGTAATGTCATTATTTATGATTAGAGCTATAATTCTTGTGGTGGAATTAAGTCACTAGCATAGCTGTTAGGAAACTGCTTTTACATTTGTTTACACTGGTCCTATAAATTGCTGGCACTATAAGAAGTGATGGCTGGAGTGCTGCCGACCTCAGGAATTCATGTGCCGGGCTATAGGTCCAGTCAGGCGTTACCATGACGGGCAAAGTGTCACGTAAGATACCTTTCTCCGTTTTGAGAAGTCTTGTCTTCTGTCTGTGTGTGTTTCAGACCTTGTGTTTAGCAAGCGATAGGCAGAGCTGTCTTTTTAAATCCCAGTTTAGTGTCAGACCATGTTCGTGCGTGTGCCGGGCGCTGAGAAACTGTGAAAAGCTAATGGATGTCTGACTAGAGATTATATCGTCATAAATCTGTGCCTCCATCTCGCAGGTCTCAGGCTGACCACAAGGTTTTGTTGCACAGAGAGCTTCATGCCATGAATTAGTTAATAAAGAGCAGTGTGCTAGAAGCTCACTGCAGGCTTTAAGGGCACATTCTGTAGAATAAACTCACAGGTATCGGCATGCTAAATGAACAAGGCTTTCATACATTTTGTGTGGCATAAAGAAAACCGTTACATAAAGTTGAAGCTAGCATGTGCTTGTTGCTTGGATTGGTGTGGAAATATGTGTGGGTTTGACAGAATATATAGGCTCTATTGCTAATCTTATGACACGTTCTTTAGGGTGAGGAGGCAAAAAACATTCCTGGTGAATCTGTAACAGAGGAACAGTTTACCGACGAAGAAGGCAACGTCATCACGAGAAAAGTAATCATGAATTACATCACTGCTCTGAGTCTTTGCATTCAAGTAACTTCTTTTTAACATGCTTTCTCCCTTTAGAATCCAGGAAAAAAAAAAATCGATTTTTTCATGTATTGCTTCCCACAGATCACCCGGAAGGTAGTAAGACGCGTTGTTATCCCCCATGAGAGGAAAGTTGGTGAAATGGTAATGGAACGGGGACAACCAGGAAATAACAGTAGACACAGAGGGTTGTGTTGACTGCTAGAAAGTGCTGCTAAAGGGCTGGAGGTTTGCATTTAACAAGAAGCCTTGGCTAAGCGCGGTGCTTGCGGTTATTGGCAAGTTGTGTGTTTGGGTGACGGGCAGGGGTGCCTCTCTGTGCTGCGTGTGGGCAGGGGCAGCATCCAGGGTGCCCAGATAAATTCTATTAGCACTGAACATTAAGGTCTGTGTCTGTAAAACAGGCAGAAGGCTTAGGCCATAGGTTTTGGGCCTGTTTTGTGCCATTAAGATGAGCCATGTCTGTGTGTTTGGTTAAGCCCTTGCAGGATTTGTACCTTATACCTGTAGGTGTATTGTGTTGCTTTTCCCCCAGTCCAAAGGAATGAGCTGCAGTCTGATCCCCATTTGGCCTCTCACTCACACTTGTGCTAGTGACTGAGGGTTTGCAGGATTCAGGGGAACGAGGACATACCCAGGCAATGGTATCCTCTACAAGCAAGCACCAAGACAGCATTTTGTCCCTGGTGATTAAAACTGGAAGCCGTTCTGCAGGGCTGGATTGTGCCCAGCTTCATCACCCTGAAAAAGAAAGGACAGCAGGAAGGACAGGACTGCTGTGCGCCAGCACACCCCAGCTCTTCTTGCAGAGGGCTCCAGGGCTATGGGCAGGATTGGGCAGGCTGTGCCTCAGCTGTCCTCTGTCTCAAAGAGCCCTCGGGGGAATGGGCATCACCTCTGGAAACAAACGGCTTCAGAGGAGCTCATGCCTTCTTCCCCAGCACATGGCCCTGGGAGGTCTTTGCTTCAGTAAAACTGTCATTGGGGTTAATGAAATTCTTGTCTGAGTGAAAACAGATTCAGAAAGGAAGATAACAAACCCTCTTTATCTACTGGTAATAAAAAAAGAAAGAAAGAAAAAAAAGCAGGGGACAAACACATGTCACAGAAATAAAAGAATTGAAACACACTTATTTCCATTCCCGCTTTCATAGTCGTTTATCAGGGGAAAAAAATTACTGCCCAGCAAGGGGGAAACATTTTCAATTTGCTACACCAGATTAGATTAGTTGGAAACTAGAAATAGTTACAAATACATCAATGCAGATCACCTGAGGGGTAAATTCTGCCGATAGCCACACATAAGCAGATGCCTTTCTCTGATGTGAGTGAGGCTTGTGATTACTGGAGTGTTTATTTTTAGATGATTATTGAACTACTTTTAAAGAGCAAAGATGAACTTTATTTTGGGGTTTGATGTTTTAAAGACACTGAAACCTGCACTGCTTGTCACTGTCATTGGTTTTACTTCTGTGCTGCTTCAGTGGTGGTTTTTGCTGGCTTTCTTCCTTGTCCATTTATTCCATTACTAACCTGCTTACTTTAAAGCACAGGCGTTGTGAAACATCATAACAGCAGCCACAGCCTATGCTGTTGGAAATGTCTGCCAATCCAGCTGACCTGGGAGGCCGGTTGGGAAAGGAGATTTTTCCTTGACAGTGGCACTGGATTCCACCGCAGTTGGTGGCAGGGGCTCTGCCAAGGACTGCCAGCCAGGCACTCCAGCAGCCCAGGGGTCACACTGAAATTGTAGACCTCTGTTTCCTACTTGAAGATGATATTTCAGACCTGTGCTTTTGCAGCTCAGCAGAGTGGATAAATAGATTGTGTGTATCTTTGAAATGAAGTGTTAATGTGATTTAACTGCTTTTTACTTATCCTGTTACAGCAATATGTGGAGCCTGTTTTGGAAGCAGATTTATATTTACGAGTACCCTCTGCAGACTGTGCTAATGTTTATACTTTTCCTTTAAATCAGGGGGAAGCTTATAAGGTTAAGACAAAGAAAGAAGTCAGACACGTGGAGAAGAAAAGTTACTCATGAAAGCTGAAAGCCAACCACTGAACGGTCAGTGTGATCCATTTTCTTCCATTGCTGAAGGCTTTTGCCAGCACGGCGCTGTGCAGCACAGGGAGCAGCACCTGGGCTGCAATGGCTTGACTCTGCTACCCTGACATTGCTTCCCAGCTGCAAAGCTCAATAGCTTGCCCTTGATCTTGTAAGCAGAAAATGACCTTGTGTTCGTGTATAGAAACTGAGCTTTACTTCTTGGAACATAAAGTGGTATTGAGGCGTGTGCATGATTTCTGGGAGTTTTACAGTCTCTAGTGTTTGTAATCCTTTCTACACCGCTTTCTACCCCTAAAAATCAACTTGAACACAAATAGTAAAGGAGCTGCACACAAGTAAATCTGCTGGGAGTGAAAGGCTCCTTGCACTGTCAGGCGTGTGATCTGAGGGCAGTTATGCAAGTCAAAGTCCTTGTAAGTGAAGTGTCTCAATATTTGCCAACAAATAATCCCTACCAACTGTTTCTTGTGAATTTTATTGATCCAGCCTTAACGATTGTAGCAAACCAGCAGCTGATGGTATAAGGGGCTTTCCAAGCTGAAACCAAATGCACAGGCTAAGACACCCTTGCAGGGGCTCTGTAAGGGCGTAACGGAGCACCCTGAAGCCAGAGGCTGCCTTGTCTTGATGACAAAGCTACAGTCACACAGAAATGTGCCTATATATACAGGAGGAGTCTGTCTGTGTCTGTCAGTGCTGGTCAGTCAGTCATGGCTCCAGGTTTACCATGTTCATGTCTTTTTTTCTACTCAGCACTTCTCTTAGCTTTGTTGAGTTTCAGGAACTGGGCAGAGGAAGAGTTTATGAAGTGCAAGTCTATGTATTATCCTTTTCTTGTACATCTGGTATAGGATTGACTGTAGGATTTAAGAACAGGATAAACAGGACCTGGAAAACATACCAGATAGTGATGTGGAGGAAAAGGACAGAAGCAGAGTCTCTCCTGGGTCACTAGTCCCTTCTGACTGCTGCAATGTAAGGTATCCCCTAAAATCACCTGGCCTTACAGGCTTTCTCTGTCTGAGTAGTTCCATTTGAGATGAACAGCCTTCAGTGTGTGGGATCTAGCTGAGGGATTTATGGGCTTAAGCCCCAGGGAGCAAGCTTTGTGAGGTGACTGGCATGCATTCAGCATCTGGTAAGCACCTACTGCATCCACTTAGCACAATTGCTGAATTCCTGCTTTTACTGAGAACCCTCCCATGTGTGCTAATAGAGTAATACAGCTTTACCTGCCTCCCTGCTCAACATACTCATAATGTTTTATGAGTATTTAATTTTTTGAAAAGAGAGATGATTCTTTTGAAACATCTTTCTCATTCATGGAGTTCAGGAATACAGGAGGAAAGCAAGACAAAGGGATGGCATTGCTTGTATGAAATTGTGTCCCACACTGGCTTCCATGCTGTTCCACTGTCAATCTGCAGGGGCAAACCAGCAGAAATGTGTAAACTCAAAGGCACTGAAGGCAAGATGGGGCACTGAACCCCATAAGCAGTGTAGCTAAAGAGCCTGCCAGCATACAAGCTTAGTGCGGCAGACACTGGGGATAAGGGAGAAGCATTTCATTTTAAAACAAAATGACATAAATAAGGCAGTCCTTGCCTAATGTATGAAACAGTCTCACCTTCAGGAAGCCAGGGACTGAGTTCCTCAAACCAGATTTGCTCCCATGACTGCTGATGTATTTCTCCTGTGATTTCTAGTAGGCAGCTCTTCTGTGCTAGAGCCCCTGAGGAACTCAGTCTGCCTTAGATAATGAACCTTTGCTCAGGGGGGGACTTTGTCCTGTAAGATGAATCTCCATACTCCAGACTTTGATGTGATAAGCAAATGTGCATTAAGTAATTGTGAGCCCAGTCAAGAGTCCCTTGAAAACATTTATTTGGATGTAGAAGTGGAAGTATTTGCACAGGCAGGGGATTCTAATAGAAAAACAGTTTGTTTTGTAATCACAAAAGACAAAAAAAATCCTGTTGGGAAGGCAGAGGTGGTTCTTCTCCTTTGAGTGTTTGAAAAGAAAAAGACAACATTAGCTAGATTTTGCTGTGAAAATGTCTGTCACCACTGCAAATAAACCCGTTGTGAAACACAGGTTGAAAGGAAAAGCTAAGAAGTCTTGCGTGCAATTCCTCAGGACAGCACCGTGTGAGCTGGCGTGCCTGCTGCGACGGGAACAGGCGGCTTTCAGCAGCAGGACAGCTTTATGACAACTGTAGATGTGGGCAAGGACAGATTGCTTTAGCACAGAAGGAGAGTGTAGCACTCCTGGGAAATGCGTGTGGACCTGTGACCTGATTAGTAAACGGGCATGTCCGTGCCAGCCTGGATCCCGCAGGCACCGCTCAAGCCATGCTCCTGAGCAGGCTGCCCTGTGCCCAGGTGCTGGGGAGCCGCAGGTCTCTCAGCTCCCGCTCCTGGTGCGTTTGTATTTCTGCTTCCTGCCCTCCTTGCTGCAAGACATCGCTGCTGTACAACAGATGGAACAAACTCGCTGTCCTCATGTGCATGGCTCTGTTTGGATGGGCAAGAGCAGGACCTGGACCCCATCTCCTCTGAGCCAGGTGGGAGAGGGATGGGGCCGCCCCTCTTCCTCACTTTTTCCTTCACTAAGCCTCCTGAAGGCTGGACTCCACATTCCTGGCTCTGCCAATCATGTTCCCTGAGCAACTGGCAGAGGTGGATGTGCAAGGAGAGCAGGTTTTCCATCACTGTTGGGGGTGCTTGCACCCAATGAATTAAAACGTGCTGTGGAAGCAGCAGCTCTCTCCTTCTGGACATGATGCCGTTTCTTCCACAATAAAAGTACCTATTCCTTGTCATCACTGGATCTGCCGAGCTGGTGCTGTGTCTGGGGTGATGAAATGCAGTGTGCTACAAAGGTATTTGTAAATCAGTTCATGAGCAGTGTGGACATCTGCAGCTGCATTTTCCCCTCATGCTGGGAGCTAAACTAATGTGATTACCTACCTGGAAAGTGTGTGATTTATCCCACTGCAGAATTCCATCACGCCAATTGCAACTTTTCTGTTCAGCCAGGGAAAGGCACGAAATTGATTCTAACGAGAGATTCTGAAATGATTTCTGCTCTCTTTTCTTTCCATAGGACTGTGTGCTTTTACTGCCAGTATTCTAGAGGGACAGTCACGGAAGAAAAAACCAACAGGAATTAAGCATTCACCTATAAAAGTGTGCGTGTGTTTGCTGCTTCCCCACATTAACCGCATGGTTTTTATGAAAAAAGAAAAAAAAAACAAACAAACAAAAAAAACCCAAACAAAAAAAAAATTAATTTAGCATGAGCCAATTTACAGAGCATGGAAATTCACGTTCATTCACAGGATTGGAGGGTGCGCAGTTACCAATGCAGTGTATATACAAGATGCCATGCTGTTAACAGCTTCTTTCAAGCAGTTTGATGTCATCTCAAAAGAAATAAATTCCTGTGGCCAGAGAGGATGTGCGAAGATGGAATTGTTAAACCATGGAAAGACACTAAAATTACTAAAATCCACAACAGCTCGCCTTATTTTTCTTGGACCCAAACTGTCAGGGTATAAAACACTATTTGTTTCTTTTTTAAACATCAATAGTTTTGCTGTAAATAAATAACACTGTATAAATTCTAACAAAATAGAATAAATGTTGATAAGGCACTGCCTTTTCGATCACAAACAGAATATTGCAAATGCATTGAGCAGGCTAGGTGTCTCAAATGGCTGCACCTACAGGGATATTCTGGGTGTATCTTCACAGATTCTTGTATATTAGCAATTATAATGTTTGTATATGCAAAAACGCTAGCTTGATTTTAAAAAAATCTTTAAAATCTGCTGCAAATTTAAATGATTCCCAAAATGAGGAATTCTGTAGTTCTGTGAAAATTTTTCTTCAGAGTACTAATATTTTGATGCATGTGTTTCACCTTATTTTGATTAAATCTTTTCCAGTTTTGCAAACACTATACCGCAACATGAAAAATAAGATTTTATCTGTAAACACAAAGCCCTTCATCTAATATTTGTTGCTGTTGCCAATTTTTCAATGAAATGACCTAAGACCCATAACATATACAGTAGTTGCATTATGGGGAGGGGGGTGCTATCTGTTCTCGCTTTATAACGGGGGTAATGCTTGCAGCTTTAGAAGTGGGTTGGTGCTCCAAGGAGCACAAGTTTGGGATATTTTTAAATGAACTGAAGAGAAATTATTAGCTAATAGACTGGCAGCACGCTGTAAAATTATTACTGTATTGTGTACTGGCTATAAGATGTAGAATCTTTCAGTAAGCCAATCATCTGTAATCATCCTAGCAGTGTAATATTAGGTTGTTAAGGCTGCTGTGTTTTAAAGGGCATTTTTATTTGGGTTTTGGTGAAATACTTTAATTTGTTGATTATATTCATATGGAAACAGCATTCATTGATAATAGCTCTAATTACATATGTATGAAAACAACAAACACTGGATGATCTAGTTGATTATTTAAGCATAAAATAAATTGTGTTAAAACTCTTGGATAACGTGTATTTGGCAGTGTTCTTGTACCCTACAGACATGAGGCTTCGCAAGGCCAGCTGTTAACTGCCCCTGGCTCTCAGCTTCTTTTCCTCTGTTTCTTTTGTCTGCTCCATCTCCTTGTCTTCCAAGTGTGCCAGGCCATCAGTTGGCAGGCTGTCCCCAGGTCAGGGGAGCAGGAGGAAGGCACAGCAGCCAGCAGCACATGCCCAACGAAGTGCTGAACCCACCTCCCTGGGATGGAAGAGGTGTGGGGAAAGGGCCTGTGCAAGCTGCTTCTCTAACAGGTCTGAGCTCTGGACCTCCTGGAATTTCTTTGGCCCCACTGAGAATCACTACCAAAGGCAGTTTTCTCCCCAGAGCGTGTCAGTCAGACCAATAACCAATGCCCCTGTCCATGATGTCGTTAAAGGGTACATCCCCTGTACATTGCATGCACTTCCTGTGTATTATCAGTGATGGACCACTGTATAAAAAATGTGGCCAAAACAAAGGTCTGTAGGCAGCATCAGTACACTCCCTGCTCTGATCTGCAACAAATGCAGTTTATTACTCAGGGATCAGTTTTACCTGGCTTTTAAGGCAACAGGAAGATGAGGTATTTCACCCCAGCTTGGCACCTGAGGAAGCACTGCTGCTACAGATCCACCTCAGTGTGCTTGTTGTTACCTTCTGATCCCACAGGAACCAGTCCTCACGTGGGGTCAGTCAGCAAAGCTCTCCTGGCTCTGATGAGGAGCACTTGACTTTGGGAGAATGTAACAGGTAGGTTTGTCAGTGTTTCTGAGTTATTAGGGCCATCAGCTTTTGAAGCAGTGACAGTAAATGAAGTGGTTTTCAGCATTTGAGCAGCCAGTCTGTGTTGCAATATATGTTTTACCTATGTCAGGGTACTGCTGGTACAATTCTGATGGTTCAGGTCCTTACACCACGGTTTGGAGGACAAATGCCACTTTACACCATTGGAGAACAAACACACCTTATTGCAGTTCACAATCCAACAGCAATGATCATCCTCCTGGAGACCTCACCACCCAGATGCCTCCCTCCCACTTGCGAGTATCCAGATCAGCTGAATGAAAGAGAATGTTTTCAGTGACTGCTGAGCCATGTATTTATTTAATGTTACATCGAGATTGTACAGCTGGAAGCAAAGGCTGTGGTGACAATCAGCGGGAAGGCAGGAACAGCAGTGTAGAAGAGCCCCGCTTCCTCTCTAGCAGCATCCAAAAGGCAGCGTTTCGTTTGACTCATCTTTCTCCTCTGCCTGGTCCCCTGTTAGTGCCTGATGCTGATGCAGAAAAAAGCTGTGATTGTACTTGGAATGGCAGCTCTGGGAGGCAGAGCTGCTCTTTATGGAGACAGAGAAGTGGGGTTGCCTGTGCACGTAGCAGAGGTGTGTAGGTGAGTCTCGACAGGTCTCCTGCCACTAGCAGTGATTTATGTGGCAGCTTCAAGCTCGGGGAGTTTGTCTTTACTGTGACAGCACACGTGAGTAGCTGCCGGCTCACCCTGGGGCTCCCAAGGATGTTTTTGCAGCAAGGCCCAGTCACGGGGAGCACTTGGTGCCTGAGCAGGCTGTGTGACCATGGCACATGCCTCTTGGGCTACCTGGGCCATCTCCGTACATGTCCAGCAGGGCAGCCCCCACCGCTGGCAGGTCCCAGTCCCCAGATCCTGCTGCACGGGCAGGCAATGTCACAGCTTGCTTCCCGTGAAGCTTTGATATGAAGAGAGAAAACAAAGAATGGGAACTCTGCAGCTAAATTTGCAGAGTTTAAAATTTCACATTAAATGCTGCACAAACAGGATTTTCTGGGTGTTGGTTTGTTTTGCACTGAGTGTATTGATTCCATCAGTAGCTCAGGATATTTGGGAAAAACAAGATTGAAGAGTAAATGGTCATTTGAGAAGGAAAACAGAAATCTTGCCAGAACTAGCAAACAGCACAGACAGCCCTGGAGTGAGTGAGTGCCCTACCTAAATGTGCACTTTTTTTTTTTTCATGTTTTCTCCAGTGAGAACATTCCCCTTAGAGGCAAATTTATAAGTCAAGGGACTCTGATTGCATCTGTTAAAATAAACTCTATTGCTAAATACAGTGTTCTTTTCATCCTTTGATTTAGCACTGCCTAATAATGCTGCAGAGTATCCTACCGTACTTTTCCCATTTCTGTTACATTTCAATTACATTTTATTTGTGGCCAGTAATAGTTTTAATGTCAGAAATTCTGAGAGCTCCCATAGTGAAGAGCTGACATTAGTGGGATAAATGGTAGTCGCTTGCAGGATTGCAGCACCCTGCTAATTAATGCTAATTTCCTGGGGGGTTGTTTAACACAGGCTTTGTCTATACCAGGCACTGTGCAGGAAATTCAGAAGTGCTCTACCAGGGGCTGCTGCAGCCTGGTGTGCCATACTCCCCAAAACCTCTCCATGCCCTGTAGGGAAGGAGTTTATAACTGAGGCTTCTTTGGGCAGGATCAAGTCAGTAACATTTGATGAAACTCATTGAGGTCCATCAGTGGCAATTTTTATCAAATGTTTATGCAAACTCAGCACAAGCAGCTTGGCCTGGAAGACAATCCGTGTGGCTGCCCCAGCCCCCTGGGAAGCTGTGCCAGCCCTCCTGCCCCTGCCAGCTCTCTCCCAGGCAGGGGGGAGCAAGCCCGAGGGCTGGGAGTTGCCGTGGCTGAGGCTGGTGCAAGGGTGCTGGGCAGCGTATTGGCAAGGGGCTTGGTTTTTGTCCCAGCCACTTGCATGATGTATGAAAAAGCTGCTGCTGACCCAGTGCATCCTTGGCTTTGGGGTAACGTGCAGGGATTGCCAAGGGACAGGAGGAAGGGGTGAATGCAAACAGGACCTCTGTTTTCTGGGAAGATCCTACCAAACTGGGGCTGGAGGAGGAGCTGCTCCTGGCTCAGCTCCCCTCTAACGCTTGAGTGAACGAGGGAGGGAAAACATGGTCACGGTGTGGAAGAAAACATTCTTGCTTGGTTGAAACCACAGTCATTTTTCAACAGAGATGTGGACCCTTTAGACCCAGCCTGCTACAAAATTCTTGACATAAAATATAGTCCATTACTGGCAGAGGAAAAGATTAGTGAAGGACAGAAAAATGAGCTTCTCAAGAAAAATCTATGTACGTGCCACATTCTTCATAACTGCTGATGCTAAAAACAGTATGCAAATTGTGCATGGCTTTATTTATTTGACTCTTAAGTCCTGGAGGAAGGCGAAGATTTATTATAAAAGCTTTGTTGGTACTTCTCCCATCATGCTAATATTCAATTACTGAGAACTATTTGGGCTATAAAACAGCAAAGTACAACAATCCCCTGTTTACCAATTTCCTTGGAAGGTTTCCAGAGGCCAGATATCATTATGGCATGACTCAAAAGATATCATTATGGCCTAGTATGGACCCTGAAAAAAATTCCCTGAGAAAACAAGAATACAAAAGTGAACCCCCAGGGATGAAGATGTGTTACCTACTGGGTGGCTACTGCATGACACATTTTCCTAGTCAGGTACTCTATCCTACAAACAGACTTCTTTTCTGATACAAGTTCCTGATTAAATAGTTGTTGATCAGAAAAAGAAAGCAGCATTACATTATTTTCATCTGAATTGCTTGTTAAAAAAAAAACAAAAACACATGTTTTAACTTGCATCAATAGACGCCTTAATCCACAATATTAATGATATCACTTTTTTTCTGCTCATACAAATATCTTTGAAATTGAGGTTTCTCTGCTTCAACAACCCTTCCATAATGGAAAAATCTCCACATATGCACTGCATTTTTCCCTTTAAATATTCCCTTGTATACAAGTCACATTCTTTTTAATGCAGCTTCAATTTATTTTCCTAGCAGTATTTGTCATTATAATTGCATTTTAATGCAACTTTGTCTTTCCCTTCTTCCCCTCCCATTTCAGTCAGGTACTCTTAGTACTGTGCAGATTTTTTTTTTCCTGGGGTTAATTAGCTTCAGTTGGCCTTTTCCTCTTCAGTCTATAACTACTGAATATTTTAATAAAATTGTATTCTTATAGAAGGTCTTCCAGATGATTAATGGACCTCCGGAATTGTATTAAGGAATTACATTAAATCTCT
This sequence comes from Myiotriccus ornatus, assembly GCA_036023395.1. NCBI lineage: Eukaryota > Metazoa > Chordata > Aves > Passeriformes > Tyrannidae > Myiotriccus > Myiotriccus ornatus. Next base: position 6,319,201 of record JAYRBT010000178.1, read on the forward strand.
GAATATATCTCTTCTAACTCCTCACACCTAGAAATGTATTTTATACAATATTTCGACTACTGATGTCAGTTTATGAAACACTGTTTCTAATTGCCCATTACCTCCTATAATGATAGTTTGTATGAATAAATCCCTGCCTTTTTATTTCTTCTCCTTGATGTGATCATCTGCTCTGCTACTGTAACAATGCTGGTGACATTTTCAGATTCTTTATTTCAACCAATCCTTACTTACCCCCCTATAGTTTTGCTTTTGGTTTTTGTACAATAAAAAGATACTGAGGCACGGAGAGTGGGGACCTTGTCCTGCAGGTGCTGTGGTGGTCACAGGCTAGTTGTTGTGGATTTTCACAGAATCACAGAATAGTTTGGATTGGAAGGGACCTTTAAAGGTTATCTAGTCCAACTCCTCACTGCCTGCAGTGTGGGGACCAGGGCCCCACAGCAGTGTCTGAGCTGCTCTGTCTGTGGGCCAGCCTCTGCTGTGCACCCTGTTTTTAAAAGGGGGTTTTGCTAATTGTGCTTGTACCACATAGTTATACTTTTTAATTGGTTTGGTTAACATCTTACAGATGTGAAAAGCATGTGATTTTTTTATATTTTTTGGGGGGGGTGCTAATTAGGAGAAATTTTTCTCTCCCTGTTTAATCAATTAATTTGGAGTAGTTGGCTGTAATTGTAATTAAATATACTGATGCTATTTTTTAAATGACTGAAATGCTGTTACGGCAAGAAGGATGCCATGTCAGATCTAAACACCCAGGGCCCTTGAGTTTTCCTCCCACTCCTCCACTGACTCAGTGTTTGTCATTGGGCAAGTACCTCAGGTTGCTACCTCCCTTTCTTGCCTTCCAGGGCTATTGTGCGAATTAATTAGAGAATGTTTCAGCATGGCTTTGAACTAGAGAGACCTACAGGAGTGCCAAGTTATAATTTACTGTTACGAAAGTCAGCGTGCTGGCTGGGAGCAGGACCTCTGATGCCAGCCCAGCAGAGAGGGACGGTGAGGCAGCCTGAGGAAAGCTCCCCTCTTGCCATAAGATCCCTTGTCTCCATATCCATGTCTGCACCACTCTAGAAGAGCTCTGCTGAAGGCAGCACCAGCAGCTGCCTGGTGTGATCCCAGGGACGTAGCCCTTGGCAGAGGCAATCTGGCCTGGTTGCTGGATTGAGGATGTTTTCTTGCACCTCCCCTTCTGTTTTCAGGCCAATTTTGGTGTCTGAAGGAGCAGCAGACATGTCCTCTGGAAAATTATAGTGCTCCAAATCAGCAAAGCACTTAAGATTAACATTGATAGGTCTGAAGAGTGGCTTAAGGTTAAGCATGCCGTGGGGCTTGCTGGGTAAGATTAGCCTGGAGCAGATGCGTGTTTTGCTGATGCAGGTTTTCATAATATTTAGGCCTTGATTCAGCAAGACGCTCAAACGTGAGCAGTCCTGCTGAAAGCAATGGAAATAACTGGCTGATCAAAGCTGGGCAGATGGATGGAGAACGAACATTAAGTTACAAACCTGCTTGTTTAGAAATGAGTTTGTTTCAAGGAGAACGTGTGCATACAGACAGAGACAACAGAGCAAACTGGCTTTCCTGCTGTCACCCGTGTTGCGGAGGGCGTTTGTGAAACAACACTTCCTCATGACCCAGTGGTGTTCAGCCAGCTTCCCAGATACCAGCAGACCTATTTGAAAGCAATTTGGTTGAATAGTAACAACCTGTCCAAAACAGTGCTCACTATCAGTTGAATCCTATTTCAATCCCTTGGGCTTTTTATCCCACAGCCCATGCTGGCAGAGAGGCTCAGCCTGGGCACTGCTGCAGGACAGAGGAGCTGGCAGCTGCCCCAGGTAGTTGGACTTGTCTGCCCCTGCAGACCCAGGGGTCACCAGGGGTTGCTGCAGGGACATTTTAGGACAGCACTGAAAAGGTCTCATGAGGCCTCATGGACATCATCTAGCTGATATATGGAGACCTGTGCATCTACAGCACTACCTCTTGATGCCAGTGCTCTTATGTTTTGGGAGGAATTCCACAAGAATGAAGCCCTGGAGATCCAGCGGTGGGGGGTGGGGGGAGGGGGCAGCAGCTGCCAGGGTGGTGCTGAGGGTTGCTTGGTGCTGATGGTTTTATTACATTTTAATGGCATCACCAGGCTCAGTATGGAGGTAATGGGATGCAGGAATGTGACTCAGTTTCCACAGGGCCAGGTAGGTGATGCAGGACCTTTTCTAGCCTGAAAAGCCCTGAGCTGGTACTTCCTAATGGGGCTGAGGCAGAGCTGTGGGGCTCTGCTGGTGCTGGATGGGGACCCCCACTTTTCCCACCTCCATTCTGAGCTCTGTTTGCACAGCAGCATCACATGCCAGGGTCAGACATATGGACAGGCATAACAACCGACAGTTCCCACCGCTGAGAACTAGGAACAGCCCTTCTTTTCTTGTGATTAAGAGACCAAAAATAAAATGACCTGCACTTATATTCCCAGGCAGGCGAAAAGAATAATTACTTTACAGAGATGGAATTCCTTCATATATTACAGCCATTAAAAAGAGTAAAATTTGAAATTTACTGTGGCATGGAACAAAAAGGTAGTGCAGTCAGAGATAATGAAATCCTTACTTGCCATTATCAGAAAAATTACTGTTGTTAAAAGACCCCTTCATAAATAATTGAGAAACCAATTATACATTCTTGGTGCCTAATTTATCCAGGAGCAGTATGGACCATGTTGTGCCATAGAATGTGTGGTGCGTATTCCCCGTTATAGCTTACTGCTGCTCTGCAAAGAAATTGGGGGAAAAAAGAAAAGAAACTAATGCACACACCAATCAGGAAATACATTATCAGTAATGAGAGATGGGTGCCGATATGTCGTGATTTACAGAGGTTTTGCTGGTGTATGGAGGCCTGAATTATCATGTCGGTTGGTCTGTGTGCTGTGAGGGGAGCGGGGCTGGATGGGCTGGGGGTCCCGGGCCCTTGTGCCCGCGGTGCCCACCCGTGGGGCTCCGATCCGCCCCGGGGAAGGGGCCTGGGCCGGGGGTACATCCTCGGGCAGCGCTTTGTGCGCCCAGACGCCGCTTTTGTAGACATATTCTTTGAAAAAACCCAAGCTTTTGGGCTGTTTGAGTCGTGTGTACAGAACCCCTGGGCTCCCCGCAGCGCTGCCAGGGAGCTACGAGCCCGTATGTCACAGGTTTGCTTCCCCTCACGGGTGGCGGCTCGTTCTGCGATACACTGAGGTGGAAACCGCTGGGTTTGAGGGCTGGCTGTGCCCCGGCAGTGCCTCGGGGTCTGACAGAGCCCCGGGTTCGCTGTGTGACAGAGACCCCCGCGCCCATCCCGACCCCGGGTTCGGTGTGTAACAGACTCCCCTCCGGGCACATCCCAATCCCGGTCCGGGGCGTAGCAGAGCCTCCCGGGCACTTCCCGGGACACGAGTTCGGTGTGTAACAGAACCCTCAGGGCACATCCCAATCCCGGGTCCGGTGTGTAGCAGAGTCCCTCGGGCACATCCCGCCCCAGGGCCCGGTGTGTACCAGAGGCCCCCGTGTTCGGTGTGCATCACACCCCCCGTGCTCGGGGTGTATCACTCACACGCCCCGTGTTGGGGGTGTATCACTCACACCCCCCGTGTTGGGGGTGTATCACTCTCACCCCCCGTGCTCGGTGTGTATCACTCTCACCCCCCGTGCTCGGTGTGTATCACTCACACCCCCCGTGCTCGGGGTGTATCACTCACAGCCCCCGTGTTCGGTGTGTATCAGTGACACCCCCCGTGCTCGGGGTGTATCACTCACACCCCCCGTGTTGGGGGTGTATCACTCTCACCCCCCGTGCTCGGGGTGTATCACTCTCACCCCCCGTGCTCGGGGTGTATCACTCTCACCCC
>JAYRBT010000178.1:6323189-6416712 GCA_036023395.1 Myiotriccus ornatus
GTGCGGAAGATCGAGCGGGAGACCTACAAGCTCACGTGCAAGGCGCTGCAGGAGGAGAACCGCGACCTGGGCAAGGCCAGCGTCACCATCGTGAGTGCGGGCGGGCGGGCGGCGCCGCGCCGGGCCCGGCGGGCGGAGAGCGGGGGTGTCCCCGCCGCGGGGTGTCCGCGCAGGGCGGGCCCGGCCCCGGTCGCGGCCTCCCCGCCGCTCCCCCCGGTCCGCGGGGCCCGGCACCGCGGGCGGGCCCGGCTGTCACCGCGGCCCGGCCGGGGGCACACACCACACGCGCACACACACACAGGTGGGGTCACCCCGCTGGGAGAACCGGGAGCAGCCGCGGCGCTGCCCCCCGAGGACCCGCGTGGCCGCCCGGCTCCCCGCGGGGACGCGGCCCCACCGGCCCGGCCCGGGGTCCGAGCGGCCGCGGCTCGGGCAGGGCAAGCGCGATGCTGTGTGTTCCCCCGAAGTTTCTCAAAGTAGAGATTTCCTCGGAGTTCTAAGTAATCTGCGGAGATTACGGATTATCTCTCGCCAGCCGTCACCTCTCAGGCCACTGTGCAGAAGCATCGAGCTGCGTCTCGGTCGTGAGGAAGTGTTTGATTTGTTTGTAGTGGTTTATTAGCTGTGGCATTGCAAAAGATTATTTGAAAACTCGTTTAAAATAAGCCCCTTGAAAATAACGCGAGTAGCACACACAGCACTCTGTCCCGGCAAGAGCTCAGCTCCTGGTTTACGAGCACTGCGAGAATAACTTGGAGTTTAACACCATTTTATGTGGTGCTGTTAGGCATCAGTCCTCAGTACAGTGCATATGAAAATATTACAAAAATGACTTGTTTTCTTCGCTCTGAATCGGGAGTTAGGAGTTTAAATGAGGGGAATTTTTGCAAATTCAGTGGTTAGAGTGATTGTTCAGGTGTTGAAAAGGTCATGGCCTGCATGCAAAGCAGGTGACTTGCTAAAGACCAATTAAAGGTAACCTTTATACTCGTTTACACTGTCCTGTGCATCCTTGCCGGTGCAGGTAGAGATGCCTTGAGAGACACCAATCCCACCTGCGTGCACTCTTATCTCATTTGATTTTTCACAGGGGTACTTTGTTAGGAGTGCAATGTCTTTTTGATTGATAATCGGTTTTTCCCATGTCGATATACCTAGCAAAGAAATGGAGCTTGCCTAGGCAAACCTCTCATCTGCTCCCAGGAGTAAGCATTCAGTGTCTAGCAGGATGTGGGCCGGAAGAGTGCATGAAATACAATACAGAAGTAATTTATTCAAGGATGACAAATATAGTGGTAGTTGGGGAAATGTGTGCTTTGTTAATACTTTACGAGAAGAGAACGTGTCTTAAGTAGATAGCAGCGAAGTGCCTTCTAATGTTGAAAGGGGCTAAGGCATCTTGTCAGTCAGACATTTTCTCTCTGCCTGTTAAAAAAGCACAGCATCTTTCTGAACCCCTGGTAGGTGTATTGTTTGTAAACACGCTTGTGTGCACTAAAATTCTTTAGGCACTGTCTCTAAGGACTTGTCATCTTATATTTTCATCAGATTTTAATTTTAAAAAAGCAAGCATTTTTCTTAAATCTGAAACTCAGTCTGTGTGTTTTTGGCATCTTGGATAAAGAGAGGAAAGGTGTTAGACTTTTATAGCAACCTGTAGGCTGTCTGGAAAACCGACATCTTCAGCTGACGCTCTGGCTTTGGTATGCTAAACTGTGTGCACAACTGAGTAAACCACTTCTAATCCAGCAAGCGGCGAAATAATGAATGCAAAACATAACTTTTTTTCAGGCCACTGAGACCTTGTGCTGTGGTTTACACAGTCTATAATGTAAACACATTTGCAGTGAGAATACTTTGTTGTGTGGCTCTAGTATGCAAGTGACTGGAGATGAACTTTATTGGAATGTTGAAATAAGTACCATTTGCATGTAAATGAGTAGAAAATTTTCTGATTTTCTTCACTGTTGTTCTAAACCTTCATCAATTTGCTCCTCCGCCTGCCAGCTCCAGCTCTGTGCAGTGTTGCTGTGCTGACAGACAGGCGCTGTGTACGTTTCCTGTTGTGGGCACTGCAATGACACAAATCAGCTTTGATTTTTATCAAGTGATGAGGACGAGCTGTGAAGCGCAAATAAAACTGACAGGTAGCCAAAATAGCAGGTGAATGACTAAACCTGTGTGCTGTAGGTGAAGGTGACTCCTCGAGCCACACAGCTCTTCATCTGCAAGCCTTTCACTGATCCTGTTGTTTGAGCTTCTTTGTGCAAAGCCAGGGAAACTCTTCTCTTTCTGTAGTTCCCACCGTTGCCTGTAATGATTTTGAATATTTTCCCATTAAGGTTTGCCAGTTAGAAGGTGGTGGTCTTCCTCCTTCCTCTTGTGTCCATGCTGGTGTAGGTGTTAATGTGACATCTCTTTGTGTTTCTAGTATTGTTGCTGTCAGCGTGGATGCATACACTTCAGGAATTGCCTAAATTGCTTGCCACATAGGATCCTATTAGTTCTGTTCTGCAGTTAAACCCTGTCATGGGGTTGAAAATAAGTGTTAATTAAGCATAGGAGACCTAGGTTAAGTAGTTGCACCAGGAAAACTGGCTGAGAAAAGGTGTTAGCTCGGCAGGCTTGTATATTCACTACTTTGGTATAAACTGTTGTGTAGAACATGTAAAAACAGGTGCTGCTTTCATGCTGAAATTGGTAAAACCCAGCTTGGACTAAGTGTATGTCCAAAAAGACATGCAAATTCTACTCCTTCCAGTAGCCTGAAATGCAAATGAAATTATGCTGCTGTTCATGTTCAAGGCTGAAATTGAGTAAATATATGTGATAACTTTATCTCACCTGCTATTATTGGTAACAAACTGGGAGGGAGGGAGCAAAGCAAGGAGAAAGCTGGGGATATTTGAAGTGTTCCCTGGCAGTGCAAGAGCATTACGTCAGGAAATGTGAAGTTGCGGGTCAGGTATTGAGAAGAAATGACTAAGATCACTTGAGCCATTTGCAGGGAGTTCATTTATGTGTATTTAGCAATCTTCATTGTATGATCTCATAGTGTATTTCTGCAAGGTCTTTTTTAGGAAATGGAGCGGCTGGTGCCTAGGTTGGGAAAAAGCAGATGCCTGAAGATCTGAGATGCTGTGTATTTCAGATGTGAAGTAGTGAGTTTTGGTTATAGCTGCACTACCAGAAGTGGATTTCCTGTGTGAACTTCCTTAATTTTTTTAGTGAAAAAGGTCTACTGAGGAGGTGTCATATTTAATGGACCAAGCCTGGGACAGCACAACTTCTCCAGTTAAATGACAGTACCTTCAGCACTGGGTGGTGGAGTGACTGCTTTTCAAAAGATTGAACTGTTGCATGTGACAAAAGCTGACATGCTTTAGTTAGATGTAGGTATGTCTTGGTCAGGAAGTTTCTTCTGAAGTGGGGTGGAACTTGGATTTCTAAGTTGCTTTTTTTTCTACTCTTCAGTGTTTAATGTAACCAAGTTGTCCCATTTCATCAAAAGCCATGTAACACTTAGCTGATTTTGGATGCATTTTGGTTTTCTTTCTTACTGTTTTGAACTGACAGGCCTCCTGCAAATGGAGTGCTTTTAATAACAAAAAGAGTTTTAGTCCCTGATTGCTACATGCTTACCCTAGGATGTTAAATTCAGTAATTTAACTTGTGTAAATTACTGTAGTCAGACATCTTCTGTGGGTGAAGTTAGGAAATTAATATAATAAACCTTATTCTGTTACTTAGTTTTTTAACTGAGATGAAGATAGTGTATTTCAGACCTATTAATTTTTAAATGTTCCTGCTCCAAAACGCTTGATGTAGCAGTCCTAATGCATTGTAACATTTTACAAGAACATCTCTTTTTAATTTTACCCCATTTTGCTTTGTAGGGAAGGGAATTATCCTAGAAATCCCAATTTGTGGTGCTGTGTGGATCCCTACCAGGGTCATCAATCCAGATGAGACAGTCTGATCTGAAATACTAATGGCATATGCTGGCTTTTGTGAGCTTGCCGTGAGTTATCACTGTCTTGGCAGGGAGCACTGGAACACAGGACTGCAGTGGGTTGTGAGTGGCAGTATTTCACTGTGAGACCTCTGCTACCCTTGTTTCTGTAGCTAAACCTCCACCTCTGCACCTTGGCTCTCAGCTTAACGTTTCTTGTTCCCTGAGCTCTAGCAGAGGGCAGTTGCATTTCGTGGCTTCTCAGTCTCCTCTGCGTTTCTGCAGAGCAGTGTGAACAGCCTCCCACCTGTTGGGAGGAACAATAGAAGAAAAAGCCTTTCTCGGCTCCTATTTCCTCACCACCTACTTAAATCCTGAAGAAAGTTGCTGCTTTCAGTAACAATCATCTCCTGAAAGCAAACAGGCTTTCTGGGACCTGCAGATCGGAAAAATCCTGTGTGAAATTGTAGACTTGTTACAATTGGCTCAATAACAGCCAGATTTAGATGCTGGGAATCAATATGATTTTAGCATTTTGTTCTCAATGAAGTGTGCAGAGGGATTTGTGTGTGTGTGTATGCATGAGATCTGCTGTTGTGGGTCTTCATGGAAAATGTCAGGATAGATAGTTTGGGGAAGTGAATGGGTATGTTGTATTGTCAGAAATCTCCTGCAGAAGTGCTTTTTTCTTTTTTGCATCCGATTTTCAAAGCAGAACACCTGTTTCAGTACAGAATATGTCTATTAATAGTAGAAGAAAGGGCAGGATAGGCTATCTGAATTGAAATACAAACCTTTAAAAAGATGCTCACTAAGGGCATGGGGATGAATGAAGAGAAATCAGTTAGGAGCAGATAAAGCTAAGAAGTGAACCAAGAAAGCAGAAAGATTAATATTTTTAAAAAACGTATCAGTGAATCTGTTATTTACTCTTTATTTTAAATTAGGTCTTGCTTGTGTGAAAGATACTTGCAGTTCTGTGATGTGTAAGAAACCTGCTTGGGGCTTTTGTATTGAGCTGCAGCATTTGTAACTCCAGCTTGTAGCTGGACTATACTAAAAGTCTAATTCAGAAGTAACTTATTTTAGAAATGCTTTGCTCACCTGCATTTCAGAGTAAAGACAACATTGTTGCTGAAATTAGCAAATTCATACACCCTGAAAGTCCATCTGCAATTTTTCAGGCACGTTTTTCCAAGAGCAGGCGCGTAGGAAATGGCTGTCTCGTATTTCAGTTTTACATTCACCTCAGATTCTTAAGAAGTTTCTGTTGAACTTCTACAAAATGCCTCTAAAGGAAAAAGGAAGCTTAGTAACACCCTTCAGTGTTAGCTGTCTTGGCCTGTAGGTTAGCACGGCCAAAGCAGTGCTGCACGGCTGGTGAGCTCCTGGTAAAAGGTGTGGTATCATCTGCTTCCCTTTGGCAGGTACACACAGCCACTGGCATATCAAGTTCCCAGGGAAAAACATTGTCCATGTGGTGTTAACAGCACCGTGTGTGTGTTGCTAATGCTGGTTAAAAAACAAACAAGCAAACAAAAAACAGAAAAAGTGAATGTTTCTGAACTTTACTCAAATAGTTAATTAACAGGAACGCTTGTACTTTCAGGGAATTTGAGGCTTTGCATGTTTATCTAATCATATGCTTTGATTTGTGTCACATCGTGTTTTTCTGAGTTGTTCCTGGATTGAACCTCATAACTAACCTTGAAATGTGTCTTTGGGAAGGGTATCCAGTAAGTATCATGGAGGTGAAGAACCACTGTGCTTGGAAAAGCTTTTGTGTCCTGCCTGCTGTTCTTCCCATCAGCTTCATCAAGGCTGAGCTGATGGTTCCTTCTGTGCTTTTTAGTCAGGTTAATGAGTCTTATGGATCCTCTGCTTTCTCCTCATGAAGACTGTACAGGCATCTTTTAGTTTATTTTGATAAACTAAACTAAGCTCTCATGCCCTGAGATGCTGGAAATCTAATGTGCTGGATTAATGTGATGCAGTGGTCTAGCCTAAACACCCTTTCATGCTTCAGATTTGCACAGATATTTCTGATAGCTTAATTTGTTTGGGTTTTTTTTTCATCCAGTTCTGTCAGTTATCTTCAATGAGTTTACTATTGTGTGCTCTGGCTAATTTGGCAGAAATACAGAAGCACACCTGTGCCTCTTTCAGGTCTGATTTGTACTGCTGAGTTGTCCAGTAGCATTTGATTTGGTGCTAATAACTGTGCAGGGAATATTTTGAACAATGTCCTGCTTAGCACACGTTGGTGAAATGAAATTTCCCCTTGACGAGTATTTTTGAGGTCAGTAAACCACTTTGGAAACCCTGATGTATTCTTTAATTATTTTACAACCGTTTTTAAATAATGTTTGGCGTGTATTACTGAATCAAAAAGTCATATGGATGCCTTATACACATCCCACACTTTGTGGTTATCTTTTTGCAAATAGTCCTTGGCTGAAAGATGAATCTTTACTTATCTGCCACGACTTGTTCTCTGTAAAACCAGGCTGAATGACCTGTTTTATGTTTCTGTCCTTTATACAGTAAATTAGTTTGTTTGCAGTGTTGCCATTGGATTGATACCAAACTATGATAACCACCCATGTCTTGCTTGCCTTTAAATATTATACAACAGCTCTACTTTTTTATCAGTTACTTTATTGATGTTCCTGTATTTAATAATGGTGGAATGTCTTCAGTCAGAAGAAATACTCATATATTGCTCTGAATTACTTTGGGGATGGAAGTGAAATAAAAATTGAGGTTGTAGTGCACATTTGGGAATTTTTAATAATGCAAAGTTCTTGGAGTTTCTGCGGGCTTGCTGTTCTGCATAGAAAGTAATTTTGCTTTTCTCTTAAGTGAACTTTCTTATTGAGGTTCTATCTTAAATTCTACTTCAGAACCGGTTTGTAGTCAACTTTTATTTTAAGAATGCTTTTTATTGGTGGGTTTAAATGTTTACTGAGACTAACGACCTTTTTTTTTTAGTCTATCTCCAGTGACTTAAAAGTGGAGAAAAAAGGAGAGGGCTGTTTTAGTTTTTACTGCATTGTACACCTAATGACAACTTTACTTTCATTGAAGGGAAAAATGTACATGTATGCTCCCACTGTGTATTTGCCAGACATTTTTAATGTTCTTTTTAGCCACTTGCCCAAATGACTGTTCCCAATGCCAACAGTTTTGCATCATTCTCATCTCCTGGTTTAGGTGGTAGAGTAAAACATGAGGTTTTTTAGAGATTGTAGTGCTGTTGCTAATGCCATTATTGGAAAACTAGTATAGACAAGATTTAGAATAATTTTCAAATCCTGGAAGTTCTGTGCTTCATTTTAGTTGTGGTTTTGACTTCAATGGAGTTTGAATTTTAATGCTGATTTCAAAGCACGAAGAAAAATTGTTTTACTTTTGGAAACTATTTATTTTCCAGAGTAGGTGTGTGGTCATTTGTCGTTTTCTTGCACTTGTTAATTCTGTTTACTAATTTCCTCCTCCTGCTGATACTGACTTCAGTTGATATTGGAGGTGTTACTTTCCAAGTTATTAGTTTTAAGTGCTGGTAGTATACACAGGTTGTATTTTCAGCTATAGACTGACATGCTAAAGCTCCTTGTAGTAATCGAGCAAATAATACTGATGGCCGTGGTGAGCAAGCTTGTGCATCTGCTGGAGACCTCCAGCAAAAGGTTTTGGTTTCACCCTGCACCTCGTAAGGTGTGCTTGGGTAAGATTCCAGGTGGGGACTCCACAGCAGCAGCAGAGACTTATCAGGCACCTGGACTTAAAGGGTGTTGCAGGAGAATGGAATGCCAGTTTCTCACAAACAGACCTTGAAATGTGATTGTAATGAAGAAACAAGACAGTGGTCTCCTTCACAGGAATGAAAATTGTCAACAGTAGACATCTGATGTATTTCAGCATAGCCTGGTAAAAACAGTGAGAGAAGCATTTGCTTTGCTGCTCTTTTTTGGGCCAGGGGGTAGGAGGAAGTTGCTGAATTTAGCAGGAGAGCAGGAGGTGAGTCCTTCATGTCTTTCTCTTAAAGAAAAACAAACAAACAAAAACGACAAAATGAAGGAGGAGAATAGGGACAAAATGTACAAATTGAATTATGCATAGGATTTGGGATCTAAACAGAATAAATGGAAAAGAGACAAGAACAAGAGAGGTGAAAAATAGTATAAAGCAAGCTCCCATGGATCTGTAACAGAAGACATTCCTGTGATGTCTTGCTTCCAGTGCAGCATCCTGAGGATGTGCAGAAGGGAACATTTCAAGTTCCTCTTCTTCAGTCAGGTCCTGCTGTGTGACTGATGAGGTATCTTTAATTACATGGACTGTTATTGTCCCATTTCAATGTATGAGATGGAGAACAAAGTAAAAACAAAGGCAAGATGTTTGAGGTGAAGTATTGCACAGTAAAAATGCAAAGCACAAATTAGAGATGTGCAGGTTTCACATCTGTCTCTGTGGGGTGTAAAGGTTACTTGATGAAAACTGATGCAAAGCAGTTTTGAATCCTGGCACTTGAGTTGTAATTATTTCAACTTTTCAGTTAAAATACAGGCATTGTCGGCTAATTATTGCCTATGGGGACTATCCTTTCAGCTCCTGAGAGTCCTCTATCCCTTCCTGTATTCGTTTGCAGCAATTTTTTTCCTGGAAAAGAAAGTATTCCCTAGCTCATTGACTGATACTGTAATTGATGGAGAAATTCTTCAGATAAGGCCTTTTCTTCCTCTCTGAATTCTGAATTTGACTCTGTTTGAAATTTCATTTTCTGCATGTTGGTATTACACAATTTGGTTTAAGTCTGGGGTGGGCTCCGAGATAGATGGGCATCTCTTCAGCCCTGCTGCAGATTGAGACAGCCTAGCAGTGTTTCAGCTACCTGTAAAGTTTTCTTCAAAGTGCCTAAAAATGTGGTATTTCAGCTTATTACTGTAAAGCTAAGGTCTTTTTAGTTCCTTTGTTGTTGTTGTTGCTAATCATATTTAAAACTTCTACCACATATGTAAGTAATTCCCACAATGATAACTGCTCTGCAGTGAAAGTATAAATTGTTTCTAACAAGTCAGACATGATAAAACCCAGCAATGTTCAGTGGGCCATAGTGTGAAGTTATGCTTCTTTCTGTGCCTTACAGTTTAATTTCTACTTTCAGCAGAGGTGGTGAGATTTCCACTTCGTTTCACTTCACTTTCAAATAAGCAGCAAAAGCCACTATTATGAATTTTGCAAAATGAAGGGGTTTAATCACTGTTTTCGCAAGAGCTTTAAAGAATATGTGTTTTCCCCATATCTTTTGAAAAGAAATTTTGTCCTGGGTAGTGTTGACAGGAATTGATTCATTTGGCAAAACCCCTGTCCTGAGAGGTGCTGAAATCCTGGTTGGGCCAAGAGGAGGGACGCCTCTAAAGTCATTTACAGAGAATAAATTTAACCTGAGATGTAGATCTGTAAAAAATGCCTTTTCCCTGAATATTGAGATGTGTAACTGGAAGGTCCTTGCTCTGTGCGTGGAAAGGTGGGTAGGCATTTCCTAAAAATTTCCCCACTTCTTCAGTTCTCTGTGGGGTGGATATTGAAGTATTGATTATATTCCCCCCACATCCTGCAAACCTCTGCAGGGATCAGAGATGGAGAGTACACAGCAAAGGTTGTGCATTTTCATACACTAAATTGATAGACTTGTTTCTTGTCTTTAAAGCCTGTAAAGAGATTGTGCTGTGGTTTGTACTGTAAGATGTCCAAACTACAGAGAAGGAAAAACAAAACATTACTCTGCTCAGTGATTTCTAGGAGGGGTAAGAAGAAACATTTGTTTGTTGTAGTGAAGTTCAAGCTGATGTGTTGTAACAGTGGGATGGACAGTGTTGTGTTCACTTTGTGAATGTGTTGGTTTGGTTTAGGACAAGGTATGATTATAATTAGTAACAAACTTCATCTCCAGCCCTTGTGGATCACTGGGAAAGTGTTTGTCTGGAAATTCAGTGTGTGTAAGAGGAAGTTGGGGGAGATTTTAAGCCTCTTAAGAGGTTATTTATGTTGAGTGATTATGGGCAACTTGCTAGTGGGAAAAAATTTGCCATCTCTCCCTAATGATTATCTATGTTGTATTTAAATTAGTCATATAAAACAAACAAACAAAACCGACAACAACCCCATTCCCTGCCCTTCCCACCCCCGCCCTCCAAAAAAAAGGCTTAAAGGAAGTGAATCAAGAAATTACATGGTGAGCATCTAGAGTTTGGAAACCCCATAACTGTATTTTGATCTGGTAGTTCTTGCCCCTAGTTTTAATAACTTTAAAGGAGGGCTGGTTGGTTGATGCGGATACACTAGAGGTTATACACACCTGAAAGAAGGATCTACAAGTGCTGAAGGCCACTTTGATCTAGAAGAGAAAGATGATGAGTGCACAGGTTGTTTGTGCTCAGGACCTACTCTGGAAGTGAGGAACCTTGCAGTTTTCTGCCTGGTAAGAGAGGGAGTTGCTGATACCTGTGACATGGTGGTGGCACTACATGGAGTGCTCTGGCACCTTCTCTCAGGAAAAATGGGATATAACAGAATTATACTTGGACTCTTATTATGTACTCTGATGAAGAAGACATGTTTCATATTTGCATACTTGCAATGATTTACCTGGGCTACATAAAGTGAAGTAGGATTTTCATGAAGGTTATTTGGGAGGGTGACTATTAAATCTCTTTTCACTGCTTTTGTTTGTCCTCTTTTGTGTTTGAATAGAGAAACAGTTGTGGCAGCAGAGCTACTTGAGACAGTAGTTTGCTGTGGTTTCGTTTTGAGCAGAAGTTTGTTTTAGAACACTACCTGGTGCCTGTTAGCACCAACTTATCTAGGAGCAGAAGCTGTGTATTAAATTAGTCACCTAATAGTCTACTCTTCTGCTGAATCTTTTGCTTTTCCTGCTCTGAAACTTTGGGAGTGTGCAGTTTTGAGTTTGCTTATTGATCAACCCAGCAAAGTGGACTAGTTAATGTGTGGTTGCATTAAAGATAAATCTTGATTTATTAGTGGGCAGAACACAGGCTAAAAAATTATTTAAAATATGTTAATTTAAGAAGTGTTTATGCATTAGACATCTGATACCACAGAATAATTTGGTCTTCAGTACTACATTTCTTGTAAGTTTAGTAGTTAATGGTGGTGGTGCTGAGATTTAAGCTGTTGTTGATTATTGGCTTCTAAGTAGCATAACACAACCCGATTACATTAAAATTGAGTGTTGTAGATGCAGGTCAAGCAAAACCACAGCATTTAAAAAGAATGGTTATTCTAATGATCACGCAGGGTATGGAAAATTATTAGTGTTGTCCCCCCAGGCAAAACAGTATATGCTACAACAGTAGCTGTAAGTGATAACTCTAAGCAATATCATTTTTCTATCTTTCATGTCCAGAAACCTGCACGTTTGAAAATTCAGACAAACTCAATCTACAAATCTAGTTATGTGTTTGTGGGCATCCTTGTGATGGTTTTCAGCGACTTGATACTGAGGTTGAACAAAAGCGAAACCTGTTCCACGTGCTTCTGTTTTCCATTTGGTTTACAGTATTGATTAACTAGCAAATTATTTCCAGTACAAAATAGCCCAGCAATGTCACTGGAAGTCAAAGAGTAAAGCAAAAACTTCTTTCAAGTAGTCATCAGTAAAGGATTACTAGCGAGAGCTATTTCAAAGTTTGATATGACACTGTAGTTATATTTTCCGAATTGGCTGCTTTTGTCAGTGTAAACCTTCAGTTGGGTACAAACTGTCAAAAATGGGGAAGACCCTGGCAAAGCAGGTCAAGTATTTTCTGCAAGAGAGGTGTTGCCAAACCTTTGTGCTGCGTGTGCTGGACTGAGATGGGAGTTGTCTAACACAGCCCCATTCTTAGTGCCTTCCTGGCCGTGTTTGCACATGCAGTCATTACAGTCCTTCTGAGGAACATTTAATGTGTATTTTGGAGCAATATTTTGCTTGTATGGAGTGAATTTGAGGTCTTAGGGGTGATGGGCTTGTTGCTTATATGTGCTACACTCATTTTACACGCACACTGGAAATCCACTGCTACTGAAAATGCAGCAAGTGTAGAAAACGTATCCTGCATGTGCAGCAATGAGACACAGAAACAGCCTCATGAACTAGAGCCATTTGGAAAGGTCTGTAGGCTAGATTTAATTTTCCTGCTGGGTCATTCCTGCCTTGGCCTGTAACTTCTGTTGTCTCATGTTACAGCCCTTGTGTGCTGGAGGCAGAGACTCCAGCCCCGATAACCGTCCGGGAGCTTGTTCTACATGATGATGTTTAAGTGAATGAAAAATAAGTCTATAAAACATGTGTCTGATGAATAGTGAGATTCTTAAGGTTGTCATGTTGAGTATTTGAAATAGGAAATGTTTAATGTGTGCCTGTACAACCTTTCTGGTGCTTCATTACCACATAGTCTTTAGTTACATTAAGACTTGCACAGCAATGTGTGGTCATGGTTAAACTGCTAAGTAAAAGTTCTTTGAGGTTTCATACATTCTTCTAGATCCTAGCTTAACAGTGTCACAGAAAATGTGGCTTTTTCACATGCTGCATTTGTCTTAACTGCTTAATGCCAGTATTCTGATATAATAAAAACCCTTGAAAAGAGAACAGGGTTTTTTTTTTCTGTTTTGAAGAAAGCTGTTTAAATTGTTTTTAAATTATGTAAGTAAACTCAGGAATTGATTGTATTAATTGTGAATTTCATATAGCTTGTTGCACTCTGTTTGTAATTAACCAAATGCATTAGTTTTATAAATATTTATATTTGCCAAATGAACCTGTTCTTGTAACTTGCTTATTTCATTTTCACCACTTGTGTGATTCAGTTGTGCAGGATCTTGTGTGATCAGTTGTGTTGATCTTCCAGGTCAACATCAAAATGCAGAGACAGAAGCTATTTGAAGTGTGTACAAATCTGGAGTGAAATGGAATTGCATTCCATCAAAAAATCTACTTCATTATTGGTGCTGAGAGATTATTTAGCATGTATGAATACTGCTGACTCATGTTTAGGAAGCTGGTCAATTCTGAGGGCTTTTTTAAAGTGCTATCCCCAAACCACAAGATATGTGCACCCATGTTTTGGAGGTTACTGAGTTTTTGAGAGGTCTCACAAGGCTGCATGAGCTATGTTGTGCTGAAAGCAGTTGATGGTGGTTAAAATTGACTTGGGAGGAAAATGTATGTCTTGTGTTGTTTGAGTCAGCTCATTTCTCCAGTCAGTCTGCATCCATTGCAGATCCGTATGGCAGTAGGCCGGATCACTTGGTAGGCATCCAGGGAAAAACCTCTGTGACTGGAGTTACTGGTACCAGTGTTGTGACAGAGGCGTTGGGACTTGTCTGCCCAAAACCTAATTGACCTTTTAAAAAGGAGGGGGTGGGGGGATAAAGGGGAGAGAGAACTTCCAACTATAAATGGAGATTAAAAGGAACTGCATTTAGACACTTTAAATGGTTGCTTATCACAAAGTTATTCCTTTATTATTATAACAAAACCCAGATATCTTTATTTTACCCTGTTGCAGCAGAACTGTCTACTGAATAGAGCTGAAATGTAATATGGTATGTGTTTTAGAGCAATTCTGCATGTGGCTTTAATGTTATGTGATAGATCACATTTAGAGTAGTTGAAATTATCAGCTGCGAGGATGAGGTTCAGTAGTGAATTTCTTTCTCCTTAGTGTGTTTTGAAAATAACTTTTGGTAACCCTGTAAATTTGGTGGGGTTTTTTTTTGGGGGGGTGTTTGTTGGGTTATTTTTTTAAAGCAAACCAACCAAAAAAGCCCTTTCCTCCTCATCTACCAGGTTTGTGTTTAAAAAAAAAAAAAAAATTGGGTTCTGAAGGAAACAAGGTATTGCTGCTTGTTTGGATCTTCTATGAGATACTGTATGCCCAAAGATAACACTTCTGTTAACTCAAAGAAAGGAAAAGGGGAAAAAAAATTAAAAGAAAAAATGAAAAAGAAAAAAGGTACTTGAATGTCAGAACTGAGGAAGTGACCCTGAGGGTTTGCCATAGATTAAACAGGAAATCACACTACAAATTGACCCCAGAGCTTGAATTCCAGCTCATCACTTGAACTGCAAGAGCATTCACACTCTTCTCTGCAGGCAGGCCACCCAGCTGAATAAGTACCTTTACTTGCAGGGGAAGGCTGTACCCACATCGTTACTGGGGCTTGGGTGGAACTTCCTTGTCCTGCAACCCTTCCAGCCAGGAATGTGCTGCTGGGCGGTTGCTGCAGTTGGCAGTAGCGTGAGCAGCTCTTCTCTGAGTTGCCATTGCCTTCTGTTCTTGTGGTGGTTCGTGTTTCTCCTCGTCTAACATGCACATTGCATGCAATGTGGTCGTTTCGGATGCAGCTGGAAGGTTGGTAGGAAAAAACAGCTGCACTGTAAAAGTTTCTCCTGTAAGGGAACAGTATTAACTCACTGGAATGTTTATTGGATTTGAAGATCAGTAGTTTTCCGTATCGTTTTAACTTGGTGCCAGGAAGTAAGGCCAGAGCAGTCACTTGAATTAGTACTGCTAGAAAAAGAGAGTGTATTTCAGGAGAATTGGTAAGCTTAGATTTTAATTTATGCAAGAATTGCGTATTCTGAAATCTTGTCACTACAACACTCTGCACTTCTCACCCTTTTTACCTCATCATATTTAGTAGGACTTTTGGGAAGGCTGCTTTCTGAAGTGACAGCTTTAGTTCAGTGTAGCATGTGCAGCCACTGAGATCATCTCTGCCCGGAGCTGCCCCAGCCCTTCAGTCTATATTCAGTAGCAAAGATTGAGTTTCTTGTGTCACATTAAGCTGCTCTTCAGCTCCATCTACAGGGTTACATTGTCCATAGGGTCCTGTCGACAGGAACTGCTCTGTGAAGAGGTGAGGGAATGGTAAAGAGATCATGGTGACTCTTGCCTTGAAGATGAAAGACTTTGCAGAGTGGATTAGGTCAAAACAGTGCTCGGTAGGCTGTTTGCAACAAGATCCCCTGAAACCTTGTGTCACCCCTAGCCTGGGTGCTACTGGAGGTGATGCTTTGTCAGCCTGCAGACTGGGTGTGCTTGGCATCTGGCTCTCAGGTGGTCGAGCTGAGCTGGACCTGGAGCAGTTTGTGAAACACTTTTTACTGAAATTGTGTCTGAAATGAGACCTGAAACTAAAATGCAAGAATGTGTTCATGTCAGGTCACTGGTAATGTGCTGATATGGACTAATAAGTAGGTATTAATTGGATTGTTGAATTTGCTTGCTTACCGTGAAGTATCAGGAAGGTTTGTGGGGCTTTTAGAAGAACTAACTGGGGAGAAGAAGAGAGAGCTGGGATTAAAAAAAAAAAATAAAAAATTCTAGTTTAGATTTTTATTTGACTATGTTCGATCTGACGCCTCCTTGGATATCCTGAATTTTGTTTGCTTCATAAAATAATGGCATTAGAGCAGTGTAGTTGGGGTGAGGTGCAGTGATACAGAAAGTTACTATCTAAAGTTTAGGAGAAATGTTTCTTAGTTCTTTTAAAATCAGCTAATTGGATTTTAAGCTCACAGAGACAGGTTTTTACAACACTTTATGCATCAGCTCTACTAATGATGAGGATTTCACATGCTGCTGCAATAGAAATAATAGGATTTTTCTTCCTAAGAAATATCAGAGGTTTTGTGTGTTTTTATGTGCATGAGGTGCTTTGTCCCTCCCTTATTCTTGATTTCTTGCAAAGTAACACTATAGTCCTTGCCATTTATGGTCTTGACCACAAGAATTACAGATTTTCCTTAGTGGATGGGTCCATGAAATGCTCTGAGTTAGCTATATATGGAGTTCTGAGATAGAGGAGAAAGGTGAATGTGCCTGTTATGCAGAAAATCTGTGGTGGAAGTAGATTGCTTGTTTCAGGTTTCCAGAAGTTGACTGGAATCAGGTTTGATTTCAGTTTGATTGAGGTATTATAATTTTGTATCTCTTAGTGCCTTAGCACTTTATTTTGTAACATGGTACACAGAGTAAATTACTGTTAGTCTTTTTGGATGTTGAATGTGATATGGATAATAGAGGAAAACCAACAACTCTATACCTTCATAGCAGACCTAGTGTCTCTGATTTCCATATTCTGTTTCTGTCTTTTTTGCTGATCATATCAAGCCTCTTTTCAAATACAGACATGTAATAAAAAGACCAGTTATCCTTTTGGAAAAACAAAGTATTCACATCCAGAAAAATCTCTTTGATTATGGGCTAAATGAGTAACAGATTTCAAGATTTTAGGCAACATTAAGGTAAACATGAATTATTTTATGACTTGAGATAATTGAATTGTCTCCAAGTAATGAGTGACAAGATGTAGGACACGTTTCAGAATGAAATTTAGAAGAACTGTGGTAATGAATCACATGCTTTTGTACCCAGTCTTAATTAACTGGATGACGTTTTTTAACCAAAAGGTTTGTGTCGAGATTGCTGACCCTTTGGTAATAAAGCGGACGTTCATTATATGAAATAACGATGTGTGGGTATCTGGAGCTTACAGTTCACACTTAGATGTGTGGGGTTCCTGTTGTTCAGCTGAGAAGTATGTTCCTGTAAATGGAGGCAGGTGCAGTCACACTCAGCTTTGGGCTCCTGCCCCGTGTGGGCAGAGGGGTTGGTGCAGAGGAGTTTAAAAAGGCTAAATTGCAGCTGCTGGTCCGTGATTGCTGCGTGCCAGCACTCTGCCTGTGTGGTACGCCTGTTTAGGAAGCAGATCCAGGAAAGAAAAATGGGAGGAGGAAGGGAAGGGATTAGTTTTTGGGTGTCTCCTCCTGGCTGTGCTGGCCCCGTGCCTGGCCATGCGAGCACCCGTGCGGGCACAAAGGAGGGGCAGTGCTGTTTGGCCAGGAGTGGGCTGGGATCTTGGCAGCCCGTTCGTGTTGGCCTTAACACACATCAATAATGTAACACCAGGATCTGGCTATGAAGTGTTGTGCAGGCTCAGTGCTGTAATAGTGTGATTTTAGGGCTTTTGGTTGGTGCAAAGCACGAGCAGAACAAATCTGTGCACATTACAGATGAATAGAAATCAAAGCAGAAACACCCTCATTCTTTTGATTTTTTTTTTTTAGAACCAAGTACTTTCTAATTTAATTTTAGGTAAGCTTGGTCTGTGTTACTGCCTTTTATTATCTGAACCATTGAAAAACAGACACAAGTAGAAATCCTGTGTGGTGAAGGCAGTGGAGGAGCTGATTTTGGAACAGCATGCATGAATTTTAACGATTTGAGGACAATGAGCCCTTGCAATTTGACTTGTTTACTCTGTTCCAAAATATCTCTGAAGACATAAGATTGTTAGTAACTCTAAGTAAAGCCACATTTAGAAACTGATAGATGATGTTGTTCAGATCAGTTAGATTCCTGGAGTTTTAATCCTCAGAGATGTGAGCTGACAACTTAGCATTCCTTCAGAGCTCTTGGACAACTTTATATTTTCTTGATGTGGCAGGTAATAATACCAATGCTGAACATGCCAGAGTAGCACTTCTCTGCTATAGAGATGCAAAACATTAGAGGAGGTGTTGTGCAGGACCTAAGCTGCTAAGCTAATAAACTCTGCCTGACCTTGCTTTTTCTTTTCTCCTTTTTATTTTGTTTTTTTTTTTTCAAGTTGGGTTTGTGCCAACTCTGCTGGTGAAAGGAAGAAGGGAGCTGGTGGCAGGTACATAAGTAGGAAAGGGCCTTGAAAGTAAAGTGATAGAGATGGGAGAGGGCAGAGATAAAAATGTGAAGAGAAGGACTTGATGGGAGGAGGACTCAACTGTGAAGTTTCCAAACCAATGCTTTAGATTTTATGGTGCTGGTGTTATAATGAGGAAAATTTGCGATTGTCCTATTGTTTCACCAAACTTAAAGACAGTTATGTTGTTTAATTAACTTTTCTTCCAGGCATGGAAGGTGTCTGTGTCTAAGTAATTGTCTTGTGGACCACTAGGGAACGTATCGTTCCAGTTAAAAGATCACTGACATAAGGAAATCTTTTAAGCATTTTGCAGTGTACAATAAGTTTAAAGAGATGATTATTTTGGCACATTTTGGGCAGAAGATTTTAGAAGCTAAGCTTTCAGTAATGTGGTTGTTTCAATTCTTTAATTTTTCTCTCTCAAATTTTACTGAAATGAAACTTAGAGAATGTTTGCATAAGCTATAAGCTGGTGTCATTTTATTAGAATCGGGGCAAATCACACACATGGAGTTCAAGTCATGGATTTTATTGCAGGGAATAAAACCACTCCTCAGGACTACCTTGCTTCATTTGTTAAATATGGTATTTCTGTCATTCAGCTGTTCTAGGCTTTGTTTGGACTGTGGAACTAAGAGTTGGCTCTACCAGTTTGTAGCTGTGGTCTTTCATTTGCCTGTACGAAATATTCTTCATAGTCTTTCAGAGCAGGCTTTCAAAAAATCACTTCTGTGTTCCATTTATCAATTTTTTTGTTATTTATATTTTAAAACATACAAACATCTGAACTGTAGGGAACACAAGTGAGCATGTTCCCAGCAGTGCCTTTGTGCTGTTGGAAAGCTGAAATGGAAACTGTCTTCTCTAGTGATTCTAGAAGATTTCCAGAGCATCTGGAGGTAAAGCTACCACATGGCATCTTTGTAAGTTGATGTATGTAGGGGAGTAACAATTCTGAGAAGTAAGATACCCGTTTTCCTGGGCTGGTGGTTGGGTAGAAGTTCCTGTGAGACAAGCCAGGGTGCCTGTGGCTCAGCAGCAAGGCATATCTGGGTGAAAGAATAAATACATTATGTGACTTCTAGAAGGCAGGGCTGAGTCTGAGGAATCTGGAAAGAAGGCACGGTGCTTGATGCAGCAGTCTGAGCTGTGCTTCAGCTTGTAGTGGAGAACATTTAGACAGGAGTTTCTTTTTAGGCATAGAGTAGGTAAAAATAGCTATCTGTGAATCCGTAATGCTTTTATAAACTTTATAAGGTTGGGGAGTTTGTGCATTTTGTTGGGAGGAGGCCACTTCAAAGTTTCCCAAATTAAAGATGGAAAACAAAAAAAGAAAAAAGGTGATATAAAGTGACAAAAGGGGAGGGTAACAGCTTACTGTTCTCCAGGCTGATGGGCATTTGAAGGGGAATGGAATGATTGCAGCTTTTAATGTGGACTTGCTCCGTTTTTACTTAAAACTATCTCTTTACTTTGCAGCAAGCAAGGGCAGAACAGGAAGAGGAATTCATCAGTAATACTCTATTTAAGAAGATTCAAGCTCTGCAGAAAGAAAAAGAAACACTTGCAGTAAACTATGAAAAGGAAGAGGAATTCCTCACTAATGAACTTTCAAGAAAACTGATGCAGGTAATTGGTGCCTTTACTGATGTTTCTTTCAGGAGCTTCAGGACTGACTGGTGACTGAACCTTTTTGTTTGCATGACTGCAGTCAGAGGGATGTGGTCATACTGTAGCTGCTGTAAAGTTGACAGCTGATAAAAGCAAAGTACAAGAAGTGTAGTGAGTAACCTTTTTTTAGTATGTTGCTTTCAAGTTTGCATATGTGAACTCGGTATTGAGAACCTGAAAGTTTGTACACAGATGCAAAAAAAGGGATGTAGCTTAGGGTAAATGTCAGCTGTCTTCCAGAAGAGAGTTACTGATTAATTTAAAATGTTAGTGAAACAGACACTTTTTTCCCTGGAGTATTTGATATTTAACAGGAGTCCTGAAGTATTAAACTCTATGTACAAGAATGTGCAGTGACACTTGAAGGAGACTATCTGTAAGTTTACCCATAGTTTTAACAAAACAGTTGCTTCTCTGGAATTAAAGCATTTTTTGATGCCAGAAATAAAAAGTTGAAGATGTAGGGACAATTTGCAGCAGAGAAACTTCATTGCCCAAGTTGCTAATTTTTAAAAAGTGGGTAAGTATTTGTTGGAAGTGTTGTACCTAATTGCCCTGTTCTGATGGTCTTGCCTAAATACCTGCTTTTGGCCTCTGTAGAAGACAAGGTACTAAACCAGGGGAATGTTGGGTGTGATCTGCCTGGGCTTTTTTCCATGCTGTTACTTATAAGCATTGTCATGAAAAACTAGGCAGTTTCAAAGAACCTAATTTGTATGTTGTATGCATTTTCATGTTCTGCAGCTGGAGACTTAAGGCATGTTTAGCCCTGCACTTAGAAAATACGCTGTTTGGAAACAACATGAGAGCTAATCCCATCTGTTGCTTTTATTACTGAAAACTGGGCCTTCTATGACTTTGTCTATTTGGTTCCTATTATCACATAGTAAATTAAGTAGCAAGATAAAATATCCTCTCTCTGGTATTATTATTTCCCCTTGCTGTTCTTGAGGAATGACAAAAATGTTTCTGAATAAGGTACACGTTTTCTTTCTAAGTCATGCATTTTCATGAAAAATAAAGAAGCAGATGGCAGTAAAATAGAGGTATCAACTGTTCTTTTCTAATTGAAGTAAGATGTAGATATCATCATAGAAAAAGCTTCCCACTGAAGTCTCACAGTAAAGGGAGAAATGGTATGTTAAACAATGCTGTTTAATTGAAAGGGAGATGTAGAAATTTGTTACAGAAACAGGTTGTGTGGGACTGAACTATACGTGTACTATCAATGTAAAACTTACTTTAGAAGTAAAAGCATGAATTACACTTGGTTTGGTTGAAGGGTTTTGAACTCCTGTAATGACCTATTGTTGTGTTTAGTAATTGCTTAAAATATGCTTAGCCTTTTCCCTAGAATTCATGAAATTGCTTTAAAGCTCTATCTTTAACAGTTCTTGAATTGCTAAAATTATGCAAAATAGGTTCACACATTACAAAGAGAAATATAAGCTTCTTCTCAAGCTAAAAGTACAGTTAGTTTTTATTCTTTTTTGCTGTGGACTTCCAGAAAGTGTCCTCTGGCTGTTGGCTCAAATTAAAGAAAAAGTTAGCAATCTACTGTTCTCAAAATGGCCAAGGGGGTGCCTTGTTGTAACAGATGAAACAATACAGGGACACTGTACTTTTTGTCCAGTGGAAACCCTTAAAGGTGCAACTTCCTTTTAACTAGTGAGAGAAAGTTTCAGAGAAGTGTTTGAAACAGAATGCAGGCATGAAACTGGTGAAGTCATTCTCACCTTTTGTGCAGCATCTGGAGCAAATCCTCAGTTTTGGATACAGCATCATCCTGTAAATACTAACCAGCTTTCAGTAGGAAACTGCAGGTTTCTGCTGAAAGTAACCACATAGCCAGACCTACAATAATATGGAGGTAAAATGGTTTTGTTAAACAACATCTCCACCTGCAGCCTTAGATTCATTCCCTGTGGGTTACTGTAAGCCTCATTTAGTGTTTGATAAACATGTCTGTATCAACCAGAAGTTGTTAAAATATGGCAATTCACTGGTCAGCAGGTTTTGTTGTCCACACATCTAGATGACTTTTCATACCTTTACAGTGGCTCAAGACTTGCAGTACAGGTGGAGTGCTTGTTTTAAAGCAAACAGTTTAATATTAAAACTATTATTCTGTTTGTGTAGGCTGAGTTCAGATCTCATTCCATGGCTTGGTTATGTCTTTGATGTGATAAGCTTGCTGTGAAATGCAAAACCAGAATATTGATGGATTCTCCATAAAAACTAGTAATAGGGTCAGCAGCTTCTAAATGATACAGAGGAAATGGTCCCTTCCCCTAAAGAATTAGAAAACATTTGAATATTACGGTATGTTTCCATGAAAGTAATTTTGCATCTCTTAAGAGATCATAGATTTAGTTACTTGATACTAGAATGTTGGTGAGTTGCAGGCAATTTTCTTAAGTAGCAAAGAACTGAAAATAATACTTGGTGTTGTTTTTTGTTTTCTGAAAGATTATCTGTTGTCTGAAAGTTTTGATTCTTCAGTTATGAATCCTGGAAATTACACCCATGTATGCCAGATTAAAACTCTAAGAAGACAAATTCCTGATATTACAAATAAACTCTTTTTTTTTTTTTTGAAAAGAGGGCATTATTAGCACACATGACATGGTCAGTTTTAGAGTTTATCACAGTATGTTTGCTATAATGGGATACTCTTCCTGTTGTACAGGTGCAGTGCTAAATTTCTGACTAATGTTTTCTAGACCAAGAAGTTAAGACAATTACAATTTCCTTTTTTTTTTTAATTTCCTGAGATTTGTGAGTGCCAGTACTTACTATTATCCATGAGAGTATGGTACGTCTGTCTTTATTAGGTGAATAATGAATTCATAAATGCCCACTGCCATTTTGGACATCTTTGCTTTGGAGAGAATTCTGGCAAAATTAGATGCAGACTTTGGATGATGACTTAACCAGAAATAGAGTAGTCTCCAGTTGGTTGCTCCACTGTTCTTTCGGATTAAGCTCTTAATCTCCGTGTTTGCCAGGCAATGTTGGTCTGACCTGGAACCAGACTTTCAAAATTCATGCTATCAGACACTGTGCACCAAATCCTGTGTTTCTATGACTAAGGGGAAAAAATTGCTATGAATCTATAGTTTTGCCTAAAGCTTTGCATTTTGGAACAGAGGAGGGGTGTACTTCTGGTAAACTGCATATGGTTTGCGCTCTCTCAATTTTTCAAGTATTTAAAACTCTCTGTCTGTGTCAAAATTACTGTCGTATTATTCAGCCGAAAGCCACCTAGCAGAGGGACTTTTTTCATAGTGCCTGTGTGTTTTTTGCTTTGTCAGACCTTTGTTTGTCACAGCTGTAGGGGCTTATGCGTTGCATTCAGACTGGCATCTGGAATGAGCTCCCAGAATGCTGAAAGGTTTTCAGTGTGGAAGCTCTGCCAGAGCACGAGCTGCAGCTCCTCGCTAACAGCGAACACGAATGTCCCAGTTCAGCATGATGTGCATTACTGTTACAAAACACAGTGACATCAGGTTTTCAATACTGTAAGAAATTTGTTTTGAAACCTTTTACTATATGCCAGACTGAGTCTAAACATACACAGTAGCACAGAAAAGAGGGTATTTTCACTGGAATAATTCTGTCTTCCTGGTGCCGTACCAGTGCTTGATAATATCTCTTTATAACTGTCTGGCATTGGCTTTCCCTGACTCTGCAAGCCAGATGAATAAATGTACAATTTTATTAGATAAATTTCCTTTGTTTAGCATAATTACTAATTTTCTAGGGTGAATGCTGAAAGAATGAAGGAACACACATATCTCAACAGAGGTTTTGGAGGAAACAAAAGCTTTTAATCACATACATCCCTGATAAAGTTCTTATAAGCCTTATATATGTTTACTATATATTGCCATGTGCTTCCTGTAATTATATTTTTGTTTACCTGATGAAGTCTCTGGAAAGCTGGAACAATATTTTTATAGCATCCTTGATCCCTAGTCGTTGTAGAATGGTAGCAGTATTTTACAGAATATCATTAGGAGTGTTTTGATGCAGGCTCTGTTCTTGCAGCTGTGGGCGTGGACATGTTGAGTTACTGTTTTGAAATTTAAAGGAGTATATCTTGAAAATTTATCTTTTGTGAAACAAGACTGCTCCAAAGAGTAAATTATTTTTAATATTGTTTGATCTTATGAAGTCAGTCTTTAAAATTGTACAACAGTCCATTTCAAAATCGAATTCAGATTTTTTTTTTTTCAATACCCTTGTATTTTTGGAAGTGCAAATTGGTCCAAGTATCTGTCCTGAAAGTAAGATGTTACGACATTCCAAGATAATAGCATAATGTTTAGTCAGGCCAATTTAAGTAATTGGGTGTCTGTACAGAAATGTTTCTGATGCAAGTCTGATTCTTGACAATTCTTTTAAAAATGATAAGTCTGTAAACATAAGCTATTACCCTTCCTGCTCTCCAAAATACGATGTGTCAGCTCAAGGATGCAAATGGGATTGTGCGGAATAAACAGTCAGCTCATCTATCATTTATTTGATGAACATCTGGACATAAAGAGAAGGCAAACTGCTGATACAAATTTGTTAATAAATAGGACTTTCAGGATGCAGCAAAGGAGGAAATGGACAACTTTTGAGGGCTCAGAGTACTAGAAATCGACTGTTCAGCACAATGTACAAGGTCCTAGTCTGGGGGATAAATCAGGGTTGTTTTTTAAAGGGGGAACTTCATCCATTGGCTCCATTACTTCATAAATACTTCATAAATTCATAAAAATACTTTCTGCAGTCCCAGACGTAAGGCAATACAGTAAGGAATTAAGGTAAATGTGGTCCTACATCGTATCAGAAAACCTGTTTCTGTAGAGAGAGAAGGGTATTACTGTAGTTGTGCAGGCCTGAATTGAACTAACACATACACTCCTGCTGCTGAGATATGTATTGGATAGCCCCATTCTCACTTCAGATTGCTGACTGTCTCTCTTGCACCAAACCCGTCTCTAACCTTGCTTAGCTGAAAATTCTCCTTCAGTTTCCGTATGCAATTCACCGTCTGTAAGACATTGTCATCAAGGTGACATTTTCTAACACATTTTTTCCTTCTCTGTATCTGGCTGCCATAGGTGTATCTGTAAACAGTTGTTACTATAATTGCATATAATTTAAAACAGTTTGAAAATGCTCTCTTACTTTAATAAGCAAAATAAATGCTATCCACCAGTGTCTTACCAGTGGATAAATTCACATTGTTAGCAATTCTGTTTTTCAGCATTAGGGTTTCAGCGTCGACTGTGTTTTGTCTTTGTTTGTTTTTGTGATCAAAGCAATTTAAAAGGAAAAATTGTTGTATCCAGTTATGAGTGACAGACACCACTGGTATGTATTTTGGAGTGTGTTATTAGTATTTTTCTCCCACTGTGAAAAATGAAGCCAAAGAGTGAAGGGGGGTAGCATAATAAAGTAGGTTCAGACTGTCCAGGAGGGTTTTCATGTTTAATTCCTTTTAGCACTCAAGGGGAGAGTGACTGTGGGCTTCTTGTCATTCCCAGTTACTTTCTAATCAGAATAGAGGATATTCCTGCAGTAGATCTCTCCTGGCTTCACTTGGTAGCTTTCTGACCAGCTGGAATGTTTCTTTGACTGCAGTATATTCACATTCCCAGTAGGGTTTAGTGGATCCTACACAGAAGCTGCAGATCTAATGAATAAGTCTCATCAGTTCCCATATGATGGAAATTCCAGCAAGCTTTTGCAAGATATTGCAGCTCAGTTTGTTTTCAATTATACAGTACTTGCATGAAGCACACGAGAGCAAGAAATGGTGTGTGTTGTTAAGCTGGTTTGAGGTGCCTTTGCATGACTGTGTGATCTACCCGACTCAGGGACTGATGGAATTGCCAGCAGTCCCCAACCACACGCTCTCTGTTCACAGCACCTGGCTCTGGGCTGAGCAAGAGATTCTGGCTCTGTGCCTTTGCACACAGTTCAGTTTGCTGGCTGAATACAAGCTGATTGCAGCAATTGGATCTGGTCTCAATTTTGGGATGAATAAAAAAGAAAGGTCTAGCTTTTTTAATGAAGGAAAATGAAGATTGAAGGAAGTGCAGTCAGTACCTTGAGATAGGTGGTAATCCATGGGCTGTCTGCTCCTTGGGCTCTTCGGCTGTCTTCAGTCTCATCTCTGGTGTGTAGGGATGGGGAAGGAAAGGAGAGGGGCTTATGGAGCTCTAAGGTGAAATAATGGCTTTTTCACAGTAGACCTGTTTTTTTCCAACCAAGCTTAAATCCAATACTGAAGTAAGAAACTTCAAAATTTGGTTATCAAACAACACTCAGATCTCACTTAGCAGTCCTGCATATTCTCACATAAGGAATGAAATGGCTTTATTTCCAACTAGACAGTTTATCAAAGCTCCCTAATCATTTGGGCAAGGGCTGCCATGACAGTCTCAGTGATTGTCGTGTTGGAGTCTGGGTGGCATCCTCAAGTGCATGGGAACTTCAGGAAGTGTCAGGGGATTTAGAAAATATACTGTAATTTAGTAAGTGGAATATGCTGTAAATTAGTAAGTGAAAGGAATAAATCTCATTTATTTTATGACTAATATTTTCTATTCTAAGAATTTTCTATTCTGGTGTTTATTTTAATTTGTGAAAAATAAAATGTCAAGATTGACAAGCCCTGAAAACACAGTTAAAAGTCCAAGCTTCTCCCACATGTATATTGCCAAGTAGTTGAAGTCTGCCTAGTGCTCTTTCCACACGAGCCTTTTGGCTCTTATCTCTCTGCCAGACTGCACTTCACAGACCATTTTGTCTCTAAGTAGGAGCAAAAGGAACTGAATTAACACTAGAAATTTTATCTTGTTTTAAAATCAAAATGTATTATTTCACTGTGGATATCCAGCAACCTTGACTTGTGTCCATGCATGCCAAGTATCTCTCTATTTCCTCAGGTTTTCCTCTCACATTTAAACACTATGATCTTACAGATTGTTATGTGATAGCCAGAAGAAATGGCATACCAAATAAGCAGGTGGAAAAAGGTGCCTGCAATTTTCAGTGGATGGTCAGAACACAATGTAATTACACCACTGTATTTTGGTGACATTTACTTTCCCTTACTCAGATTCACATGTTCATACCATGGTGCCAGACACAGTTTTATCGACAGGAAGACTTGGATCTCTGTCTCAGTGGTTCTGTTGTGATTTTGACTTTATTGTTAAAAGTGACTCTACTCCAACCATTTATTTATCTTAAAATGGGGGAGGGCTTTTTGTTTCCATCTGTTTGAAAGTAAAAATTTTTTTTCATTAGATGTATTAACAGAAAAAACAACTCCCCTGAGTGTTAAGAAAACTTATAACATTGAGTTGAAATGACCAATATTTCTATGTCATCAGAATATTTTGATCCTTGACAGCACAGGGATATAAATTAGAAATTCCTTTTGTTGATTTTAAACTCGTTGTGCAGCAATTTCAGTAGTACAGCTTCTAAGCTTTCAACTGCCTGGGAGAAGGAAGTGCTAAGACCTGCATTTTATGCTTTGAATGCTCTTGAGATGATGCATTTAGAATAAAATTAATGCTTTTGTTAACGTTTAGATGTTTTACTTTTAAAATGTCTGTAATACTTTATATATAGCATCTAAAATAATCTAATTGGAAATGTACTTCTATCTGCTTTGTATATGTGCAGCGCAGTTCCTTTTTGAAGGGCTCTTTGGTAGGTTGTGCATTTTGAAGTCTTTTGAGAAGTTTTATCTGTAGAGAATTTAACATGAAGTAAGAATAAATGTGTAAATAGACATATAAAAATACTTTTATTTGTGTGTTTAAAATATTTACTTATCTCCTAAATTTTTAGTTGCAACATGAGAAAGCAGAACTGGAGCAGCATCTAGAGCAGGAACAGGAATTTCAAGTGAACAAACTGATGAAGAAGATTAAAAAACTGGAAAATGATACAATTTCAAAGCAGCTCACCTTGGAACAGGTAATTCCTTCCTTTCAGAATTATATGACTGAGAAGAAAACAAGTGCTTCTTTGTATTAGATTTGACTTAATTTTTTAAGTGTATAAGAAACTGGGCAATATCAAAAATACAGAAAAGTCAGTAGTTTTACTTTCAAAGCAATAATCAGTAACATAATTTATAATGCAAAACTGTGATTATTTTTTTCCATGGCCATTATAACTTCCACTTGTGGTGCTGGTGAGAAACACTGTCACTTCTGATGGTAGTTAAGCATAGCTATGAACCTCCTGTGTGTGGTCTCATTGTTCTCCAGGTCACCTTGCTGTGGCAGCTTGGAGAGCACAGGACTCGAACTGGGAGATGTCAGCTGTGTGCGTTCTTCAAAAGATTTGACTACATCCAACTTCCTTTCTCCCCAGGCAGTTGTGAAGATTGCAGAGATAACCCCCCACTTGTTTTGGTCATGTTTCAAATGCAAGTTTAGACATTGGAAGTGCTCTTACGCCTAATTTTAGCATCTCAGTGGTGTTAACAGGAGACCTTTTGACTTAAAAGGCAAACTGATGAAACATGTAGGCTTGTTAAAGAATTTCCGATTTTTCTGACCTGTGGAGGTCCAATAATCTGGGTGGTGTAAATCTAGTGCATTATTTCTGTGATTTCTTTTGCTGTGGAACTTTTGTGTTGCTGGTAATCCGAATTTCTACCAGTTTTGTATGGTTCTCCTATATCTGTTGGCATGGATAAATTAATTAATGACTATATAAATGATCAGATGGGTTTTCTTGATTCTTATGCTAACATTCTATATGGAGAGACCTATGGAACAAATGGAAAAATAGAAAGGTAGGAAGATGTAGTTGCCAGCAAATCCATAACCAGCATGGAAATTAGCATGAGATTGAAATAACTCTCTTAGCCACAAGGTGGTGGTGGCCACCACTTAATCCAAATGTAAAGTAAGCTTAACGTACTAGGCTGTTGAAGTCTTTGAACATGAGCCACAGCTGAAATCTTAATGGTACTTATTTTTGTATCATTGTTCTAGGCAGACAGACTTGTGAAATCATAAAATTTGACACTTGTTGCTACATTTAAATATCAGTGATATACTGCTCAAAAACCATAAATGCACAAAGGTCTTCCTCTCAAATGTGTGATCTTGAAAACTTACTTTGTCTGTGAAGATGTTAAATTTGGCTGTCAGTCTTGCTTTGAAATTCCACACGTATGTATATGTAATGCAACATCTGCCTTTGTTTCCTCTCACTGTAAGGTCTAGTAAATCTCAGGTTTCTTTGGACTTCACCATGCTTTCTTCCCTTGCACAAATAACCAAAGTTTATTGCGCTAATTAACGAGCTGAAGCAGCAGCCTTTGGTTCTGTACCTACCAAGAAGCAACCACAAGTTGTGAGCAGAGCCATGTTGCCTTTATGGGCAACACACAGGGAATTAGGAGAGATTGCCACCATGCTTCCACATAACCTTTGGAACACCTGTTAAACAGGGCTTGGAAGGAGGACTTCAGCAATGCTTTGAACTGGGCTGCAGTACTAGATCTGTCACTGATCAGTGAGCAGATAATTACAACATGTGTTCACTAAACTATCATTTTTAAAATAGAGAACATCTGTGCTTTGTCTCCTTTGCTTTTTTTCATCTGAACTGCTGATGCCACAGGTGATCAATAGTTTGTAGCAGTAGTGGTTGCATAGAATGTTATTCCTTAATAAAAAATTGAATTGGATCTTAGGGTTCAAATGTGACCTGAAATACTTTGGCAGCTTGAAGTCAGCAGAACATTCTTCTCTGAAGGCTAATGGCAGAGAAATTTGCAACATGTGACTGTTTCATTAACTGAATGGCTCAGTTAAAATGAGCAGTAATGTTCTGTGTACAGTTCAGTGGTTTGATAGGAAATAAATAGCTGTCAGTTTTGTCCTACAGAGGCCAAGTGTGTGTAGTCTTGCTGTTACTATTTTTAAGTGCTTTTCTAATTCATACAGTATAGTGAGAAACTAAAATGGATGCAGTTAGGAGATGAAAACTAAGAACTGAACTGCTAATAGTCATCTCCTCTGTCTGCTTTGAAAGGAGAAGAACACAAAATGTGTAAAATCTTATGGAAGGATTTTCTTGGAGAATAGTAGAGAATTAAAGCTAGAAAGGGGAAGGGGCAGATAAGAAGCAGAGAAGTTGTTTGGTGTAGTGGTCTTAGGCAGAGATCAGCATATTCAGCTCTCATTGATTTGGAAGATCTCCATTTCAGGAGGGAACAGTTGTGCTTATTAATCAGTTGTCAAGAAAATTGAAAATCAGTAATCCAGGAATACACAGACAATGGATATTTTAGCTGTATTTTAAAGTAAAGTAAGTGCATATGGGAAAGAGAGGTGAAAAGAAACATAATTGGGTGGTCAGGAAGATTAAAAGGAATTTTTCCTCTGAAGGGAAGGTTAAGGTCTGAAAAAGCAAGCAGTACTTCCTTGTTTCCCTGTTCTAATGGTAAAAATTAAATTATGTTTCATTGGAATGGGACTTTGAACCCATGTGGAATGACATTAGTATTGAAAGAGCTGCTGGCTTGGTCCTGAGGTATAATCCCATCCTGCTTATTGTAGTTCGGAGTACTATTACATTTTTCAAGTATTACCACATTTTTAACAAGTTCTTTGACTGGAGTATGTTTCAAAGGACACCTGAAACTATCCAGTACAAAGCCAAATACAGCAGTTCTCGGAACTCACAGCTCTGATAAGGATGCTGCAGTTGCATCTTCTGTAGGTTCAGTTCAAAGTGTTCATCCTCAGAGCTTTGGTATCCTCCCAGTGAGAGGAACTGGGACAACACTCAAGATCAGGAAAGGAAGATACTTGTTTCCAGTATGTTTTCATATTGGTGGGAATGTGGAGTTTTAGATCTGTTTCACAACCTGTTTTCTTTGGTTTTTCATCAGAGCAACTTTCAGGACAACACACCACAAAGCTTATTTGCATATTGCTGCTGTGATTTGACTTTGCCATTGTGCTCACTCACCTACATGCAGATTTATAATTAATGGACTCCACTTCCTTGGTGATGGTTGCTATAATACTAAATGTAATCTTAGATTTTTCAAATCTACAGTTATAAATAATTTACTCTGTTCTCAAATTCCAGTGCGCTGCTCTTCCTACCAATAAGAGAAATTAATTTCTTTCACCTTTGTGTTATCGTGGGTTTGTTTGTTGCTAGGTCAGTAACATAGTTGTAAAAAGTTAAAGCAGGTGAGTCTAAACCTTGCTGCATTGAAATTATGCAAAAGCCATTGCTGCAGTGGTCATGATCTGCATTCAAACTTTTTTCATTCGAAGATTTGCTAACCAGTGTTTCTTTCTCTAGTTATGATCCCTATTACTCATCAGGGTATGTCTATTTCTACTTACTGTCACTGGGTCCTCTAACCTTTAAAAAAGAAAGTTGTTCATTCATTAAACTTGCACTGTTACCTGAAATGTGTAAGTTCATGTTTGGTTTAGGTTTCTCAGTATGAATTTAGTGGTTAACATAGAGCCCTTAACAGATTTAGATGCTGTAATAGCCCTTGACCCAGTGATGCTGTAAATGTGCAGGGAAATCACTTAATCTCTTTTCCGTTTTCTAATGGCCATCATTTTCAATAATTCATTAATTTCATTAATTGTTTTTCCTGTCCAGCTAAGACGTGAGAAGATTGACCTTGAAAACACTTTGGAACAAGAACAAGAAGCACTAGTGAATCGTCTCTGGAAAAGGATGGATAAGCTTGAAGCAGAAAAACGGTTTGTCATGTTGCAGTACATAATGTTCTGGATTAAATATGTTTATTTCTGTCCCATAAGAGTTGTTTAATCTGTGAAACTCAGGAAGTTACAGCAGTTGTAAAGCTCCTTGTTTGCATGATACGACATCGTTGGTTGCTTCAAGTAGGTAAAGATAAATAGTATGAGAAATTACCTGGCAAAGCCTGAAGAAATTCACTGAATTATTTCAACTGCTCAGAGCGTTTTTCTAAAGCTTCAGGTTTGCGGTCAGCTTTTGTTTCTTTCATAGTATTTTACTGTATTTGTTTTATGCTTTTTCCCTGTCTGTTCAAAGAAAACTTCAGCTTTTTGTAAGTGATGTGCACCAATGTAATTGAGACCTCTCACTGCTTCTTTAGTAGAAGTTAAGACAGGGACTCTTTATATTCCTGGGAAAGCTAAAATTAAAAATATGTATGAAAGCAACCATCTCTTTAATGTTGTAAGAACTTTGTTACAGGAGGGAGTAGGGGAGAATAATGATTAATAATAATTAATAGCTTTCCCCCACACACACATGTTTAAATACAGTTATGTTAGTGTGACTCCCTGAATCTTGACTGGGGCCTCAAAAAACACCTGATCCCAAGTGAAGAGCAGGTTTTGTAGTTTTATTTTACAGAGCCCTGCTGTGCAGAGGGTGCTCTGAACACGTGATATTCAATGGTAAATCCATAGTAGGATGAACCTTTGGTAGGATTTTTGTGTATATTAGATTTAAAGCCTTCTTCAAGGCAAACCATCTTCTGGTTTAATCGATCTCAGACCGTGTGCCTTTGTACAAGGAGCCGTGGTGGTCAGGCCTTGCTTTAGTACACTTTGTATGGTACCTGTGAACACCAGATCATGCAAAAAGTTGTGCTTGCATAGTGCTGTCCCTGCTCTTTGGGGCAGAGTTGGGTCTGGCCAGTCAACGTGTTCCTTGTGAAGAACAGTTTCGTGCTTTCAGGCTGGAAAATACTTCCTGTGTTAACTCCAAACCCCATCATTTAGAACATAAAATATTTACCATGTACTTGTTTCATAAGAAAAATTCTTTACTCCTGAATTTACCATCAGTTATTTGAGGTATTTGAAACCATGACTATATGGAAAATCTTAATACCTTGGAAACTGAAAAATGGGGGGGAGACTATTTTAATATCCTTCAGAAAATATCTGTAAAGATTTTTCTTTTGGTAGTGGTGAAATGCAGAAAAGCTTGTGTTTCACAGCAGACATAATTTACTCATCATTAATCTTCACTATGTGTTCTTTGTCTAAGAACTTAAATGTAAAAACTCAAATTTAATGAATTTGCTTAGCAAAAATCTTTGTAATAGGTAGCACTTGAGTATAAAACTGAGATAATTCCATATAGTTGAGAATTTGTTTTTCCTAAACTGTATGCAAAAGTATTTAGAAATGTCAATGTCTGGATATTTTACCTTTTTTTATTTTGAATTAGAGAAGAAAACACTATAAAACCTTCCAAATTTATATCACTAAAACCAGTAGTTAAAATAACTTTGCATATCTGTCAGGATCCCTGCAGTGGCTTTCTGGGGGATATAAGAGGTTTTCTTTTCATTAGACTGGAAGGCCAAGTTTGAACTGTTTTTTCATGTAGAATTTTGCAGGAGAAATTAGACCAGCCAGTATCTGCTCCACCATCACCCAGAGACATATCAATGGAGATAGACTCTCCGGAAAATATGATGAGACATATCAGGTTTTTAAAGAATGAAGTGGAGAGGTTAAAGAAGCAACTGAGGGCTGCACAGTTACAGCGTGAGTAAACAACTTGTTTAAAATCAAAGTTTGCTTAATGTAAAATTTTTATATGTTCTTTCTTGAGTTTGAATTTAAGGTAGAAGTGGAAAAAGTTTGGGCAAGTTTGCATTAAAACATTTTTGTCCTGCATTCCCAGACATGGGCTCAGCTGGCAGGAAGCTGCTTGCACCTTCCCATGAACTTTGCAATGCCAGTCCTTCTTTCCTTCATACTGTATCTAAAATTTCGGTCTCATTTTCGTCAGTTCTGCCTGGTTCCTAGTCAGTAGTGTTATATTGCAATTGATAAGTGAGTAGATACCTCACCACAGAGACAGAAAAATCTGTGTGAGTGCAGAATAAGCAATACTGTCCCCCTCTGGTGTGCTGATCTGGACAGGCCAACTGGGATATTTCAACCTCCATATAGAGAAATCGCTTGCCAGAGGCAGTGGCCTTCCTCCAAGACAGAGATGATGGATCATGAGTGCTCTTTTGCACAGACCTTGTGTGCAAGTTTGTGATATTATTGATTTGTGGCTGTTAAAAGAAGATAAGGACAGATAATCTTTATACTTTCCAATTCTGCACTTCAGCCTTGACTTACTTAAGTTCAGAACAAGAGCAAGGTCTTAGGCTTAAAGTACTCTGTGTACAAATCTAGCCTAATTCATTTCAAGTATCATCTATTATTATTTTTTAAATAATATCACATCATTAGTGTGATTTAGAGTAAAAAATTGAAAGCATTTAAAGTCAAGTTCTCACTGAAAATAAGATCTAGGTTTGAAAGTGCTCTTTCCCTTTGTGAACAGGTTGAACAGTGCTGTGGTATGAATAGCAGTGCTGATAGGAATGGGTGAATGTTGCCTGCAAGCAGAAGATGAAACTGAAATAGTTTTCAGTTTGCTGTTTGCAATATGTGATCATTAGAGAACCTCTAGTACTGTTCATAAATATTTAATGAAATCTTCTTACTGAAGTCTGATATTTGTATTACATTTTTTATTTCTGAAGCACTTCTACAAACTGGTTTGGTATAATAATAGTTTAAAATAAGTGATACTGTTTTATATTTAGAAGTGATATTTCCACAGAAGAGAGATAAATCACATGTTGCTAATAGTTTGGGAACCGTCTTCTGAGAGAGGAATATTCTTTTCATTGAAGGGTGCTGCATAAAGAAGTGAGCACAAAACATGATGAATAATTTTTAAGTATCAAGGATTTAACATTAAACTTGATCAAACATCACAAAATATGTGGGTCAAGTCTTCATCATGTGTTTCATTTTATTTAAGCAATCTGTCACAATGCTTTGTAACTGTCCCTAGTTTGATTTTATCACTTTAAATAAATAATCTGTCTTACCAGACCATTTAAGTGTGATGTTTGCTGAACTTGTTCAGAATTTAAAACTCAAATTGCCTTTTGATGTAAAGAGTAAACCTCTTGTTGACTTTTAATACCAAAATTTAATGTACTTTTAATATTAATATTTTAATATTGGTTCATGTTTTGCTAGCCAGTTTTTGTGAAAAAATGTGTAATGGAAAGAATGCTGTAGAATACATATAATTATCAATTTTAATACAAGTTTGAGTTTTGAGTTTCAGAACTTCTACTTCCTCCTTTGAAATTAAAATTATACCTTTAGAATAATTTCTTTGATGTGTTGCAGGAACAGCCCTGTAAATATGGAATAGCTTTATTTTAAGGGAGCAGGAATCAGTATTTCTTCTAATAGTTTTAGTCATATTATTTTCCTCATGATGCTTTTTCCTTTCTTTTCAAATTTAGGACTGTTTTGTTGTTGGGTTTGTTTGTTTGTGGACTTTTTTTACATTTTATTCTGAAACTTACTTTCAAGCAGTAGTTTTAGTAGTGGCTGTTCTGAATTTGGCTTTGAGGTAATAACTTAGAGATGAAAATTTTGAGTGATCTGTCCTGAGCAGTTCCTACACCCTCGTCTTGAAGCATTGGCATAAAATTAAGCACATTGAGAAACTGGATTTTAATAAAATGTTAACAAAATTCTAAATTTCAGATTCAGAGAAGATGGCACAATATTTAGAAGAGGAGAGACATATGAGAGAAGAAAACTTGAGACTTCAAAGAAAATTACAGAGGGAAATGGAACGTAGGGAAGCACTGTGCAGACAACTGTCAGAGAGTGAATCCAGCTTAGAAATGGACGATGAAAGGTTTGTATCTTTTAGCCATCTAGATGTGGCATTGACTTATTTACCAATACTACTTTTAGGATATTATAGAGATAGCATAAAAATAACTTGTATATGGGTTTAATATAAATATCAGATTTCAACATAGTCCCAAAGTATCTTCAGTAGAATTGTATCAGAGTTGTGTAGAAATTGCATTAGTTTTAACAGTGAGGAAGAAAATATTTGTACATTATCAAAATCCTTAATCTTCATGTATATTGAAATAAATATGGCTGTGGAGTTGAGAATCAGATAATTTGATCATAGTAACTCTGTTTTGCCCCTAACTTTGGAACTGGAAGGAGTTCACTGAGGTAGAAACAATATCCTTACTTGGGCCTAATTTGTCCTTTGCAGAAAGTAAAGTATCTTCAGCCAAGTACAAAGGGATACTGTGTAAAGCCTTGGAGAGAGGAAGCATTTCCAGAACTGTTGAGTTGTTCTTGATGTCCAAACCATAACATCCTTGATTTCCTTTTTTTCCTCTATTGCAAGCTGCTTGCTTGCACTAACCTTACAGTCAGTCCTGAGGTTTTGGTGTTTTTTTATCATGCCTTTTAGTGTTTTCTCACATCATAGTTATATGACAGTGTTGTATCTTGAAAGAGGATTTTAAGTACATTTTGAATAAAACATTCTTATTTCTTATCAAATGCTCCTTATTTTGTTGTATTGTTTTACATTATTTTGGATTTATAGAGGTCCTTTAGAATAAATAAGTTACTCTGTGCTGTGTATTCTTCTGATACTGAGAGATTCTTGGGTCATCAGTGTATTTGTTATAATTTACCAGAAACAAAGTACCAGATATTTTGTGTCAAGGAGAACTCTTAAAGTTCAAAGTAGTGTGTTCATTTTAATGAAATACTAAGGTGACTTGGCATATATTGAATTAGCATCTGGTATTAAGATGTATCGAATGCTATATACAATATAAATTAAACTGTTAGAAATACAGGATTTTGGTGTTTGAAACTTTTTTTATTAGCCTAATATTTTCTTCCAGTATTTACAGTGTAATGGAAGAACGGTCAGAATCTAAATCTACGGGAATTACCAGTATTAACCTAAAACTGCAAAGTATCCTCATAATGGTTTTTGTCAGCTGCTTGTAGGTAGTGATAACCTATAAAATGCAGGAAAATTTGGTTAACTCTTCTGTACTTCTAAGAAATTAATTGTCAGGTTGATTTTTTTGATGCTATAGAGGCTTGACAGAATAACTCC
This sequence comes from Myiotriccus ornatus, assembly GCA_036023395.1. Taxonomy (NCBI): domain Eukaryota; kingdom Metazoa; phylum Chordata; class Aves; order Passeriformes; family Tyrannidae; genus Myiotriccus; species Myiotriccus ornatus. The sequence goes on from JAYRBT010000178.1 coordinate 6,359,569, forward strand.
AAAGCAGGTATTTGCAGTGTAAGTAATACAAAGCAAAGGGAAGGATGAGTCAGGCATCAGTGGTTAGTCTTGGAAGCACTGTGTATACAAAATGCTTCTGGAACTATGTGCAGTAATGGTTTTAAAATGTAAATTTTCGTTAACTTACATCTTCCAAAAAATGGTGGTGGTGGATCAGATACTCATTTTTTCAGTTTAATTTTGTTAGCTGGTTATACTTATTGTTTGTGTGTATGGGGGTAGATGAAGATGCTTTACTGACTGCAAAATACACAGCTCTCCCAAAAGCTCTCCCTCCTGACTAGTGATAGCTTTGTTTTCTCAGTCCTCCATCCTGTTCTTTGGAGTAGCAGGGAAATACCTGAAACCAGGAAGCATACTGATGGTGTGCTGCTGTTCCATATCACCTTGATTCAGGTACTAGGATGACTTACAGAAAATTGTGTAGAGTACAAGGTGATAAAGTCACAAAGATGCTGCCTTGCTGTAACATGCGCACTTGTCTGCATTGCAAGTTACTCTGTGTTGCAGAGGTAGCCCAGTCAGTTCAATTTCACCAACTTTGCCACTGGTAGCTCTTCAGAAAACTTATGTTTAATTAAACCCTGATTTGTCAGTTTGTTAGTTTTGTGTTGTTTTCTCTATTGCAGCTACTTTTATTACCTGATCTACCCAAATTCAAACCAGCTTTGATACCACTACAGTGTACTGCCTGTGCTAGGGCATGTGGCTTAGTGACTGAATATTCTGGTTAGAAATCAGCAAGATGCAGTATCAAAACATCTTTCAAATAGTTTATAAACAGACCTCAAAGTAGTCATTGTGAATTCCATGAGATAGTATTTTTAGCACTGCTTCATGTTACTCGGGTTTTTTTCCCATGATTTGGAAATAAATGCGGCTCCCAAGAATTTCTGAGAACACAGTGGCAGAAAGGAGTCAAAGGGCTGTTAGCTAATTTTGCCTGCTGCTCTGCTGTGTCCAGCAAAGAAACACAGCTAAATCCAATAATATAAACACAGGTGCACTGATTTGCAACCACATGTGCAGGAAAAGGTGAGCAGGTGAGCATCTAATATAGACAGCGACTGAAAAACCTAGGTGGAGAGTGCACAAGCAACTCAACCTGAAAGCTACCAGCCGAGTGCTATGAAAGAACCCCAGAATTTCTTTTGAGATGAAAACAGTAAGTGGCAAGTAGGAGCAATTGGTATTATTTTTATCTCCTTTTATATAGTACTTGATGTCTGCAAAGAAGCTTCACTGTATTCAGTGAGTAAAGAACAAATAAATATCACTAAAGTTATTACAGGTGGGGAAAAATGCCTTGCCTGAGGTTCTAATCAGTTTATCACAGTGAAGTGTGGGAGGTGTCTTGCAACACAACCTGGAAGTACCTGTAGTGAGAAAAAGTCCTGCATTGAAAATCTCTCTTTATTCCAGTGGCAAAAGGCAGGATGACCAAATGGTTACGTGTTGAGACCAGGGGGATTCAAGTAGGAAACTGGGCATGTTTTAATCATATGGGCTGTTGAAACAAATTATTAGTACTTTAATGATTTTTTTCCCCCCTTTTCATGATTTCAGATTAGTGCTGAATGTCTTTCTGGAAGATACACTCCAGCCAGATGATCTGTTGAGTTCAATATAGAAATTGTGTGTAAAGTGCAAGAATGTAGTATAGGTCACTTTGGATGACATGGTTTATATCTCTGACCTTTATATGTACTATTCTAATCATATGCAACTTACATGGTTTTACCTGCAAATGACTTAAGTCCAGCTGTCTCCACTGAAAGCTAAGCCAGTATCAGCAATGATAAGAGTTCCTGTCATGACAAAGGTGACTGGTCCTTCATTAATCTGATGTGATTCTTATGGGAATTGAAAAAATCACAGTGAAACATTTACAACATGGCACATTTTAAAAGGTTTGATCTAATTATTCTTTGCCTTTTTTTGTTAGATATTTTAATGAGATGTCTGCACAAGGATTAAGACCTCGCACTGTGTCCAGTCCTATCCCTTATACACCCTCACCAAGTTCTAGCAGACCTATATCACCTGGTAAATATTTAACCCAGTTTCTAAAATTATTGTATGCATCACATAGTAACGTGCCCTATTAATATATTTAGGTCAGTAGCCTTTCAAAGCTAGTTTGGAGAAAAAAATCCTACATCATAAATGCAAGAATAGTTTTGCCTTAGGGGTCTTCTAGCGCAGCATGTTTTGGGATGGTGAACAGATATATTTCAGATTTGTGTACAGATGTTAAAGGTCAGTGTAGCTATCACACTTGAACTTTTATTTCTTTTTTGCTCTCATTTTCTCTCTTGCTGTCTTGGTTTTTTCCTTCCTCCCCCCACAAGTTGCCCAGCAGGACACATAATTCAAATGGATTTCTAGGGTTTGATGATGAACTAGTAATGAGAATGCTGTTGTGTTCTGAATCAAAACTTCTTAGAGGAGTCTAATCTTGAACGTGTTGGGAAAAAGTCAATTTTCATTTCTCTTTAGTAGGGAAATGGCTTTTGTACTTTTGCTATTTTCTGTTAATAAACAATAACTATAAAATTCTTGTCTCAGGTGCTTTGTATAATAGAGGCAAACAAACCTTTTCTGAGTTTCTAATTATTAAATGTATTTTAAGTCAAAGGAAATGTATTTGTGTTACTAACACATTTACTGACTGAAATTTAAAAATCCCTTAAAATTGCACTTTGACATTCATTAGATGTTGGCTGTGGATGTGATATAGCAGTCACAAACTCACTTTTACGTAATGAAGTGAATCCTGTGTGCCCTGCTTTCCCAAGTTCACCTTTAGAACCTGCTGGACAGAGTCCCACACTGTGGGCAAGTGAGATGTGCTCTGTATTGACACATTCTGCAAGATGGGAATGAGACATTTTGTTGCACAGGTCTGCTAGAACATATAAAATGTCTTTAAATTGTTTTAATTTTCAAGCTTAGCTTTAGTTTTTCAAAGGGTTCTCAATGGTTTTCATCCAGGTGTTGTAAAAAGAGCGAGTGTGTGTGAAAACTGCCTATGGCCAGAAGCTGTGCTATGAGTTTTCAGGAGGTTTTTGCTCTTCTGCAATGAGCCAAATCACTTGACTTGAAAAGTTTTGCAAGATATGTTACCAAGAAAGTGATACATGTTTCCTTATCCATTTGCTGTAGTTGGGTGTACAGAAATGCAGTCTTGCCAACAGCTGTTCTGGGGTGAGCACTGTGGGCGTTTGTGGTTATCTGTGTGCAGCCTGCATAATAGCACAGTGTTCCACTGCACACTGTGTCTGCAGGCCACACAGTGGTTACAATTACAGCTGTGTGGGGGACAGATTATCTGGGAACTGGCAAGCTTGCATCTTTGAGTACTTAGCGAGGCACCCTCTTTAGATGCTGGTGTGTCAGTGCAGGAGTACTCTGTTCCTACACTGGGACTGAAGCACATTCCTTGTTCCCTGTGGACTTTACTTCCCATCAGTAGTTGATATAAGAGTGCAGTGTTCTAGAGGGAATTACATCCCACAGACAGGGGATGCTGAAGTACAGTCTGATTCAGAGTTGAAAACAGCACAACTGAAGTCGTAGTTTCTAACAGAGTTCCCGAGTTTGGAAATTTTATCACAGTAAATGTTCCAGACCAGCAATTCTGCACAGGCCAGCTACATTACTCTCCTTTGCATCTGATAAATTAATATCCACAGCTGAGAAGTTTCAGACTTCAGAAAATTAGAAGCAGCAATTTGATAGAAAACTAATGAGATCAATAGGGAATTTTGTAGAGCTGTCTGGGATATATGAATGCAGTAATGGATAAACCAAGTTGGTTTTGAGAGTACTTTGTATCTAAAGTAGCACAGTAAGACAATGTCAAAAACATCAGCACAGAATAATACAACAGTTATATTTTGCATCAAGTAACTGTATGACTTGGCATGTTTCATTTGGGAAATGATGTGCCCAAGTGTGTGGAGACAATTTGTAACTGGTTAGAAATGTTATAATTTGATGTGGATAGCTGGTCAGGTTTAATGGTCAGATTCTGGCTCCTGATTCCCAGAGCCTTTTGTGCTTGGGATGCTACTTTTAAGGACTCTTTGAAGCTGAGATAACTCTGCGATTTCTAGCACAGTGCATGGAACTTTGAAAACAGTGTAATTTTTGCTTCTGGACAGCTGAGCATTAGCTGGTCTAATTACCAATTAGTTTTTAGTGAAGATAAACTGTTTTATGCTTTGTAGCTGGGCTAGATAGAGATTTTAGGCTGCAGAGATGATCTACCTGTTCTCACATCTTTGTCTGCCACGTGGACTTGCATTTGTAAAGCTTGTGGAGGTGGATTATCCCAAAGCAGTTCAAAATTGTTGTTACAAAGGTTGACTTGAAGCATATATTTTGCCTTTTATTTCTAGGCTCTTACCTCTGACTTGCAACACATTGTCACCTCCCTGAACATTGTTTCTGTCCTTGTGCTTACAAAAGTACTTAAATATAACATACACGCTCTACAGGCAATTAGATTGTGTAGTCAAAGCAGATTAATTTTGTTGTTACTCTGTAGTAGCAGTTACTCCATTGCAGTCACTCATAATTTGCACCAGATGTACACTGGGGATGTAACAGAATCAAACAGAATTAAAGGAAGCAAGAGGAGTCTGTTTGCTTATATGACTTTATTAGTGATCTGAGGCTTGTGCTGTTTCCTCCCCAAGTTCTTGTGTCATCTGCTGTAGGGAGAAACAGACACCTGCAGTCAGGGATGATGCTGGGTGTTGGTGCATGCTGTAGCTGCAGTGGCACTGTTCTCAGGTGTGAGAACTGTTAAATCCAGCGCTGTGTTATAGAAGTTTGAGACCTTCAGAAATTTTTGTTGGTCATTATTTTCCAAAGCAGTTGCTTGTGTCTAGTACTAAACAGCTCAGAAAAGTCGTGTCTCTACCTTACTGATATTTTTGTCAGAAAGCAGAAACAAGCTAAAGGTTTTGGAAAATGTGCTCTCTTGATAAATACTCAAACTGTTCAGAACACTTCAAGGTCTGGACTTGAATCATTTAGCAGTTGCTGTTTCTGCTTATCTTGGTTAGCTATACAGGTACTGGGCATTTTTATAATCAAGTTCTTATAGAAAGGAAATACTTAGATGAAAGAACCAGATATTTACACTTTTGAATATTAGGCTTTACTTAATGTGGATTAAATGAGTTATAATTTTAAATGTTAGCTGTTAGCCTAGTCCAGCTAGTAACAGTTCCCAGAATGTTTTAATTTCACACCCCCAAAGATCTTTAAAACACTGAGGCAAAAGAGGAGGAAGTCTCAGTGCAGAACTGATATGCCAGATTTTTTGTGGAATCTGATAGTGGCCCAGTGCTAGAGGGCTTTTCCAGGCACAACCTCTCTGCTTGTTCAGACTGTATGTTATTCAGGGAGCCATTTCCTCTGTGGAGAAATGGAATGTTGGATGGAAATAATTGTGAACGAAGCTACTAAGGGAGCCTTACACCATTTATCTGAAGTGAAAAGATGGGTTTAACACTGTGTAATGTATGTTTGAAACATATGGTAGTATGCTACAGGAAAAGAAAACAATTTCACGTCACACTTTTCAGTATGATGAATATTTTTTAGATATCTAATCTGCAGGAGTTACCAGTTCTTAACCTGTCATTGATTCAGAACCAAAAAATTTTAAAAAAACCCTCACGCTTTAGTTTTTAATATGAAACAAGAATGTTGATGTTACCTTGTTTTAACAATTTTAGGTCTGTCATATGCAAGTCACACAGTTGGTTTCACACCACCAACTTCACTGACTAGAGCTGGAATGTCTTACTACAATTCCCCAGGCCTTCATTTGCAACATATGGGACCATCCCATGGTATTACAGTAAGTATTTAAAATAGTAAATATTTATTACCAATATAGTTTGCATTTTAAAAGTTATGACTGCTTGTCCTTAAGCTTTTTTTACAAAACATTTTTGTAAATGTTTGTTTTTGTCTCCTTACTCCAAGATACCTATTGCTGCTTTCTTCAACCCCGATTTTCCTCTTCACCCCTCAGAAACTGATTCTTTTTGGAGAACCTTATTTTCTGCAAAAGAATAGGATGTATTATCATCTTAAGGACAGTAATAGGTATCATCTTATGGATCAGCAGGCAGGGTGTGAAAAGTGATGTTCTAAGCTACTAAGCCTATCCCAGGAAGTAAAAACATTGCTTTCATTTTTCTCCTAGTCTCCACCATCTGACGGATGAGTCATCTGAGGTTGCTTCAAGCTCAGGTTTTCTTCAGGATGACACACAATGCTACCATCATGTCACTGTAACAGGCAGTTAACTCTTATTTTCTATTCTCATTGGCAAAGAAGAAAGTTAATATAAACATTTGCTAGGGCGATTTCTCATATCTTTCAACTGATTTTATTTCCTTTTTACCTGCGATGTTTGATGCATTTCTGCTTCATCGTGTTTCTTCTAAATATTTATGGAGTTTAATGAGCAAACAGAGCCTAAATATTAACCATTTGGGAAAATACCTTATAGTTGTTGTGTCAAGACCATTTTGATTTCTCTGAGCAGGTATAGTAGTATGTATATAACGTTCAAGGTTTTTGCTTATACTTGTCATTCTCAGATGTAAAAACTTATTTCAATAGAATTTTTAGTGCAATGCTAAAATATGGCTGCTTCTGCAGTGGTTTAGGTGGGTGTGCAAAGGTAATTGTTACAATTTCCTTGAGCAAAGGGGGGTGGGGATGCTACAATGGTGGGTAGAACAGGAAGGAAGCTGGAGCTCAACAGGAAGGTAGAATCCTGGTCCGAGTTCAGCCCATGGCTGTGTGTCACGTGAGTTAGTCACAGGAAGATCTTTATGTTTCTGGAAAACCTGGAAACTAATTTTATAAATAAGTTTTTCAAGGAACTTGTTCTGTTCAGTGTCTGTGAAAATACTGCTCTTTCTGAAATGTAAATTAATGGAGTCACTATGAAAAAGATCATCTTCAGGACAAAATACTGATTGTTCTGAGAAAGGTGGTGATAAGTAGCTCTTGGCTTTGTCTCAGTACTGATGCAAAGTCCCTGCATATTATTAGATGTATGCAAATGCAATAAATGATATTAAGTGTTTCAGTAACAACAGTCAGTTGTCAAGGATCCTTTGGCTTTTGCGTAGAACATTAAAATATTGTACGTAGTTGTGCAGAAAAATAGATACAGTATACTTGATTTGACTAAATTGTAGTTTGATTCTTGACTCTTCATTTCTGATCTCCATTACAGAATAAATTTGACTTTACTTATAGTACATTTGGTATAGAACTGTAATTGTGCTTTTTCCCGGGGTTGATCACCTGTGGTTGATTATTAATTATGGGTGGGTGGTTTGTTATGCCATGAGGTTTTTGATTAACGCTAACTGGATTGGTAAGTAATGAGCATTTTTGTTTCAAAAGTGCAGAAGTTAGTGTTGTGCAGTGTAATTTATATTTTTACATTGCTAACATTTAAAGAAGATCACCTTCCTCCTCCTGCCCCCCCTGGTTTGTAAAGGTAAAGTGGGTTTTAAATCTTTTTGTTTAAATGTACAAATTGTTGAAAATCTGTTGTTTCTGTTCAGGGGGTCTCTCTAACAACTGCTTCACTCATGCAGCTCAAATGGTTGTAATCTTTTTTGTTCTCCAAAGAACAACTTATTTTATGCTTTGGTCTTACTCCAGTGTCTGGGCTAAGAGTCTTTCAGAGAGCTAGAGATTCTGGGCAGACTCTCTGATATTCAAAACATTTCCAGCCACACTCAGGTACCACACAGTTGTACCTCATATGCCAGCAGCATAAAGTCAAAGGTTCATCAGCACCCTCTGGTTGGGCAGGCACAGCTGGGAGGTGCTGGGCCTGCAGCATCTCTCATTTCTTTTTAGGTTGCTGGTCATGATGGGTAAACATATCTTCAGGACATGTCTTGTGTTCATTTCCTCCAAGCTGACAGGAAGGAATGCATGTTCTGTTTGATGTCAAGAGTACTTCCCTTTGCTACTCCATTTCAGAGGAACGTTTATTTTATGTAAAAGTTGTATTGTGACTTTTTTTGGTTGTTTTTTTTTTCCTTTGCCAAGATTAGAGGACTTGCATCTAACGTTGTTCAGGAGTGTGTTAAACGTGATTTCAATATTTGTTCTGCAGAGGCCTTCACCACGAAGAAGTAACAGCCCCGACAAATTTAAACGTCCCACTCCTCCTCCTTCTCCAAACACGCAGACCCCAGTGCAGCCTCCTCCGCCACCACCTCCACCACCTGTGCAACCTTCGGTCCCGCCCGCAGCGTCGCAGGCAGCCGATTTTCAACATTCAGTGCATCCCTCCTCTCAGCCTTAGTGCATGTGCTCAGCAGTCTGTATGTCAGAAGTGGACTCATAACACGGAGCAGTTTACTAAAAGCCAAAGGCTTACTTGGCATATTTGGATTTGACTTATTTGCACTGAGGTTATATAGGCTTCACTGTTAATTGTGTTGTAAACGTTTGTATAAAATGCAGCCAGTGTTGTGGGTCTACAACACTAACTTAACAAAGTTTTCCATCAGTGTTTACTTGAACTACATGTATGTCCATTCTCTGGCTGGAACATTTGCTACTCTGTTTGGTAATACGGCGTTATGTCGTTTTGCTTGGCTCCAAAGCTTCATTTTCCTGGCTTTTAAGTTTGTAAAATTAAAGGGAGACCTTTTTATATTTTTTCATGACAATTTGCAGAAAATGAAAGGCATGATGGGCTACATGATAAATTCTGAAATATTACAGTGTTTACCAAGCTTATGGAAAATCAGCACTATGTTTCAGTTGTTTAAAATAACAGCTTCTAGTGCAAAAGTGAGTCAGACACCCTAATCAGTGCCCAAGACACAAACTCTATTGTATTACGTAGCAAATAAGCTTAATTCAGCACACAGGACACATCCATATTTCTCCTGTTTAAAAGCACCTCAAACGTATGGTACAGTCAGAATTTTACACTGAGGGAACTGGCTTGTTGGAGTCTGTGGAATGTACAATTCGTGGACCTTAAGATTTGATGATGTCACTTGACATTTACATTAACCTGTAAGCTGCCCATACTGCGTGAGCTGTCACAATGACCTCGGTAAGTGTGGTCCTGCCCACAGGTTAGTGATCGCTGATTCAAGTGTACTCTTTGATTTTTTTTTTTTGCTGCAGAAGGCGATGTGATTGTAGAGAACAACTGATGATAATTTCTTTCTTGTTCAAATATATTAATTGTGATTCCCCCGGAGCAAAGTTTGAACAGGTATTCTAAATGTTCAAAAGTCTGTTAGAAATAAGATGAGCATAGAGGAATATATTGGCGTAACAGCCAAAACTTTGTATTGCTTGGTAGAAACAGTACAAGAAAGTAGCACAACATGGCACTAATGAATGCTTATTTAGCAGCCTAAGCCGGTACAATGTATAAAGAAATGTATTCTGAATACATTCTTTCCATTCATTTAGCACAAATAAATTGGTTTCACTTTGCAGTGGAACAAAGTGTCACTTCTTGATATTGACATCTTACTCGGTTACATTTTTCCTGAGGTTCCTGTTAAGTACTGAGGTTTATATATTATTGATAATTTTAAGTGGTTTACCTCATATATATGGATATGTGGGCCATGGAAAATGACAAGAGAATGTTCATTTTATGAGAATATGTATCTGGCTATAATCAGAGCAGAACATGAGTAATTTATCTTTTGTTTACAAAAGTTTGTTTGACATGCCTAATACTTTATTAAGGACATTTTTGAGAAGCAAGTACAGCATTCTGGTAATATACTAAAACTTGTACATATATTGTCACGTTTGCCGCTCACCTATTCAGTCAGAATTGCAAACTGAAAATCCTTATAAAATTAGTGCATTAAATCAAAGTAGTAAGTTAAAATAATGTTGTAAAATGTTCAGCTTAAGACAAAACTAGGATTTCTTCACTGTAGTTATGTAGTTTCAGCTCTGAGAAAATTTAGAGAAATGCATACATAGTCTATTACATTTCTTAAACCAATGTGGGATCAAGTGCATTATCAAATCACATTAATTATGGTAGTGATTCCCCAGTCAAGTGATTCTCAAGATTGTGGCAGACCTAAAATTTGACCAGTGCTTCCATCTGAAAATAATTGACCATAGCAGATGCTCACCTTTCCATAGAGGAAACTCAGCTGTGAGTATTGTAATTAAACAGAGCTCCTGCATCAGTCGGTGGCGGGATTGCATGTGAGAAAGTGATAGGCAGTCCGAGGTGGGACGAAGGTCAAGATAGGATCGGTTTAGTTTGCCGCTTGTCCTTTTGTAAACATAAGACAAATAAAAAAAAAAACCAAAAAACAACTCTTTTGTAAGTAGGATTCCAGCTCAAGTGTCACACTATTTGAAATGTGCCCTCCTTTCTGAAGTGCTTTGAGATTGTTGGACCTATGGCTCTACGGAGTGCAAGCCCACGGTGGTGGTACAAATGTGGGCGGGAGGGGAAGAGCCTTTGACGGTGTTTTAAGATCTCAAAATGGAAAATTGCCTAAAATATTTTATGTTTGAAGCATATTCCAAAACTGAATTTGCGTAACCCAAGTTCAGCTGCTGTTATGAAGTGTCTTAGTGAACTCTCCTTACTATTCCAGTGGGACTGTTACCAGAAGAAAGTAAAGAACTGACAAATGTGTACTAAATCTTGGAAGTGTAACAAGGCACTAAATTGGCCTTACTGAACTAAGAACGTTGAACAAACATTTGCTTGCAATCAGAAGTGTTAAACTCTATTTGTAGACTTTTTGAATAAGATGAGAAATTGTGCACAACCATCTCCTAATAAATGTAAATGGATTTTCAGTTTCCCTTGTGAATTATAGTCATGAATTATGATTCCACAGCTGTGAATTTATTGGATCTCGTATAGACTGGAAAGCTCACTTGACAGTGAGTTCCAGCTTACTCTGAGGGCTTAAGTGCTTGGTTTGTCTCAGAAGCACCTGGGTGGGTTTCTGTTGTCCTTTTCATCACTAATGCCTGTCAGTTGCACACGGCATCTCACTAGTTGTGTAAGGCCACATAAGCAATTTTGAGCCGTGATGAGCATTTCATGAGCCTACCCCTTTACAGCTCAAGATTAAAAAAAATAAAATCTACTTTTTAGTTCTTTCAGCAGTGCTTTCCTCTCTGACAATCAAGCAGCTTTCTTTTTATATTTTCTCTTAAGGGATCTGGCTTGCACACTGGAATGCAGCTGATACTCTGTAGAGTGTTAAGAGTTTGTTTTATCCACAGTTTGTTCCAGAGAAGTTCTTTGGAAGAAGAGGTGGGACTGTTTGGAGATAGTCTTCCAGCTAAAAGCCAGATAAGACTGCTTTAATTACATGTATTCTTCTGAGAGCATATTCCTGAGGGCAGAAAGTACTATCAGAGTTTTTCCAGAAATTGTCAGTGCTTTTCTATTGGCAGTCACTGTACTGGAGCTGAACAGAATAGGATTCCTTTCCTGTAAAAATGTTTGCATTTAGGAATCCAGCTGCCTGGGTAGAATCCCTGTGCACTTCAGCTGAATGCACAGCAGTTTTGGACACAATGAAAACGAGAAAGTTTCCTGGGATCTGTGCAACTTGCACTGCTGACAGGAGACCATAAAGACTCCATATATTTTGTTAAATAAATGGAAACTGATCATGGAGACGTTGAATAGTTTGTCAGTCAAAGAAACCCAGTCCTCTCATCCTCAGTATTGATTACTGCTTGCTAAGAGGATGCATCCAGGGACCTTGTTTAAGTTTTGTAGTGCTTTTTCTAATCCTGATGCTTAGTTTTACAAGCAGTACGAGTTCTAATACTGTTCAACTCTTTTTGATGTTTCCTTTTTGTTTCAGTCATGGCAGTCCATTTCTTTTTGATCCTTGGGAGTCTGCAGAGCATGAACTATGCAGAGCATACTTCTTCAGTTCAAGCCATCTCCTAAGAAACCAGAAGGTTTATGGGTGTAAGCTATAAAATTATAATACATGCATATGTTACAGCAACCTCCTTGAGGGGAAACATCTCTTCTCCTGAAAAGAGAGCAAACAGAGCCCCTAATTACCAAATGGACTATATGCATAGAGACAATCTGGTTTTCTTGATTCCCTGAGGAGCTGAATTCTTCTTGCAGCCCTTTTTTGGATTCAGATTAAAGATTTTTGTTGTGTTTTTGTTTTTTTTTTTTATTTCCACATCTCACTGTAATAAGTACTCAGGATATCTTCATCTTCCTTTTGGGTAATAACCATTAGTCCCAGCACAAACAGAGGTTGAGTCATTGCCACTTTGTAGACAGGAGGAATGAGTATACCAGACTGTGGCCTTAACAATGCAGTCATTATTAAAGAGGAGTGTGTGCTTATATAGTGATTTACTTTTTTTTAAGCAGCTGGTGCTGGTTTTGGATTAGAGATGTGTCCTGGGGAAGAGATAAACTGTGGAGTTCGTGCTGCATTCCAGACAGCTGCTACATTAGGGAGAAAGTGCTTGTTCCTACTCAACTATTTGGGCTCCAAAGAAAAGTACTACCTCATCTTTAGGCTGGGATGATGTGGCTGCAGGGTCAGGAGAAATGTAGCTGTGTTAGGTTTTGTTCTGCATGTGTTACCTGGATAGGAGTCTTTCCTCACTGGAAAGGCGCTCCAGAGGTTATAAAGTTTTTGTAGAGGAGAAGTGAGGAGTTAGGACAGATGGTTGAGGGTTGAGTTTGAGAAAACTGTGTCCCTGTAGTAAACTGCTGCTCAGAGTACTCTTTGTCTAGGCCTGGGAATTACCTGTACTAAAACTACTTTGTGTGTGTGTGTGTGTATGATTTCCTTTGAAAAAATGCTGTTGCAGTTCTTTAAGTTTATAGCATTGCTGTCTAATTTAAAAAAACCACCAACAATGATAACAAAAAAACCCACAAAAAGTAATTCCCCTTTCCACAGAAATATTGGAAGTAGTCTTCTGTGTGCAAAGGTGGGTTTTCTCATGATATAACTTAATGCTGCATCTGTGAACAGAGATGTTTAATTCTAGTGGTAAAACCTAAGCTGTCCGAGGCACTTTAGTTTGTGATTCCTGACTTTTGTTTTGGCAGGTGTTTCAGATGAAATCTAAGCCTCCTGTGGAGGAAGAAAAAAAATCACCTGACAGCTGTAGACTGTTCCTTTCCTGCAGAAATACAGCAATTTCCTCAAATGCAAGTAAAAGTGGAACAAACATCCTTGAGCTTTTCTGAAGCTTGTATTTAAGTTCAGTACCTTGGTACCTTGCTCTTGTATATTTAGAGAATCAATGAAGCCTCATTATAGGTTGATTGGGTGTCTAGCTGGTTATTCCTATATTTTTTCTGATCCTGGTGAAGGAAGCCTGTTCGAATTTGGATCAAACAATGGCCAAAGTTCAGATTTGTTGAGCGTGAATCCAAGTGATGACTTCAAGAACGTTACACTGTGTTGGTGTGGGTTGGAGCTTATTGTAAGAACCTCAGATACAAAGAAGTTTGGGTTTTTTTAGCAGGTTACATTTTATTCCTGTATTAGCTGTATTACTGCTTTTTTTTGTATATCTCAAGGTGTTTACACATATTTGTAATTGTTATGATGTGTCTGTAATCAAGCTCATCTGTGCCTTCATGCAGACTTCCAATAAACACTTGATTCTTTTGTATTTACTTGTATGGAGGACTACCGGGTGGATGTATGTTTCCTTCTCTGTCAGCATGTCATCGCTGGGAAAAAGAGGAAGAAAAATGAGAACTAGTCACAGAAAGATACGTGCTTGTCTTTGTTTTTGCTGTCTTTGATTCTAGTCAGGCCATTTTCTTCAGTTTTCACTTAAATGTCTGAGTGTGGAACCTGGGGATTAACCTATTTTCATAATAAAGTTTGCAGAGGAGGTGCTCCTCACTTTGGATTAAGTGAGTATTCAAAGTACAACACATGCTTGACTCCATCAGTTTTCTGTCTTAGAAGAGTGTAGCTATATTTCTTGAGCTGCTTCTGTGGGGAAATTCCAGAGTACCTTTCTGAATTAAACATGTCTGTTTAACCTTTTACAGCTGCTTTCCACTGAGAGTTCAGGCTTTTTTTGCCACAGCAAGAACTACAGCATCTTTTGGTCTTAGTAGGCCTGCATGGCCTTAGTAGGGTGCTTTTCCTTGGGGGTGTGGAGTGGGGTAGGAAAAGAACAGAGTTTCATCTTTTTTCCAGTTTTTCTAAGCTTATAGGAACAGAGATGTGCAAAGTTATCCTACATGTTTTGAGTCAAAAGCAATACATGGCAGTACAGCTACTTTTCTAATCTGATACTAGGTGTAAGATGAAGAGAAGGCAAAAAATATTCCCTTGCCTATGGTAAGGGGTGTGCTGTATATTTTGTAGCTCAGAAAAGAGTATTTTGCTATTTCTTTGTAGTAGTAAAGGTCATGGTATCTAGTGGTCTACTTCAGCTTGATTGTCTTGTGGTCAAAACTTATTGTTCAATCAAGTTCTACGATTGATGGATTCAGTAATTTCCTAATGCAGATCTGTCTTAAGAACACACCATAATTCCGACTGTTTTGACATATTTTCTCACTGAAACTTTAACCAGTTATTAAATATAATAATTTCAAAGCATGAACCAGTTGTAAACTTCAGATTGTATGCATTTGTGTAAATCATGTGTGTACTTTATTGTGCCATCCCTTGTGACGTCTCTGGTTTTGTCAATTTTATTGTGTGCATTCATTCCTCAGTTTACCACAGAGTTCACCTGTGTGGCTCAATAGCTTTTCTGAGGGTTATTTGCTCTGTCTGGGTGTTTTGCCAAGTTTATGGGCTTAGATCTGAAAGTCTTAGTAGCACTTACTTATGCTTATCCTGTATTCTGTGTCTGGAGTCTTGCTAAATTTGTTGGTTGAATCCACTTGTGTCTGTCTTCTTGTTCAGATGTCACTCTGCCAGCTGTCTCTGTGGCAGCCTGCTCTGCTCTAGTCACCCCAGGCCCCTGCATGCAGTGGGAATTGTTGTCTCCCATTTTGACCAGTAAAATCCTTGTGTTATGATGGCTGCACGTTCCTGGGCACTGGGCCATGGGTGAATTTCAGTGAATGCTAACCTAGCTGATCCATGTCCCTCTCTGTACTTAGAACACAGGCAGCATTTCTTAAAATGCCTTTATCCTCCTCTCTCCCCTGCTACAAGTGCTGAGCAAGCAGTTGTTCTGCCTGCCTCTGACTGCCACAGCCAGTGAGTCTGTGAACTGGGTGAATGAGCTCTGTTGATGCTGTCTGTCTTCATGCATGTCCTTTGTTTTTCTTTCTGACATTTGTCTGAACAGAAATGAGGCACTTGAATACTTTCAGAAGAGCAGATGAAAAGGGAAAGATGTGATTGGCTTACGTAGTTGAGGTTGCCTTGTCCAAGTGATCTCCCTCTTTAGATGGTTCTTTTTTATTTCTTCCGGTGCTTGTACCCCTTTATAAAGGAAAGCAAGTTCCCAGCATTGCAGGAGTTAACTTAGAAATTCTGGTAAACTGCTGAGAGTGGGAGAAAGAATGATACATTTCAAAGCAAGCAATTTTAGTAAGCCTAATCCTTCCTGTATGTAAAGGTGCTGGATTGGATATCAATCTGTTTCACATGCTTTTGAGGCCATTCCATACTTCTCAAAGTACACAGTATATCCATCCTTCAGCCCAGAAGCAAGAGGCGATTGAAGTCAGTCCTGCATTTCCCAAATGGAGACTGAAGGTATGTATAGAGACCATTAGTTCACTTGAATGCAGCAAACAGTAGGTACAAGAACTGGGGAGCCTGAGATGGGAACCTTGAGCCTCAGGGCTCTTGAGGAAAGTCAGCTGTGGCTTTTCTCTGCTCCTGCTTGGAAAAGACTCTGCCTGCTAACCAGTAAACAGTGGGTGATGCCTGCTGTGTCCTTTGGGTGACAGGCAGTAAAAGTTAGAATATTCACAGTGAAGGAAAAAAACTGAAGCTAAATATGGCTTGTGTTTGCAGAATGGAACAAGATTAGTTCCAAATCCTTTATATTAGTGAAAATGCTGTAGAGTATGCTCCCATACATTTTTACTCTTAAGCCTTGAACAAACTCTAGCATGTGAATTTAATGAAACCAGAGCAGTGATGTGTGGGAGTCTCAAGTATCTGTGGTGTGACCATGTCCATTCTCCCTAGCGAGGAGGGAAGCAGTGATGTCTAGTGGGACTAACTTCAACTTCACAGCACGAATGCTTTTCTTTGCCATACTGGAGATGAGTTGGAGAAATTACAGGACCCTCATAGAAGATCTGTGTTCAAGGGTCACAGTGTGGTAGAGAGCACCTTCATAACTTCAGATCACCTTAATAATACACTATGGGGAGTTTTGTTTTTCCCAGTCACAGTATGGAATGTGTTTTTGGAGCTAAACTTCAGAAGTATACACTCCTACCTCCTTTCTTCCTCCCTTCCTGTAGTCACACTCTGGACTTTCTTCTGTCACTGAAGGCCCCCTTGATCTGGTGTGAAAGAGGAGTGTGAGCTGGGCTCTTGCCAGTCTGGATCTGAGAGCTTTTTGACAGTGCTGCGTGGAACAGGCTGTAATTTCATAGTGAATCTTCACACTGTCTTGGCTGTCAACAGCAAAAACAAATGGAGAAGAGGTCAAAAATGAGTGATTTTATCTTTGTGCCTTGAGATGGGAATTTTAGATCTGCTGTGACCTCTTTTTTTTTCTTTTTCACACTTTTACGAAGTCTTGATTTTTCTGTAGCTCTTCAACAGTGCTCTCTGATTCTGCTTGTTTTCTAGCATGAGAAAGCAGTAAGGTTAGTAACATGGAGTAATTTAGCAGTTTAGCTGTGATTGGTACCTGACTTCCCTTGGAATGTGCAGAATTTATTTTTTTTTATCACATATGTGAATTTTTGCAGTTGTTTTGATATGAGAAACATTGGATGGTTATTGGAAAGATGTAAAACTATTACAAAGTGTCCAAAGGAGAGCTGTGAAGGTGGTGAAGAGCCTGGAGGGGAGGCTGTACAAGGAGCAACTAAGGTCCCTTTGGTTTGTTCAGCCTGGAGGAGACTGAGGGGAGACCTCACTGCAGTTACAACTTCCTTGTGAGGGGGAGAGGAGGGGCAGGCACTGATCTCTTCTCTGTGGTTGCCAGTGACAGGACCCAAGAGAATGGCCTGAAGCTGTGTCGGGAGGTTTAGGCTGGATGTTAGAAAGAGGTTCTTTACCCAGAAGGTGGTTGGGCACTAGAACAGGCTCCCCAGGGAGGTGGTCACAGCACCAACCTTGACAGTTCAAGAAATGTTTGTGTGATCCTCTGGGGCACAGGGTGTGACTCTTGGGGATGGTCCTGTGCAGGGCCAGGGGTTTGACTTGATCATCCTTGTGGGTTCCTTCCAACTCAGAATATTCTTCTAATTTTATTGTTTTTAATAATTGCCCTCTAGGTGCTGTTGGGGTAGCAGTGTAAGAGGGCCTTCCTCCATCCACCCTTGTAGCTGAGTGTGGAATAAGGGGGAAATGGGAGCACGCAGGAAAGACATGCTGAGGTCTCTTTGCAGCTCTTGGCTCTCCGCACAAGAATGCTGTTGGCCCACCAGGTTGGGGACCATAAGGGTTGGAGCCTGCACATCACCCCCAGCAATCTGCAGCTTTCTCTCTCTGCTGAACTTGAAACAGCAGGAATTTGCAATTAAAAGGTCAGTTTTCCCAGTACTTTTTCCTGGGGCTGGGCTGTACAGCTCTGCCAAAACACAGTCTTCCCTCCTTTTCCTGAAATTGAAGAGCAAACCAAAATGCCATAATGGCCAATGAAAGCACCTGATGATTTAGAAATGGCACTGAACCCAATCTTATATCTGAAAGAGTGTCTAGTACAGATGTGTGACACTGATAAGTAACTGAAGGAGGATGTTAGAAGGTCGTGTTGTCATGATGAGCAGAAGGAGAATAGATGAAGCTGCTTGAAAGGGAAGAGTGGTGTTTGAGACTAATAAAAGGGCAGAGAAAAAATAGTGCAGGTATTCAAGTACCTTTTGACTAGCCCTTTCCTCTCTGCCTAGCTAGGATCACAAATCCAGCTCTCTACTGCTCGTGAACAGCTCTAAGCTGAAAGCAAAAATAGGGCTTGTTTTTCTTGTGCAGCAATGCTGGCACCAAAACATATCTAAGAAAATTCCAGTTGGAGAACTGAAAGCAGGATGAACTTCAGAGAGACTTACTTGCTGGAAAGCCAGGAGCAGACAGGAGAGTAGGGAGCAGTGCCAGACAGAGAAGTGTAGAAGTATCAACAGAGAAAGGGAGGGAAGGGGTCCTGTGGCAACTGCTGGGATGGTCAGTAACCCCATGGGACTGAAAGCTCCTGGAAGTGGCAGTACAGGAATGAGGACATCATTTCTGAGATGTTAAAGGCTGCATATGACTCGTGACAATGAAGCATCGTTTTAACCTGAAATAGGTTCTAATTTATATATTGGTGTATATTTGAACAAATGAGGAAAGAAAAGATGGGCTGTGAGTTTTGGGGTTAGTCTCCTGATGTTGCATGTCTTGTAGATCTAGGTCTACTTCTTGAAGTAATTATCTAGGCCCAGTCTAAGTAAAAAATAGAGCACAGTCCTGGCTGTAGAGAAAGTGAAGTTCCTGAATATGATGAAATCCACAGCTGCAGTGGTATATATTTGCAAAATCTTGATTTTCACAGAAACTGTTGCTAGAAATTAGTTTCTGTTGAATGAGCAATTAAAATTATTATGGCTCTTAATATACTCTGGTGTTGCTTTTGCTTGTCTGGGTGTATTTCTGTATAATTTGAGAATTGTTTGTTCACTTTTCCTGCACAAAGATTTTTACAGCAGACTTAGTGACCAGTACCTGTCATAAGATTTATTTAAATTATTTTTCTGGGTTTTCTTTCCAAAACAAGTGTTAGCCAGGGCAACATACTAATTAAACCTGTTAAAAATCACTGCATTCCTCATGCTATTAAAGAACTCTAGGATTAGTCTGGCTGTTTTCTTGAGTGTTTAATTGAGGACATTTTTAATGCTGTTAGTTCCTGAAGGTAATTAATGGTTTTCAAGTTAACTGTTTCATATGTGAAAAGTCATTAAGTTCCTTTAAAAAAACTTCTGTCTGGACTGAAGCATCCCCTACTATTAAATGTATATATATTGACCCATGTAACTGAAATTAATATCTGAATTAAGAGGAGAACCAATCTTTTTAGATGAAACACCCCAAAAACTTCTCAGAGATGCTCCAGGAATGCTGTCCCATTGTTCCAGGAATCTCTCTGTTTTAAGAGACAATTTATTGCAAGAACAATTTATATGAGTCAAGATTGCACAATATAGCGTTGGGTTCTCTTTTGTGTTGTATTTTAGAAGTCCACCTAACTGAAATGATGGACCTTTGCATTAAAATTTATGTTAACTGTAATTCCAGCCCAAATCTTACCTGCATTTTTGGGAACACATGGTCTCTTGACAGCAATAACCTTGGTAAGCTTGTCTGGAGCATAATGATCTTACTTTTTTCTAGAAATTTATTTTTTCACCCCCCTAGGGAAATGTCCATGCATGTGCAGGTGGGGTTAGAAATATCATTAGTGTCCTACTGGTTTTACCACCTTTTTTAGCTCTGAACTTCTCCCTGAGCTGTAAGAGAAAGGCCAAACCTACCCAGTTTTGGACTGACTACATAGCACATTTTTAGCTTTGGCAGCATGCAAGCTGGAGACCAGTGTGGAGACTGCTTGTGACAGTTCAGATTGCTTGTTGCTACCTTTGTGTGCAAAGGATCCAGGGGGAGAGACTTATGGAAGGAAAATGGAAAGGAAAACATGAATGAAATAATCGGCTTCTGTGAACAGCATCTCCCATGTTACCAAGAGCAAGAACCCCTGAGGAGTTTTCACACTTTGACTTTCTAATGTTCACCATGGGCCACTGTTTCCAGGGCAGGACTGTCAGACAAGGAAAGAAAGACTTTGTTCCTGTTCTGGTGTTTAACAGGTTACCTGAACCACCCTCCATTTTACAGAATGTGGGTTGGAATAATGAAACAAATAATTCTGACAATACAGGAAAACAGCTTGGATGCACCAGAGGAGTAACAAGGGTGAAGAGAACACAATGTGAGCAGAATACTTGCCTTTGCATGTCCTGGAGTGAGGGGGAAATCCAGCTTGTTTTCCAACAGGAAATGGACCAGACTGTGGTACTTTTGCTAAAGTTATATAGCTTGGGTTTTCTAAATAGTTTCACTTTACAGAACTCTCTTCTTTTGAAACACTTGGAATATTCTGTTTCTGAAACTATTTCTCAGTTTCATCTTTCTGTAGAAGATAAAAAGGTGTATCTGTTTCCCCAGGTTACCTCTTGGAAGAAAACTATAAAGTAGGCTAAACTCTTTCCCAAAGAAGTCCTAATGTTTAATTGATTAGAGTCGGGATGCCTCACGATAGTAATGGAATTTGCTCAAGATTTGCTAAAGGTTTACTAGGTCAAGCCATTAAATGTTGCATAAACTATACACTGTTAAAACAGTTTGTGACTGAAATAGTCTATCAGGCTACAAAGTTCACATCTTGGATAGTTTATACTGGCATGAAAATATGTTTAATCCTCTTGCCTTCGTTATTCAGTTTGGATGTTTCATTTTGGCGTTTGGGTTTTTTTTTGGTGGGTTTTGATTGGTTGTGGTGGGGGTTTTTTGTTTGCTTGGTTTGGTTTTGGTTTGTGGGGTTTTGTTTTTGTGGGGTTTTTGTTTGTTTGTTTTCTGTTGGGTTTTCTTTTTTTAAACATTCTGCCAGTTTAATTTGCTTGCTACTTGTTTCTCTTGCAAATCTTGCTCTTTGTTCCATACTGCATTTTAGCAATCTCCCATAATTGCCACTTACCAGTGCACAACTGTATTTTAGCTTCATATTTTTTTGTAGTGGTACAAGTATCCTGTAATTTACAGATGATAATGAACCTGAGGAGGTTATACTGTTCTGCTGCTTCCATACTCTCACATGCTTTGCAGCTATTTCCTATCCTCCAAATTCCTGGTTTTAAATCTGGTCTCAAAAAAAAAAAAAAAAATTGTAATGATTTTCTCTTTTTTTAACAGCACTGCCACTTGCATTTATGAATTGCTTGATCCTAATTGAAATTAATGCAAGGAATCTGTTAAGATGTAATTTAGCGAACATCAATCAATCTTTGATAAATTTTCCAAAACACTTGGATTTGTTGAGGGCTGAAATTGATACTTACCTGGATATTGTGGGTCAACTTGTTATTGTTCACAGGGATGAAATAACTACTGCAGTGAGGGTTTTTTGGACTTAGAAAAGCAGAAATGAGGACTGAGTTTGGTTGCAAATTCCAAATGGATGAGTGGGCTGTGAAATTAGCTTTGACATCTTCGACATCTTTTTGGACATGTGACAGTGGTCTCTAAAGTGAACGCTTCCTCCAGACCTCAGATCTCAGAGTTCAGTGAAAGGCACAGCAGCCTTATTCCCATAGGGGCAAAAGGAGCCAGGGAGCTGTTCTCCTGGCACTTATGCCCTCATGTTAAAGTTGCTCACATGGTGCTCAGGCTTCACTTTCTTTCTCCACAACAAATCCCCAAGAATAGAACAGGCACTGAAAGCCTGACACTTGCTGCAGCTCTCCCATCCAAGTTGGCCTAAGGCTGAGGTGGGGGGAAGTCTCTACAAAGAACAAGGATTCAGCAAAGACTTTTTTGTTTGTTTTTTCCCCTCCCAACTGCTCTGCTCAGAGGCAGGGTTCCTGGCTGTGCCTCTCCTGTTTCCAGAGCAGTTACATAATTACTGCACGACTTCAAAGGTAGGTTAGCGGAAGCTGTTAAGGATGTTTTCCATCTCTGAACTGTAGAAACTTAAGGTGGTTTGTCAGCCTACCCTAAAGCAGAAAAGTTCCCTCTAAGGAAAATAATTATTTTCTGCAAGTGCAGCTTTAATTCACTGTTGACCTATTCAAATTTACAATTCATCTTCTGAAATCTGTTTTATTTCAACTCTGTTAACTAGGGAAAATCTCCTCCAAGAATATTCTCCTTAGTTGTAGATATGTAAAATAATTTTTCAGAAAAAAACATTCCTGCGACTTGAAGCAATGGCATTTCCTACAAAGACCCTGACCTGGTATTTAATATGTCATCTAATTGTGTATGAAGTCTATGCCAGTTGGCCTCTTGGACAAAATCTAGAGACTTCTTTTAATGACCATATGGGGGAGTGGGAGAGGAGAAAACAGCAAAGAGAAAGAAAATGGAAGAGGAAATTCAAATGTCAGTTTGCACAACTATTAACTCTATAGGAATGCTTTGTGTATTAATAATACATTCCAAGCCTGTGCAGAAATATTTAAAATTTCTCCAGTGTTTCCACTGTTTCTGAAACACACAAATAAGTATAGCCAAATAAGGAAGACTTTTTTTCTTTTTTTTTGGTCAAATGAACACTTTTTTTCTCTGTCCCAAAGACTCTCAAATCCTTTTAATAACCTTGCAGATCCTGTGCCTCTACTGAGGGACTTTTCATTACTTAAAAGTAATCCAGAGGAATAAGTTTTCTCTGAGGCAAGAGTCATCCACAGCTGAAGAATCTGAAGAGCTCCCTCCCAACCCAGCCTTAACCTTACCTAAATTGCACCCCATTGCTGAACCTTGGCTTGGCTTTCAGTCTCATGTCATGGTCTGACTTGTGCAATCCCACAGTTCAAGGCAGGACTGCTTCCTTGCAGGAAGCACTCTGAATTCCTGCTGAAAATGATCAGTCTTTGATACATGCATTTGCTTGGGGAAAAAAACCCAAATCAAACAGTAACAACAAAACCTCCAAAGCCTTGTGAATCCAAGGTAGAGGCTTCACTCTGTATATTAGATGTGGTATGTAGTCTAATTTCTCACTGTTCAGGCAAAAGATTTTCAGGTTCAGCTATTGTAAGAGGCAAGAAGATCAAAACCAGAAACTCTCCAAATAAGCTTGGACTGGACACGAACATGCTAAGATTTCTAAGGCGGACCTGTTTATGCCTACTGGAGTGCACTTCACTTTCAAGTTCTCCAGTGACATTGTCCGAATGCCATCTAAATCCGTCCCTTGGAGCTCTATTTATGTCTGTCAGGGCACTGGGTTTTCCAAGATTGAAGTCAGTGGGCTGGTGGTTTAGCCTCTCTCTCCTACTCTCACTGTTACGGTTATTTTTAGCCTGGAGAATATGAGGCTCAGGGGAGAGACTACCCAAAACTACTTGAAAGGAGGTGGTAGCCAGGTGGGGATTGACCTCTTCTCCCAGGCAACTAGTGACAGGATGAGAGGACATAGACTCAAGCTGCCCCAGGGGAGGTTCAGATTGGCCATCAGGAAGAATTTCTTCACTGGAGGGGTGGTTAAGCATTGGAAGAGGCTGCCCAGGGATGTGGTGGAGTTGCCATCCCTGGAAATCTTCAAAAAACAGCTGGACGTGGCACGTAGTGCTGTGGTTTAGTTGACACGGTGGTGTTTGGTCAATGGTTGGATTTGATGATCTTGGAGGTCTTTTCCAGCCTTAATGATTCCATGATTCTAGGGTGAGATTGCGTAGATTGAAACACACTGGTAGGCAATTTGCTGCTTGATGTCTTGCTCACATGTGTGATGCACAGACTTTTTTATCCAGTGTTTCTGAGTCCATATATTCTATAGTTTAAGGGAAACCAATGCACAGTAGATGCACTTCGCACTTTTTAACCTTAGGATGGGGGGATGTTGTGCCTTATTCATGTGTATCTTTTTGGCCTGTTGTACCAGTAAGTCTTTTGAGCATCCCTTGTGAAATAAGGGTAACACCAACTGTCCAAGGATCAAACGCTATAAAGAAATTTTTTCTGACTTGTTCAAAAGTGAATTAATGTTTCTAAACATTGACAGCAGTTATGAAGAGCTGTTCCTCTGAATGACCGTGGCACTCTTATGTGATTCTATCTGCTGCTATAGCAGTGTACCTCTGATGCCTGATTTGTAGTGAGCAGCAGATGCCCTATAAGACTGTTAAAATGCCCCAGCCTGGCCATGTTGTGCAAGGAGAGTTATTTTTGACAATTTTCTGGACTCTTCCTCGGGTAGGGAAGAAGCCACAGACAATGGCAGTGGAAAGAAAATGAAATCCTGAAGCTCACAAAACGATAGAGGAGTACTGCAGAGCCTTGGACATGACTTGCTGTGTTGCATTAGAAGTGTTGTTTGCAGCACTGAGAATAAGAAAGCTTCCTTGTCCTGTTTTCAGGGCAGAGATGGGTATGTAATATGCATATATATACTGAACATTTGGTTTTCTAATTTTTCTAGTTGTTCCATTACTTGCTGTAATGATTATTGGGCAAGTCGGAATACTTCATTTTGAAGCAGATTGGAAAGGTATCAAAGGTAGATCTTGTTACACAACGTAGTTGATGGAGGATGTACATCAGGGTTGAAAGCCCCTCCAATTCACTGTTGCACTGAGGTTTGGAACTATCCCAAATGCTGACTCTGCACAACTCTGCCTCCAGGCCAGCACAAGGGCACAGCACTGGCATTTGGGCTGCAAGCCTGCTGAAATACAGCGTCCTGAGCCTTTTATCTGGCAATCTTTGCCACAAACTCTTTAAGCAGCAGAATCAAAAATCCAAATGAAGATTAACACGGGTCCGGTTAAATATTTTTGTCTGCTTTACAGGGAAGTTACAGAGGAGTTCCCAAGTTGTTTCGGTGAAGACTTATTTTTTTGTGTTTGTACTTTTTTGGTAAGGAAGCTCCAATAATCAGTAAACAGTCAATGGTTTCCAGTTCTCTTCACAGTCACTGGGGGGATGATTCACATAAACTTGGAGAGAGTATCACATTGCAGTAGTAGAACACCGGATATGTTTACATTGTAGTTGTCAGAGCAAGTAGGTTTTAAGCAAATTTATTGATGGTAAGTTGTCCAAGCCCTTGCAGATGTGGTGAGATTACCAGACTGTGAGATAGAGGATTTCAGTGGAGTGCAGTGTTTATGCTGCAGAATATAAAGGATTGAGGATTCAGAGGCAGAGCAAGCATTAACAAGCGGAGGACAGGAGTTAGCAGGAAACCATGGTACGGAAGCCAGGATTTCTGAGTGGCAGAACAATGACCCACACCTGCCCAGCACAGGCTGTTTCCTGCCTTGTCGCATGTGAGCCACTGCAGGAGCTCAAGGAACGTGTCTGTGCCTGCTTGCCTGTCCTTTGGAAACCATGGTGAGTTAAAGAGCTGGGCCTGAAAGCTGCAGCCCCTTGCAGAGCTTGCTGCTCATCTGGAGAACTTGGATGTCCAAGGTATGATGTCAACAGAAGGAAGTAAGTGTTTCTTGGTTAATGTTTCTCTTTGGATGCAAAAAGCTGCTTACAAACTGTTTTTTAAGGAATCAGTTATGATTGAGAGTCATTGTGGGCCTGGGTGTGGATGTAAATCCTGCTTGTCATTGCTGAGTAACTTTGTGTGTCTGCACTAAATGCAGACTAAGGGTGTTTACAGTGGGCAAATCTATATTTAGGTGGACAACCCCTGGGTGTCAGCTTGACATAAGCTTAAAATAACCTTCTCCCATTGTGGAATCTTCCTTTCCCTTTTGTCCCTCCACTCACCCAGTTTATCTTGGCAGTACAAAATGAAAGTATGTGTGCTTCTTGTGGCTCTTCATAGACATTTGGATATAAATTATGAGCTATTTTAGCTCATAATTTGTGCTGTATTGCCAACAGATCAGTGCATGACCATAACTAGAGAAATGCAATGTAATTGGGGATAGTGGTCTCAGTCTGTGAAGATCTCAGACTGGGCTTAGGGTGGTACTGGAAATAATGCTACCAGCAGGACTGCATTATAGAGAAAAAATTGACAGCATTTGCACTCAAATTAGATTGCAATGGGATGAATTTAGGTTGCTGGCTGTTTTGTATTGCTACTATTATCATCTCCATTTAATTGACAGAAAATAAATGTCTTCCTTGGTATTTTAATGTAGTTAAATAAGAGAGGGAAAAGCTAACTGAAGTCTATTAAATGAACTTAGTACTCAAGCAAGATGAAAAGAGTATGTCTGTACTCTGCAGAGTCTCACAGGAACGCATTATGCTGTTTCCTGCCCTGGTAAATGTGTGCCATTAAACTTCAGTACCCTCTGTTGGCAAGAAGTAGATGAATTGTCAGTAGGGAACAAGCACACACTACTTCTGAGGAGCCGTCTCCAGGATTTGTGCTCCACATGGTGACTACCTCAACAAAAACACTTGCCCTTGATTTGTTGAGATTTTCATCTTTTCGCTCTGGAGCTGTTTGGCCCGTGTTTGCAAAGCCTGTTTTGCACGGCCTTCACAAAGGCTACAAGCTGTCCACTGGAGGGGAACTGAGGATTACTGGAGCATCCGACTCACCCAGTAGTGAACAGTCAGTCCTACCGGAGAGCCAACAGGCCTGGGATGTGGTTGGGAACAGCCCCCTCCGTGTCATGTGCTCAACAGGCAGAAGCTGGAGATAGTTCTGTGTAAAACAGGTCATTATTTTCTGACAGGATATTCTTTAATGCATTTCTACCACCTCATCGTGCCCTCTGCCACAGCTCTGATTAGTGCAGCCTCCACCCTGGAGTTTGTAGTGTGGGACTAGAGGGGATGTTCTGGTATTTGCCTTGTTCTAGATCTCGGTGTTTTTCAGTAATACTAAGGATCTGGTTCAGTTGTCATCCACTGCTGAAAGCAAAAATATATTTAACCAATTTGCATAATATTCTTTTATAGATGTTGTTATTATAGCCTGTTAAGGCATGAAGCTAATAGAAAATAAAACTCAGGAAAGAAATTTGATATTCTGGATTAAAAACAGAAAAGCAGAAGTGGCACAAACCAACCTGCCTCCCTCTAGTTAAACAAGCACTTGATGTGCTCTATATACAATAGCTCAGAAAGAGGTGTGACATGCAGAAAAGGGAAGTTATTTTCTGCAGAAGTGATTTGTGATCTTTTTAATATGCTGGTATTTTCACTAATACATGCTATATATGCAAGATTTGCTGCTATATGAGACCCTTGCCTTTCTTCTGTAAGGTATTTTCTTCTGATCTGTAAAGAAGATTAAATCCTTTTCCTACAGCAGTGAGTGCATTCTGAGCAGTCCCAGTATAATATGCACCATCTTAACTGGGAATTAGCTTTACTGGGAGGGAGATGTTAACAGGATCAAGAACGGGAAGATGGGGTTGAACAATTTGAACAAAATGAAAATGTGTATCTCAGTAAAAATAGCACTTGTGGTCTGTACTGGCATTGATCTTAGTGAATTTATGGCAAACCTAGAGGTCATGAGGCACCCATGCCATAGCAAAAATGTACTACTAGGTATTTCCTGGAAGAAAATAGAACTGATAAATTCCTTTGCTTGCGGGTACAGCACTAATTTTATTTCCATTTCACATTTTTAGCAGATGTGCTTCATGCTGTCAGCACTTATTTGTCATTATGTGTGCACTAGTATATTTTAGGTGAAGTATATACGATTTTAAAAATAGCCTTTAATTACAGTGATTTTCCCCTTCATGTTCTAATGTGTAAAACTTAATTATTTACCAAACCCAAATAGTTTCTTCACCAGTTTAGAGAATGCAAATATATGCGGCAGATTCATAAGATTATATTATGCAAACGTTGTCATGGTTCCCTCGTTTGTTACAACAAGCTTTTACTAAGCAAGTTTATTGATTTGGAGTTGACCCACAAGGATCATCAAGTCCAGCCCTTAACCCTGCACAGGACCATCCCCAAGGGTCACAGCATGTACCTGAGAGTATCATCCAAATGCTTCCTGAACTCTGTCAGGCTTGGTGCTGTGACCCCTTCCCTGGAGAGCCTGTTCCAGTGCCTAAACAACCTCTGGTGTCTTTTCTAATATCTAACCTAAACTTCCCCTGACACAACTTCAGGCCATTCCCACATCTTCAAAAAACACTCCCTGCCACTGCATTTGTTGATTGTGTTGTGTAGCAAGAGTATTTAAGTGAGAAGCAAGTTAAAATGATTTTTATTAGATGAGTTTTCTCTTGTTTGGTAATGCCCTCATTACCTATAGGGGTAGTATAAGAACCAAAAAAGCCTTTCAGTCATGTAAAAGTAAAAAAAAAAAAAAAAAAAAAAAAAAAAAAGATTATAATTTTTCCAACCTAGATGACTGCTGCTTTTCTTTTCTTACAGATTTTACAGAAGGTTTGCACGTGATGTTTATTTTGCATATATGTATAGATTTGAAGGCTAACATGTAAAATTCATTTACAAATCAGCATTTGAATAATAGAATCATAAAATTATTTGAGTTGGGAGGGACCTTGTAGATCACCTAGTCTCAACATGCCTGGCCGTGGGCAAGGACACCTTTCACTAGACCAGGCTGCTCAGAGCTCCTTCCAGCCTGACCTTGAACATTTCCAGGGATGGGGCAGCCACAGCTTCTCTGGGCAACTTGTGCCAGGGACTCACCACCCCCACAGTAAATAGTTTTTTCCTCATATCTAACCTAAACCTGTCGTCTTTCAGTTTGAAGACATTCCCCCTTGTCCTGTCACTACATGCTCTTGTAAAAAGTCCCTCTCCATCCTCCTTGTGTGCTGCTGAACAGTTGTCAGACAGTGGTTAGGCACAGTTCATCTGAACACCTACTTCAGGCCTTGCCCATGGTGTGGGACTTCTTCAGAAGATGGTGTTATGGGACATCTTGGGTGCTTCGTTGGCAGTGACAGCCAGACTGGGTGGGAGGGGACAGTGATGCCTCTAGATCTGCATCTCCCCAAACAAAGTAGGCCAAGTTTCCTGTCAGCATAGCTGTGATGACACCAGGGAGCTTTGTAGTACTTTGCTGGCATCTCATAGGAAATCTGCGTTCTTTGCAGCTTAAACAGTCTTATTCCCTTTCACACAGATTTGAGAGAAGGTGTAGTGACCCTTCTTAATGTGGTCAAACAGCACTTGACAAGCCTCATGCTTTCCACCTCTCATATGAAGTGTTAATTTATAACACTTCTAAGGCTGCTGAAGACAAGTGAGTGTCCTTTAGACTCTGTCAGCGCATCAATATTTAATATGTCTGCTTAAATTAAACTCCAGTCAAACTACGGGTTGTTCTCCTCACCTTTTTTTGCCCTTCAATCATTAATGGACATTTTCCACAAGCAAGTTAACAAAACACCTAGGATGACAATGGACTTTGCACATATTAGCCTGACCCTTTCATTCCAGAGTCTCTCCTCCTACGCAGATTATGTAAGGACTGCAAATATATGGAAGGATGCTCCGCAGCCTGGACCACGTGTTACAGAACAGTAGTTGATCAAATATTTAGGATTGGTTTATGTTTTGAGATTTTTCCTCTGCTGTACCTTCTTTTAAAAATAAACAAACAAATAAAGCCCCTCTTTACCCAGGATGATAATTCCTTTTGTTCAGATTTGAGGTGTTCAGCTGCATTCCTTGATAGGAAGGACCCCTTCCAAGATAGCTGTAAGAATTCCCTCAAAATTTCCTCTCTGTATCTCCAGGAGCTGCTGCTGCACTATCTGGAAAGTAGAGAACACTCCTGGATCATCTGTATGCTGATACAGCTGTGAGTGACCCAGAACTGCACGTCCTGCAACCGTGGTGTACCAAAAATAAGGTAAATTTTTAACTGGGTGCTGCTCTCATCCCTGGTCATGCTACATGTGTACTTTTATCCTTTGGATTCTTAAACTCCAGAGGCTGGGGGAGGAAGGAACTGTTATAGGAACTGTTCAGTGTTTTACTTCATTTTCTGTTTCAAAGTGAAGACTTAAGAATTCTTCTGGTGATGTGTGGGACAAAAGCGTAGTTATGAACAGTGCAGCTGTGGCACTGCTACAATTTACTTGCCTTTGAAGGCCCTGTAGGAAGGTTTCTGAAGGGAAGAAATGAGAAGATTAATCAGTGATCTGAAATCTAAGCCAAATGGCAGTTGCCAAAATACTGTAGGCCAAGTGAACAGAAACCTAGAGTTGAACGGAGCTGTGCTGCTTGTTATGAAACCAGGGACAAAGGAGACACGGAGGAGGGACTCTCCTCCGACTTTTTGTTTCTGTGTTTGTTTTCACAGTTCTGTCTCTTGCCAGCAAGGTTGACCTCTCAAAATTATGATATGCACGTGACTGGCATATTCATATTAAAACCAGGTTTAATTAAAAGCAGAGGACTTGTCGTCAGGGGGACACACAGAGAAGTTAGAGCAAAGCAATTAGGATCAATATGTATTCATTTAAAGTGTGTTTTTATTCTCAGGTGGGTTTTTTTGTTCAGGTCCAGAGCTGCCTGTCATCTAAACTTGGTTTGGTTTGCATATGACTGGGCCTGCTCCCTATGCATAAAGATCCAACATATGTCAGTGTTCTCTGTCAGTAATGTGCCTTAACTCTTCAGGACATTTCTGTACAGAGAAACCACTGTGAACTTGTGAATACACTCATATTTTTCAGGTGCTCATAGCCAATTTTACTGGTGAAATATTTAATTTTAGCCCACAACATTGGTTTTTAAGCTTCTGTATCAAGCACTATAATGGAATGTGGAGCTTTAGATGCACTTGCATGCAAAGCAGTTTTGTATTGAAGAGTAGGAAACAGCGCATTTTGGATGTGTACTTCAGAATTGTTGTTTTCCAGCCATCTCTTGTGTGGCTGTGGAAAGATTTCAGGCTAGCCTTTTGATTTCAGCCTGTATCCTAGAGCCCAAGGAGAGATCGAAGTCAGCAGAGGCTGTTTACTATCTGAGCAGCTGTCTTCAGTCATTTGTTTCAGCAACCCAGTGCATGTGTGTTCCCAAAATGCCATGTTCTCCCAAAGAAATCTCTGCCAGTAGCAAGCTAGCCTAGCTTTTCCCAATATCTAAGGCAGTTATCTGTGGATGAGGTTTAAGCCCACTCACCTCTCTTAGTTGCCTAATGTATATGCAGAACAGTTCATTCCCTTTGCTTTGCAGTAACCTCTTACGGTTCTTGAAGAATGTTATCATGTTCCCCCTCTGCCTTCTCTCTAGGTTAAATGCCATTTATTTCAGTTCTGCTCCCTGGAACAGTTTTCTAGAGTTCTCAGAGTTCCTGTTCTCTTTTCTTTTCCCCCCCTTCAGCTGGCTGCCCTTTATGACATGAGATAGGTAACACTGAGATACGTAATTGCCAGCTGAAATGTCTTACGAGTGAGTCTTGAGTTTGTGTCACTCTTCTGTCAGTCCTTCCAGTAGCAAGTACTAACTTTAATATTTACAGGAACACTGTGAGCTGTGGATCTAGACACTTTCAAAGATACTTGAAATTCATGAACCTGTAAATATTGCTTGGGGAAGTAAGTCTAAACTGCAGGTCTGAATGAGGAGCTATGCCATACCTGTAGGAACTGCAGAGGCTGTGAACATCTCAGATTGCATCAGTATTTCAGGTCTAGGAGTATTTCAGCTCTCCAAATTTCACTCAAGTCTGGGAATGTTTATATTTCCACCTGCAATGTGTTGGTATCTGAGCTCTAATTGGGTAGAGGTAGCAGCACTGCTGTCCTGCTGAACACGCTGTGGGTAGAGCTTGCTGAGTGTTCAGTCAGCCTCTGCATCAGACTTTGCAGTCTGGAGGGCGAAAGTCCCAGGTGGCTGAAAATGAGCGAGTTGACAACTACCTTGCCGTATGGCTGACAGCGCTGTAGGTGCCGTGCACACTGATCTGGGCAAGGGTTTGGATGAGACGTCCTCTAAAGGCAGTGGATGCGCTGACCCACGGGTGAGTGGCCTCTCCCCCGCGCTGGCAGGCTGGGGTTGCAGTGCTGCACGTGGACTGCATCGCTGTCTGCACCGCAAGTTTGCGGCCTTTTGGCATCGGCGGCGGCGGGGAGGCAGCGCCCATCCCCGTCCTGCGGCGGCTCCGCTGCCTTTGGTCCCCGCGGCTGTGCCCGGGGCAGCCCGGTGCTGCGGTGCCTCCCGAGCCTCGGCGAGGGCGGGCGACTGCCCGGAGCGGGGATGGCGGTAGGGGGTCACCGTGCCTGGGGGCCAGGCCCTCGCCGAGGGTGGCGGTGGGGCCGGGGGGGCAGCCGGCGGGCGGGACACCGCGGGCAGCGGGGGCGGCTCCCGCCCGGGCCGGGCTGGGCACGACCCTCGGCCGGGGACCCGCGTCCGCCTCGCCCCGGAGAGCGCGGGGCGGGGGGAGGCGGCGGGGCCGGGGTCTGCCCGCGGAGCAGGAGCGGGAGCGGGATCGTGCTCAGGATCGTGCTCAGGATCGTGCTCAAGGCAGGGTCGCGGCCGAGGTGAGTGCGAGCGGAGCGGCCGCCCCCGGAGGGGCGGGGGTCGGGGCCGGCCCCCCGCCCCGGGGCTGCGGGCGGAGGCGGCGGCGGCCCCCGGCGGCTCCTCCCCCGCCCGAGTTACAACCGGTTCGTGCCGGCCGAGGCCCGCCCGCCGCGCCGGGATGCGGGGCTGCCCCAGCTCCCGGGGGCGGCTCCTGCCCTCCGCCCCACGGGCCGCCCGCCCGCAGGTAACGGGGACGCGGGGTTCGGGTGGGGGCAGCGACGGATCCGAGCGGCGATCGGACGGAGCCCCCGCAGGGGCTGCCGCCACCCGGCCTGGCCCGGCTCTGCCCTCCGGAGGGAACTGCCCCGGGGGCCGGGGCGGGCCGGTGTCCCCGAGGGGGCTCCGCGCAGTCTCCGCAGCTCCTGGGTTCGGGAAAGGGGCGGGCGCGGGACGTGCCGCCGTCCTTGGCTCCCGCCGGGGCGGCCGCATCCCCTGCGGTGCCCATCGACGTCCGCCCCGCGGTGCCGGCAGCGGGCACCCCTCGGCGTTGGCTGTGGGTGCCTCCCGGTGTCCCCTGCTGGCATCCAGCGGGCACTGGGCGCTGTGTGGCATCACCACCTGCCGCGGGCACATGGCAGCGGCGCTTGTGGCCACCGGTGCGTGCCCAGCCCGGACGCCCTTTGGCATCTGGGAAGGTGCGGCTGCCCGGGAGCGGGGCGGTGTGGCACGGTCTGTCTCGCCCTGCGTGTGGCATCGAGGTGGCGAGGGCGACCTTCAGTCACTTCGCGGTGCGCGTCACTGCGCGGATGAGCGATTGCCGTCGAAACTGGTCTGGAGGTAGAAGGCGTCAATGTGTAACGCAGTGCTGCGGAGCGGGGCTGTGGGCTGGCCCCCGAGGGCTTGGGGAGAGGCCAGGCAAGCCGGGGGCTATAAGAGGCCATCCATCCCCACGGAGGACCTGGCCAAGGGGCACGTAGCGATTGAGGGAGCGGATGCCGACGGGAGCCCTCGCAGGTTGTGATGCGTAAGGCGATGCACACCGCGCTCTCGTTCTTCAGAGGAGATCTCCTCTGGTAAACCGTGGTGGCTGGTGGTTTATAGCAGCGCCAGCTCTCGTCTGTCTGCGTGGATGCGTGCTAGTGTCCGACAAGCAGGTATACTTGCGGGGGGGTTTTTCCATCCCCTCTGGGGCAGTGAGGCTCTGGGAACAGGTAGGACTGGTTCTGCTGAGCTGACAGATAGGTACAAAGTTGGCTGGTTTATGTGCTGCCCCATAGATACTTCTTTATGTGAACTGATTTTGCACAATAGAGAAACATTATTACGTTGTGGGTTAAGTTTTGTTCTGGTATTTTCGTTTGTTTTAAACTTCGTGCTTCTTCCCTCCTCAGGCAGAAATGGAAGGAAACGTTGATGAGCCTCTTGCTTAACTTCCAAAAGTGCAAGTAGAGAAGTGTGAGAAATAGGTAGACTTGAATGTTGAGAACTTGAAGGGAAATATACATATACTCAATGGGAAAGAACTTAAATACTTGACCATGGGAAGCTACTGTAGTTAGAGTATCAAAGTCTGATGCCATCAAAGTACAGATGCATCTTTTTCTGAGAATTTAATACAATGCTGTCACATCAGTATATGTGCAGGTGTGTGGATATGATGAGTATGTCAAAAAACAACCATATGGCATCATGGCCACTCTCATGCTTTAAGTGTTACTTGCAAGCTAAGGAGAAACTTCAAATGATAGTGGCAAGAACTTGCCTGAGAAATAAATAGAAATTTACAAGAAATCTGATTCAGCTTAAAAAGAGGGATGTTACCGTTCTGGCTGGTACTGTCTTGATTTGTACCAGTGGCTTGCAAAACTGGACTAGCCAAGTGTTAATCACACAGTGTTTCTGCTGACATTGGCTTTCTTTGCAGCCATGTGCTGCTCACAGAAAGCAGCACACAACCCAGGCTCTGGTTGCACAAATAGCAAACTGGAAACAATCACATTGCTACTGTCTTTCTCAAGATTCCCTTTGCCACAGATTAATACAAGTTTCTGTGTTGAGGGCTAATGTTTCAGTCGTACTCGTGTTCTTTTTTTGTTGCTCATCTGTCATCTTTAAGCCAAATTTTAAGATTTATAGAAAGAGAGCTCATTATTGTGATAATGCTGCTCAGAGAAAAGCAAACAGTTGCAGCCAAACACCTCTCTCTTTCCACATTAAGATTGTTGTTCAGTTTGTTCTCTAGGGTTTCTTTTTGTGGTGGTTGGTAAAGGCTTTCATCCAGCGGCTCTCTTCCTCTGATTCTTATTCGCAGTGAGTACAACTCACTGAAAAGCTTTTTCTGACCAAACTTGGAGTTGCTGTTTAATTCTTTATGCTTCATGTCTCCATTTCAGTATTTTTAATGTAATGAGGTTTCCTGGAGTCTTGAAACAATATCCCTAGGTTTTGTGAATGGGAAGGTTTGTGAAATTGTTCCCACCTGAATCTTAAACTCATGGTTGTTTGTTTCCAGGATCACACGAGTCTTCCTAGTTGGCTCTGAGATAAAACAAAACTATTGAGCTCTCTCTTCTGTGTGGGCTTCTGCTTCTTTATTTTTGGTGGTCACATTTATCTGCACAGGCTGTGTCCTTCTGCACAGATAGAAAATAGAGACTCTCTGGATCCCTCCCAAGTTGATGCACAGATTCAGTGCCTATGCAAGTGGTGTTGGGAATAGCAAAGGTTTAATTCCCTCTGTCAGTTCTTGTCCCTGCTACTAAGCTATTATAATATAACTTGTCATTTTCAGGGAAGCATTAAACAATGTACCAATAGAAAGTGGATTGATATTTGCAGTCCCAGCCACAGCTTGGTCGACTGGGACATCTTTAACTATGCATTGTAGCAGAGGGCTCTGGGGAACAGGCTCCTCACACAGGTCTGGCACCTCTTGGGCTCTCTGCAGGAGGGGCTTTGTGCCTTCAGGGGAGTTAGTTAGAAAATACACCTCAGTTTAGGTGATAGGCACACAGCAGTGTGAGGAGCAACCTGCGAGAAAGGGAAAGCCAGGTCACATTAGTCCTTAAAAACAGATCCTAGGAGTTTATACATCTGTTATCCCTTTGAGGATCATTTGTGGGGGAGGAAATGAGGGTGTTTTTTACGTTTTGCTTGACAATTGCAGAGGGTAAATGGCTTGAAGCATTTAAAAAATAAGGATGGTTTTGATACCTAAAATTTTGCTAAAAGACGCAAAAGAGATCTGTGGTACAAAATAGGAGGTGTCAGGATTTAGAAGGTCAGCTCATTTGCTGCCATAAATTGGGAGCAGGTGGTTGAAGTCAGTAATGCTGTGCAGTGTTGCAGCAGATGAGGAACAAATCCAGAGGTTTTTCAGTTTATTAGAAAAGACTACACAACCTAAGCCTACAAGAACTTTTTTCCTCTCCTGTTCTGTCCTTGCTTCCTCGCCATCAAATGTTTAGAATAGCAGAACTGAACTCAGAGTTGTCTTTGTGCTAAATTTTAGGGCATCAGTATAGTGGAAATCACTGTAATAGCCAAAATGTGTTTGTTCTCTAAAAGTTACTTTTTAAACAAGTGAGTTGAGGTTATTTACTGTCTGCTTCCATTATTTTAGAGTTTTCCTGAAAACTTCCTTGCGTTGTCTTAGTGCCTGTTGTTAAAGCTGTTACTAATTTCCACTACTTTTTACTCTTAGAAAACAAGGCAAATGATGATTACTTAATGCATGGAAAGAAGTGCAGGTCATTTCTTGGTGACTGCATTCAAATAGCTCAATATTTTGTGTAGAAATATGGGGACCCCCTTTTGTACAAAGGTTAGTGTTATAGGAAAGTACTTGTAAGCAGCTTTTTAATGCTTTGATACCTTATGGTATGGTATAAATTCTGTCTATCCCAGATGTCACCCTTGCATCTCCTGGGATAAGGGACACCCACCAGATATTGGAGCGAATAAGTCAGGGCTTACATTTCAAACTGAAGCAAACAACTTTGTAATGTTTGTAACTGGGAATACTGTCTCTTGAAGGACAGTCAGTATGTTAAAACTGTAAATCATTCCCAAAGGACCTAGAATGTCAAAATTTATTTCACATCAGTAGATAATGTTTTTGTTACTTTGGGGCTCAAGGCTGCTGTCAGCTGTTAATTAACGTCAGGGGATCAGTACTTGTCCAGTGAGATAACTTGATTGCTTCTGAAGTTCCTCTGAGAAGATATTAAAAAGAAGAAATCTAATGTGGAGCCACCATTTTTTCAGTTGTGTTCACTGTTCCAATGATACTTTGACTGAAAACCTGCTTTGTTGTTCTTTTTCTGCAGGTAGTTGCCACGTGAAGTTACATTTGTAGGAAACTGAAGGATTTTTTTTTGTCATCATCTGTAAGTATATATCTTCACAGTAACACTTAAGTGCATTTGTAAACTAAAACTGGTCTTTTTCATGTCTCTACACAATTATTCCTCAAAATTTTATACTATAGTTTTTTGGTAAGCTTTCCATGCAAATTCTAAAAAATTGCCCAAGGATGGAGTGTCAGGAGCTCGAATGGAAACTCTGTTATTGTCTACTTGTTTACACCATTGCTTTCATACAGCAGCATTTTTTTTTCCATTTCCTCTGGGTTGTAAGTAAAAAAGGCAGTGCAATACATTTATTTTTCTGCTTTGCCTCTTGGGAGTCTCCCTGAGCAGAGCTGTTACTGCAGCAGTCTTAATGCGTAAGCTGCAGCATGAAGATGGTCCTTGAGAATATCTCATGAAGAAAACAGGGTAAGATCTTATCTGTTTCTATCTTTCAGGGTAAAGGAAATAAAGTTGTTTGAGAATCATACGTCTGGTTAGTGACAGAGCCAGGAACAGAGCGCGGGTTTTGTGATCTTCACTTCTCCCTGTAGAGAGGGAGGGCAGATTAGCTGTGTGCACAGGGGGACTCACGGTATCACTGGAGTCATCCAAACCCCAGAGCAATGCAGCCTGGAAAACCTCTAAATTATTTGGTGGATTTTAGAAGTATCCACAAACTAGCCTTGAGAAGGTGTGAGGATGGTGGGTTACTTAAAGCCATAGATGCACAGGAGCAAGGTGGTATTTATGGAGTCCAGGAAGTGATTGCCAGCTGGGGAGGGGTGATGCGTGCCAGCTGCGCAGAGGGCAGACACTGTAACAGGTTATAGCAGATTTTTGTGTGCATGTTTAGTGCTGTCGTGTCTTGGCGTATGAGCCACACCTGTACACAGTTTCAGAACACACTTCACTGATATATACAAAGTGATTTTTGGATGCAACATTCCTCTGCACATCACTTTGTTGACAGAGCAGAATGCTAAACTGTTGCTAGTTTTCCTCTTGGCCTATCCCTCCCAGAATACACTATCTGATGGCAAACACCCTGCTAAACTTCAAGGCCCTATGCTGAGATGACAACTAAGTTGAGATTTTTTACTCTTTTCCCTTTCTTTTTTTTTGACCTTTGGTATTTTTCTACTTGAGTGGGTTTTTTGTTTGTTTGTTTGTTTGTTTATTAAATCCCAAGTTGTTTAATTGGGATTGTTTTATACTTGTAGGTTTTCTTGTCTTTTAAGCCTGTGTGCTTCCCTCAGGATATCCATGGTATTGAGAGCAGGGGATCATGTGGTTCTCTTGTTGAACAGTGGCAGATATTAATGCATGAGATCCTCACAAAGCCTGTTTAACGCTCTGTAAATGAAATGTTCCCCGCTCTGTAATACAGTACTGATGTATGTATAACTTGTTATGCTTTGTATACTGTCTCTGTTATTCAGAAGGGGTAGAAGTACCAAATGGTACTCTCACTGGTGTGTTGCTTCTATTTCTTGAAGGATGGTTGAAATAAGCCTCTGCTGGAATGTGTGCTTCTCTGCCCAGCTCACTTGTGTCAGCACACCTCACTCAGTCACATTTCTGATGCTCCGTTTGGGTTTTGTTTGCACAGGTTCTGCCCATCCCTCCGCACTCCTCTGGCAAGATGGTATTTCGGAAACCGCCCGATGGTGGCTGGGGCTGGGTGATTGTCCTCGTTTCCTTCTTCACCCAGTTCCTGTGTTACGGATCACCTCTGGCGGTGGGAGTCTTGTATTTAGAATGGCTGGATGCCTTTGGAGAAGGGAAAGGCAAGACTGCTTGGGTTGGATCCCTAGCAAATGGAATCGGATTGCTTGCCAGTAAGTGTAGAAGCAGTATCTACCTTAAACTGGAACCTTTCCAATAGATGCTTTCACCTGTGTGTGCTTTTGGAATTGTGTCAAGGGCAGCTGCACATGATAGAACGAGGATGCTGCATTTTTGTTTTGGGTCAAGGTGGGTAAGAAGATTACATTTACAGTTCCACTATGCATAAACCAAAGCAACATAATGGTAAAAGAGCAGCAAAAATATTCCCCATAAAAAAATTTAAAATTTTTGTATTTGAATAAACTAGAAAAACTCTGGGAAAGATAATTTTGTTGGTGGGATTTCTTTTTTTTTTTTTAAGTGAGGCTTTAATACTAACACTAGCATTAATATTTTAAAATCAGAACAAACAGTTAGTCTGAAATTGTTCAAGTGCTTTATGAAAAAAAGTCAATTAAGAAATCAGTTATTAATTTTTCAGTTCTAGAGATAAACCCACCATTTAGGGTGGGTGAGGGCTCCTTTCCACTGTCTCTTTGAGAAAAAACTCCCTTTGAACCCTGGAAAATTATGGGTAGCATTAAAAAAAACAACTTTACTGCAAGCTTTTCTTTAATAAGACATTGTCAGTTGGGGAATAACAGCAATGTTTTAGGGAAATAAACCACCACCTTTAAATTCTGTAGGTCCAGTTTGTTGTTTTAATATCGAACACGGATGTTGTACTGGGTCATATCACTAACTTCTGCTTTTCAAAGATTCACCATGGGAACTATTATCTTTTTGCTGAATCTGGAAAAAATTGCCTGTGAGCAGAGCAACTGCTGTGGGCAAAAGCAGTTATGTAGCTTAGTGGACAAAATGCAGCTGAGGTTTTCGAGGACTATCTCCTTAAAAGAAAGTTGATGTTCAGATAAAGACCACCTGAATGAAAACCATTGTTTTGTGTGACACTGTAACTGGCCAAATACTGGTGGGTTTATATCACTAGGCAGAACGGGAACAGGCAAAGGCAGGTGGATCATTAACCACAAGAAGTCTATATTCAATCTCAGGGTATAAGTGGGTAAAGCACTGTAGACTGCTCTTCCATCATGCTTTTTTATTTTTCTGTTTTAAGGGCATTAACTCCCATTATTAGTGCATCAAGACCTAAATAAACATGAGTGAGAGAGTGAAGTGGGAGGAAAATAAGGATAAACAAGGTAATTACTGAAGAAAAAAGTAGGCAGGAAGGAATTGCAAGAGAAGGTGTGAAGAAAAACTATCTCCTGGGAGACCAGAAATCTGTGGCTCTGAGAAGAGCCTCATCCCCCTTTCCTGTATGTCAGCACCGTGTTTCCAGATTTCTTACTGCCCTCTGTCTTGCTGCTGTGAGCAACTGTCAGTAGTGTGCTCTGTAGCTGTGCTGGTTTGGGCTGGGGTAAGAGTTAGTATTCTTAGTGGCTGGTATGGGGCTGTGTTTTGGATTTGTGCTGAACACGGGGTTGATAACGTAGAGATGTTTTTGTCATTGCTGGGCAGGGCTTACCCAGAGCCAAGGCCTTTTTTTACTGCTCCTACCGCCACGCTGGGGGTGCGTGGGAAGCTGGGAGGAGACACAGCCAGGAGAGGTGACCAAAGGGATGTTCCAGACCATGGGACATCACGCTCAGTGTGTGAAGTGGGGTGAAGAAGGGGGGATGTTTGGAGCGGTGGCGTTTGTCTTCCCAAGTAACTGTTACGTGTGACGGGGCCCTGCGCTCCTGGGCACGGCTGAACACCTGCTGTCCACGGGAGGCACGGAATTCATTCCTTGTTTTGCTTTGCTTGCATGTGTGGCTTTTGCTGTGTTTCAACCCACGAGTTTTCCAGCTTTTACCCTTCCAGTTGTCTCCCCACTCCTGCTGGTGGGAGCGAGCAGCTGCCTGATCTTGGCTGCTAGGTGGGATTAAACCATGACAGCAGCAAATGGAAACTTCTGTAACTTAGTAATACAAATCAAAAGTGCATTTGTAACTGATTTTGGTATGGAATGATTAAATGAAATTTTGGCAGGTTAGGAGGAATGGTGTCTGTCCATGTGCTTTTATTCTTACAGTTTGGCATTTGGAAGCTTAATAATCATTCCTACTTCTAATGCCTTTAAAAAAAAGTACAGTGAGGGCCTTTTAATTGCATTGATGCTATCACTGTTGGCTGAAAACAAAATATATGTTCCCAGCTTTTCCTGAAATGGAAGATCCCACTGTCTTATCTAGCTGGGATATGACCTTAATGACAAATTTACTTTAAGTGAGCTTGTTGAAGGGACAATGTAACTGTTGTAACCTCTTCCTAATACTCGAATGCTTTCGACAAGCTACAATTTTTCATTTGGATTTCATAGCAGGCCTTTTTCAGACCTAGTCACTAGTGTACATATATGTTTTCAGAGCAAAATCCAGCCTGGCCTTGAACACTTCCAGGGATGGGGCAGCCACAGCTTCTCTGGGCAGCTTCTCTTCTAGTGTTTGTTGTTTTTTCCTTTCTCTGCCTTTATTTTGGTGTCCAGTCTCTGATCTAGTTATCCAAAGACATTTTCAAGTATCGGTACTATTAAAGCAATTCACGTTGCACGCAGAAAATACTGTAATGGTCATTTGATTAAGAACATGTTTGTTTGCTTAGTGCATTCTCCATCTCAAACCTTTTCCTTAGTAATCAATTTCCTCCTTGAAAGATTATATGATACAAGTTGCTTAGTTTTAGTTTTCAGCTGATGAATAATGTTATTTTCTATTTTCAAGTGGTATATTTTGAAGTACCCCTGGATTAGTGTGAGGGATGTCTACAGAATATAATCAAATTACTTCTAAATTTTCTTTGAAGCCTGTACGTTGATACAGTCTTTTTGCCATTGACACAAAAGACTCCAACGGTTTTAATTAAAGCTTTTCTGGAGAGCCATTGACTCCTCTGTGAGCTCTCTTCAGCTTAACATCACCTTTCTGAAGCTATGGGTGCCAGACTGGACTAAGAATGGCAGTTATGGTGGATTTGCAGCTGCA
Source organism: Myiotriccus ornatus (assembly GCA_036023395.1). Lineage (NCBI taxonomy): Eukaryota > Metazoa > Chordata > Aves > Passeriformes > Tyrannidae > Myiotriccus > Myiotriccus ornatus. The sequence goes on from JAYRBT010000178.1 coordinate 6,401,107, forward strand.
GGCAGGAAATAAATGAGTGTCCATTTTCTTAGGAAGACTTTTGTCATTGATACCACCAGCAATCACATTCATTAGTTGGCTTCTGTCACAGAGAAAGGTAGGTCCAGTGACTCTGCTGTATTAGTACTGTAATTTCACCAGAAACAGGGTGATGTGTATGGCATCTGGCATAGAAAAAGGTTCTGTCTCCCTCCTTCCCTCTGTACATGTTGTCCTAAACTTTTTTTTGAGCAGCTGATGCTGGTGAGCCCTTTCATGTTTGCTGCCTTGGTATCCTTTCTAAAATGTTTACTTCTGACTTGTGTGAGAGCTAAACTTAGACTGGAGACATAGAAACCCAGTACAGCACCTTGTTTATTGGGATGAGTTTCCTGGCCGCCTGGTGTTCGATTTCTGTCCTTTTGCTCACAGCACAGGCAGCGTTGCTGTGGCCAGTGTTCACCCTGAGCACCCCGTCAGGTGGAAAAAGGGAACAGGACAGGGACCTGGTTGATCTGTTCCTTGCAGGATGACTTGGGTTATAACTTTTTGTGACATGACCTGACGGCGCACTGGAAGAAATGTACCTAAAACAGTGAAAGAAAAGCATCAGTGTTATTGTACAGGGCAGAGGTCAGATCTCCTCTACTGAGTGAGGTGCTATAACCTTGATCAGCCCATGGTAGATGTGACACTTGGCTCCAGGGCTTGTTGCATACAAAGAAATTGGAGAAGCTTAGTAGGTTTCCCCTGCTAAAACAGGCCAGAGGAGGATATTTATGTACCTTCTTGAAGATCGTGTGTTTCTTCTGCACCAAGTGTTCTTAATTTTACATCCATTTGGAGCATGAAATTGAATTTGATCCATGTTAGCACTTGTTAAAAGCCAAACAGACGAAGACCTTGGCGCCTGTAATTGGCACCACAGCTGTTTATAGTGAGAGTTGACTTCACAGTTATTCGGCATAGGAAGACACACCAGCAATGTCTCCCATTCCTTGTTCCCTTCAGTAATGGAGAAAGAACAAAGGGAAGATTCTCTCTTGAGAGGCATGTCTTCATAATTTGATGGGGTGTTTCTGCTGATCTGAGGGATTCAGTGTTAAAGGTTTAAAAAGCTTAATTTTGGGTTTTCCAACAACAATTTTACAATCCTAAATCCACCTCTGCAGCATCTACTTATTTTTGGACAAAACCCTCACACATACATACCCCATTGTAAAGTATGGAAGCTGTACATAATTTTTGTGGAGGGGAGAGGGCACCCCACAGATTCCTCTGAAAAGGAGCCCAGTTCATAAAATAACTTTATTGGAAAGGAGCAGGCTTTCCAATCAGTTGGGTGTGGGTTGCTATCCAGTGTAAAAAGCTTTTTTTTCCTCATCTATATTCATATCCAGTCTACAAACATTTGGAGAATATTGTATTTATTATAACCAGGTTTTAAAAATGCACTTAATATGCAAAAATATTCTTGTACTCTGTCCAGTGCATTTTACGTGCAGTCCATGAGCGTTGCTTCTACTCCACAGTTTCAGCAGGCTCGGGACAGAGACCAACAGGAGGGTGGATCAGATTAATGGAGGTGATAAGAAAAAAGAACTCAGCTGTCCAATATTGTTTGTTTAGCAAAAGGTTTTGTGTGTGTATGAGGTGAAGGAGGGAGGACCCTCGAGATGAACGAGTGGAGGATGGGACTGATGGTTTGCAGATTTTTTTTCTCTTCCTGTGAAAGTATTGAGGAAGAGAGTGCTAGTTCTTGATGTCCATAAAACAAACCAACTTTGTACTTGTCAGGGGGTCAGCAGATTGTGGTAGTTATGAGGTTCCTCTGTGAGCAGCAGATGGCTCGTTTTCATGTCTCAGGAAGGACTCACTGTCACATCCAGGTCTCACTGAGGGTAAAGTCTTTTACTCAAAATAATAAAATTATCAATGTGCAAATGAATCTTTCTAGGTGTTCTCCCTCTTTGGTCTCTCTGCATTAAGATCTACTGTGAAACCCCATATTCTTTCTGCTACTGCTTCCCATTTTGTCTAGGGATCTTCTTGACTGCTCCCCTACAGAGCCTGATAATTGTGTCACTGGCTGCCGAGCTGTGACAGGTCGTGTCAGAGGAGCAGTGCTGGCTGCTGAGTCTTTCCTGCTAGAGTTGGCTGTCATTCTTATAAACTGAGCTGGTATCTTTCTTTGATAGAGTTTGGTCTAGTCTTAAGATGCATCATTTGGAAAGGAAAAAGCCCCAGGGATTTTATTTGTGAAAGAGGTAAATATTTATCAATGTCTTCAAATATTATTCTAATTCCAGTGCTAACCCCTGGAGTTGTTGGCAAACTGAACAAAATGCTGGCTTAAATGCTATTTTTCATGCTTACTGTTGAGGATTGCCCCTGGGATTTTATTTTTATGGTGTTCACATTATGGTGAGAAAGGGTCTTTCTGAAAGAGAGTCAGCTAATGAAAACCCTTATGCTGCCTGAAGAGCTGTTTCCTATGTGGCTGAACACAAACTCCTGCATTTTTCAGAACATCCACTTAGAACAAAATCCACGGGTCAGGAGTTCACAGAGCAAGTCTCAGTCCCACTCTGGGAAAGTTGGATTTTCACTAGAATTAACTGCCTTGAACGCATTGTGCTTCAATTACTTGTAAAGAATAACATGTTTGTGTACAGTGAACTCCTGTGCAAATGCCATGGTAATAACTGAAGGTACTGTGCCTGGTGGAAAAAAAATGCCAGCTCTTTGGGAAAGGGAGAAAGGGAAGGAATGCGAGGAGGCAGGGTAAAGAACAAAGATGCTGGCTGTCATGGGGGTTTTCTTTTGTGACTTCGATTTTCTGGCAGTGTGATGAGGGGAGTGCAGAAGCAGAACCCAGCGTGAAGGAGAAGATGGAGCTGTTTTTCTTCTCAACCCAGTGAAGAGTATAACCCAGAGAAGAATAATAACTATTTTAATACTTATACTGGCACTCCTTCTTATAAACAGGGCTATTGGTGGGCTGCCAGATCTCTTGCTGTGTGAGATGGCAGATTAATACTGAGCTTATTGGAGCAGGTTCTTCAGTTTTGTGCAGGTTGTTTTCCATACTGGAGAGAGTAGGTCTCTTTGTACTTTTTGTTCTCCTTTGGGATTAGTTTTTTCAAGTGGGAGAAGTGGGAAGAGCACCTCCTTGGACTTTGTCAGGGATGCTTTTGATTGTATTCCAGTGGAGAATGTCCTTGTCAGGACACGAAGACGTGTTTTTCAGCTCTGTGTCTCTCTTCTGCCTTGAGGTCAGATGGTCCAGTTTTACCTTGGATCAGTGAGGTCTGTACCAGTACCACCACCCCAGGCTGGACAGAGACCTTCTGAATACAGCTGTGTCAAAATACAGAGAGCAGGTAGAAGGGAAATACTGTTTGTTTTAACAAGGTACTGAATCAGAAATAAAGAATAGAGAGAGTGTGAATTCCCCTGCTTAATTGAATTATATTATCACTCCCTAATGTTCTTTTAGTGTAGAAGAATTCTTATATAATACTGAGTCAATCCTTTGTTTATTTTTAAATCCTGTGGTTTTAGGAAACATACCAACCTTAATTTGCCAGTTCTAGCAATTAATTCTAAGAATCAGCAACAATCTAACACTCTCAGCTTTTGTTCTCAGCAAGTTACTCTGCCCAAGTTACACTGGCCAGCTTTAATTCCCACAGCGTGCTGACTCTTGAGTAGCAGCAAGTGCTTACATCTTCCTTTTTCATAGTTTCCAAAATCCAAATAAACCCTCCTTCCCCAGAACATTTTCTGGGGACTCTTTGCCTGGATAAGCCCCAATTCAGACTCGCTCCCCTTTGCGTTCCCTAGGCAGAAGCTTTTATGTAGGGCAAAAGTTCTGACCTGTCTCATCTTTGAGGCTCGTTTCACCTGCTAACAAATCTGTGCCCCTGCCTGCCAGAACTGCTTGTCCCGTGGCCGGTACCCACAGGAAAACCTTGCCTGCATTCCCAGCTGCTTGCTCCCATCTGCAGACCTAGGCAAGCACCGTCCTCGGCTCCAGCTGGTGTTTACCTCCTATCACCTCTCTGGGCTCACCTCCCATCAGCTGGGAATGTCAGCCACGTGTGAGTCAGGGAGCACTGACCTGAACCGATGGCACACTCCAAAATCACTGCTCTTGCAGATTGTATCGAACATGGAGTGTCTGTCTATCGGTGCAAAGGTGGTGAGGTGGTTTTGTTTGTTTGTTTGTTTGCACTAGTGCTGGTCATCTGTGTATCTGACTTCTAATCTCAGAGTTGCTGAGTTTAGGGTCATGGGGCTAATATATAAGTTTATGTATGAGTGCTTGGAACTGCAGGGCTTCAGATAGATTGTCTTTTGCAAGGCAAGTCCCTTGCTGGTTGCTTATTTATGCAGGGCACCAAACTTGCATGCTACTTAAGACTAAAAGGTGTATTCCAGGTCACACAACTGTAAACAAGAGCTTGTTCTACAATTTCTGTGAGGAGAGAACTGGCTGAGTAGAGGCAGGGTACAAATTCTGCCTCACTTTGTTCTTGTTTTGGAGAACTAAACAACCGAGAAATATTGGGGGGTAAAGAGAGGGAGAAACCTCCTCCAAATTTCATGAATGTTGCCCTGGATGTTCTCAAGAAGTGCCTTTTATTTTCTGTAGTTTTGCAGTTGAAACCAAGATAGGTAGTAAAGAGTTATTTGGTAAAATACTGACTAGCAGGTATTTAATTTCCTCCAATATCAGGGAAGAGTACTGTCTGTCTTTATCTATTTATCAACAGCTATTTCCTCTGTGTAAGCACCAGGTGGCATTCTTACTGTGATGATGATCAGAAGTTACTCTTTTTCCATTTCAGTTTTATAAATGTAATATCAGGATGAATTCAGATCCTGCCTTTCTGAAGCACAGTTTTTGGGCTGATGGTCTATCTTGGTTTGGTATCCCTGGATGAAGGTTTTTTTCGGAGCCTTTGTACAAGTCCTTAGGTGTGTAGTGACAGTGTTACAGTTCAGTATGTATCCATCATCCCATGTTTAAGGAATGTTTTGCTCGCTCTTTCCCTCCTAGCCCTGGTACCTTTTTGTGGTCTTGATATCAGTTTCTCCTTGTGCAAAAATCTGGCAAGCCTGACCTGGAATTTTTTTATAACTGACAGTTTCAAAGAACCCTGTAAAAATTAGTACTCTGAATTGTTACTGAATATAATTCTATATTTAAATAATCATCGTAAGATACATTTCCACAGACTGACGTTTTAGAAGTTCTTCCTGGTGCTGGTATTTACTAGGAATGTTTTTCCTGCTTTTCCTCTAGGTCCTGTCTGCAGTATATGTGTATCATCTTTTGGAGCAAGACCAGTAGCTATCTTCAGTGGCTTTATGGTGGCCGGAGGCCTCATGATGAGCAGTTTTGCACCTAACATATACTTTCTATACGTTTCATATGGGATAGTTGTTGGTAAGAAACGCGTTCTCTTCAATGTTGAGACTCGGTCTTGATTATTTTGAGTCTCGGTTTATGAATATCAAGCGGGAAACTGATTCACAGAGGTAGTGGTAGTCTGGTACTTGATTTATCAAGGAGTACTTTTCTTTTGGGCAGGGGGGGATGTTGCACAGGCAGGCTGTTACCATGTAGTGAAAGATGAAAACACTGTACACATTCATCAAGGTTTGCAAACAGTTTCCTCTGTTGACACAATTGTTAAGAGATGGAGAAGCTGAGGTTTAACCTAAGGGCTGGAATCAAGCAGGTCTTTTGCAGGTGTGAAGGAAGTGCCAGTCTTAAAGGAATAACATATCCTCTAGATTCTGTCATGTACTCATTCTAATTTGATAAATTAGAGATCATTAGGGAGCAAGACTGTTCTCCACATAATTGGATTGAACCTCAAATGCTGTGCTAGAGGCATGAAAGTGCTGTTCTCCTAGCAGGTGGTGACCTGCCCCTCTGTGCTGCAGAGGGCTGCTGTGGATGGCTGATCAAATTAACTGTGTTAGGAATTTGGGCACTTCTCTGGCCAGCAGGGACCCAGCGTGGTGCTGGCCGGGCACGGTGCCAGTGGATGGAGCTCTGCTGAGTTCTGGGGCCATGCCCTGGGCTGAAAGCCTTGTAAACTTCCACACAGCACAGAACCTCAAACCCAGCCTGCTCCACACAGGTTCAGCAGCCAGGGATGCTCAGAGGGAGGAAGGTGGGACAGTGTAGCAGTGTAGTCACCCTGTCAGTGGGAGGCTGGTGTGGCTGGTGCTGAGCCAGAGTTAAGAGGTACCTCTGCACCCAGGGTACACTACTGTATTACCTGAGGAATAACAAGGGGATGTGGCATGCTTTATATCTAACTCTCTTTCTCAAGGTCTTGGATGTGGCCTTTTGTACACTGCAACAGTTACCATCACTTGCCAGTATTTTGACAAACGCAGAGGCCTTGCACTCGGTCTGATTTCAACAGGTATGGCTTTTAATTGTCATTCTCTCTTACTTTTCAACTCTGATACAGCTACTGTTACCCTGGCAATAAAAAACAGGAGACTATATTTTTCTCATTTACTTCCTCAAGTACTTCTTAAGTCAAAACATCAGTAGTAATGAAGGGATAAATTCAGGCTTCAGATAAAATAGTAACTACACTTGCAGGTGTATGCTCTGGGTTATCTATACAGATGAGAAAAGGATATTCACTCAAATAAAAGCAGACTTATGCATGGCTTGGGCTGTGTACCGTGGATAATAAGAAGGGAAGCGTTCCATAGAACACTCTACTTACACAAGATCAGAGGTGAGAAAGAGATTAGAGATAGAGGATATAAATACTGGATCACCATAACCTCACATTAGCTGCACCTTTAAAGGAGTAGTTGAAATTTGGGCTTACATTTGTAATATTTTTTCCCTTTTCAGTCAAAAAGAAACTAAATTTTGAAGTCATTCCAAATGCTCATCCCAGCTTTTTTCATCCATGTATGTTAAAGTGATCCTAGAAAAATGAACCTATGATAATACAAGGAAAATTCTTTTGAGGATACTGAGCAGTCTTTCTTACCCTCTATCTGGCCCTTTAGCTGGTGTGATGTTGTCCTTTACACCAAGAAGAATTAATGGACCGAGCAGGAAGTGTTAAAGACAGCTGTTGTCCCATGGCTTGCTTTCTGGATTGTATGGAGTCTCTCCTCTGATCTGTAGCTGTTAGTGAGGAGAGGCATGGTCAAAATAGTCAGAGTTGTGGGACACCAATAGCAGACCCACACCATATATATATATAAAAGGGAATATAAGGGAACATCTGCAGAAATGTTTCTTGGAATCATTTTCAGGGGGTTTTGTTAGGAGTCCGGGTAGTTTGCCTTAAAATCTGATCTTATTGAGCCCTGGTTAATTTTAGTACCTGGAAAACAAGTCAAGTATGAATTTTGTAATTATTTTTTTCCTTGTTTAGCACCACAGTATATAAATGGCTATAATATAACCTAGAGAGAGTCTTCAGCAAATCATTTTAAATCATTGTTTCTGACGTGCCTGTGAGTGCTAATTGTCGTAAATTGTTCGATTTTTGTAGATACTCAGTAAAGAAACTGTAACTTCAAGTGGGACCATGACTTACCAGTTCATTGGACTGAGCAGAGGAGCACAAATGACTTAGCCTTCCTGTGACAGTGTATTTGTAGCTGCTAAATTGTCTGAGTTTGTTAGTGTTGAAGAATGTTCTCAGTGTTTGAGTTAGAACTGATCTTATTTTCCTCTTATAGGCTCAAGTGTTGGACTCTTCATATATGCAGCATTGCAAAGAGAGCTTATTGAGCTGTATGGACTGGATGGTTGTCTACTAATAGTTGGTGCTCTGTCCCTAAATATATTAGCATGTGGCAGCCTAATGAGACCACTGGAGTCATCAGGTTCTCCTCCATCAGAAAAACCGTGTGTAGACAAAGCCCCAGATCAATATTTTGTTTACCATGAAAAAGAAAAGACTGTTGAAGAAAATATAAGCATCCTTGAAAAGGGCTACATTGATGAAAAATGTGTGAACAACGTGCCTGACTGCAAACAGGATAGCATTTTAAATAAGAATGTATTGAGCTCAATAAATGTAAATGAGAAAGACACTTATAAAAAGAAAGTTGTAGAACAGACAAACTTCTGCAAGCAACTTGCCAAAAGGAAGTGGCAGCTCTATTTGACCTACTGGAAGGAAACGATGGTTCTTTTTAAGAACAAGGTATTTTCAGCTCTCTTTGTTGCCATCTTGCTCTTTGATATTGGTGGATTTCCTCCTTCTCTGCTCATGGAAGATGTAGCAAGAAGTGCAAACATTAATGAAGATGACTATTATATGCCCCTCATTTCCATTATCGGCATTATGACTACTGTTGGCAAACTTATTTTAGGAATACTGGCAGATTTCAAGTGGGTCAACACTTTATATCTATATGTAACTACCTTATTAATGACAGGAGTGGCCTTGTTTGCGATTCCATTTGCCAAAAGTTACCTTACATTGGCAATGCTTTCTGGGATTTTGGGTTTTCTGACTGGGAACTGGTCAATTTTTCCGTATGTAACAACAAAGACTGTGGGAATTGAGAAACTGACTCACGCCTATGGGATACTGATGTTCTTCGCTGGACTCGGAAACAGCCTCGGACCACCAATTGTAGGTAAGGTCAAGGTAGATAGTATAAACTGGATGTGAGCTGGTCAAGACCAGACAGAATTAATTTGCATGTCAGTAGTTCTGGCTGGTACTAATAATAATGGAAAGGTGAAATCATAAAACCTTCAACAAAAATCAGAGCCTGTTTGGCTTGAGCTGGCCAGCTGATTGCGTGCTCGTTTCGGCTTTGGTGAAAAGCACATTTCGTGTCTAAGTGGTCAAACTGTTGTAGGTTTGTCTTATTTTATTTTTCTGTGGTGTATTTCTAACTTAACAGTGCTGTGTTACATTGAACTCCTCACTGATGCGCTTCTCTCTTATTTCCACCCCCAGGTTGGTTTTACGACTGGACACAGGAGTACGACACTGCGTTCTATTTCAGCGGCTTTTGTGTCTTACTGGGTGGATTCCTCCTGCTGTTGGCAGCGTTGCCCTGCTGGAATGCCTGCACGAACCAGAGCTCAAAGCTGCCTCCAAATACTTACTCCTACAAAGTTGCATCTAGCGCTTAGGTGACAACTGGAAAACACTTTGCGCCTTTTTATATTATATAGCAAAGTATTTTAGTAATTTTCCACTTATTTATGAAGCCCACAAATCCTCTTCCACTAGAAAAATTCCATTGTTGCTTGTTCTTGTTGTTCAGTTCCTTCTTCTTCTTTTATTTCTTTTTCTTTTTTTAATGTTATTTTTAAAAACAGTCTTATTTTGTCTACCGTGCACTGTGTTTCCAGCCTTTGTCGACTGTAATTTCCTTTTACCCTGTAAGGGGTACGTTCTGCTGTATTATCAGCTGTACTTTTTTTTAAAGGGGGGTGATACGGAGGGGTGAAAACTTCGAAGCAAAAATGAAGGCCTGTTCCTTATAGGAGAAGGTTGCCATTTCTGTTACCTTTCTCGGGTCTCCAAGTTGCACAATCAGGCTTTACAAAACAAAAATCTGCCTTATTGGAATGTAATACTGTGGTGAGGTGCTTTTAACGTCATGCTTAGATTAACTTTTCGTCTTTTTTAAAGTTTCTGCAATTTACAATGAAGTGCCAATTGCAGGAGGGAGAAGAGGGGAAACAAATCAACCTTATGTTGCGTAACTGAAGTGAACATTATGATGAAAGTAAAGATTCTTACTACCACTACAACTAAGAACTGCGTTTATAAATATTGCACATTTTGTGAAGTCTGTTTATAAAACTGTTGAACCAAAACGTTTTAAACCAAGGAATAAATGTGATTGTTGAAACCATGAAAAGAAATGCTGGCTTGGTTATGAAAGTTCATAATCTTTAGATCAAAGTTGGGGATGTGCTCACAGAAGCCCACAGGTGAGTGTTCCTAAGTTAGTCACCCAGGGTATGGAGGTGCTGGGGGCCTCTCTTGTTGCACAACCACAGTTTACTGGGTTGAATTCAAGTTTACTGGGTGAAGAAAACCTCTCTAGCTGCAGCCTACGCCTGTGTGTGTGCTGGCTTTGTGCTGGCATGACTGGGGGAACACTCTGTGATGTTGAAGCCTTTCCAGGCGCTGCAGCAAAGGCAGGATGACTCTGGTAGCTCTGCACTGCCCTGCGTGCCCTGTGCAATAACTTTTGCTTACATAGCTGCTCCCGTGCCAAGGATGGGTCTGGCTGCTCTTGCGCAGCAGTCACAGAAATCTCTCCTTGGGTGGCATGTCCTGTGCCCTTTGGCTCCTTGCTGTAGATTTAAAGTTTAGTGGAGCATGTTGCAAGCCTTGGGTGAGGTTCAAGTTCTTAGTCCTGAGTTATATCCTGCGTGGTTGCCTGCAAATACCCAGCTAGTTCTCAGCAGTACTATGGGCCTCAAATTCTAATGTGATTCTGGCTCATAAATAATTCTTAAGGTAAAGCCCGGGCATGTAATGAGCAAACTTTGTTGTCAAAGTGCTGTGCACAGTTACTGTGTTTGCACACCTCATTAAGCAAGAGCAATGCAACATCTAAGTTGGGCAGACCTTAATGCAAGTAATGTTCCCTCTTCTGGTCCAAGGCAGGAAAATCCTGCTTGGCCTAAAACAGTTTTTGCTGGCTTTTTGGGATTCACTTATGCTTGTTTGAATTAAAACTTGACAAAAATAAAGATGCAGTTAGTTTGTCTCCTTTTTTTTTTTTTTCATTGATTTGTCAGCTGGGTGTAACTACTGTCCTGGATGCTTATTAAGTGCATGTGGAAAAAGTATTGAGTACTCAGTAAAGGCATACACACAACCTCAATTCTAAATTGTAGTCCTGGGTATCTGGTGTGGATCATTTTATGTGCTGTATGGCAGCTGTAGTCAGATTTCACCACATGTATGTAAAAGTAATACCATGTTTTATGCATCTTAAAAAAACTGCAGTGATATACTGGGTATAATCAGGGCATGTGTACCTTCAGATTAATCTGTTAGTCTCACTTCCTGCCAACAGTCCAGTCTGAGTTCTTTAAATATGAAACTGATGTTAAATTAATTGTCACTCTGAAAAAAATTCAGCTGGAATTAATGCTAATGATTGGGTGCTATGCAGCACACTTTTGCAATGGAAATGGAGTCTATTATTAGGCAGCCTGATATGTTTGGAAATATGACTAGGGTTCTGTAATAGTTTCCTGATGTAACCCTACCCATCACTGAGGAAAGAGCCCTGACTGTTGAAGAATTTTATTTGCCACTGCAGGCAATATGTGTTAGGACTCCTCACTCCAGCCAGTTGGTTGAGCACTTTGACTGTACTAATCTTGTCTTTAATTGATAAACAGGATCCAAGATTTAACGCTTCGATTTCTTTGCATTTTACTTCTCTGGTTTGCAGTGTTCCTTTCCAAGAAGACATTTCCAGAGATGCTGCAAATTGTGTATTATCTGAGAGCCTTTCCTTCTTCCATCTTCCTGATTCATTCAAATCAGTCTACAGATTCATATATTTTTTGTAAGGTGGGAGGTGAGGTACAACATGATTATTTGTGCCTCAATAACCAAAAAGTAGGTCTTTGGCATTAACAGGGTGGCAGAAGTGGTAGAGCCAGGCAAACAGTTTGCCATGAAGAATTAGATTCTGGATGCTCTTGACTTTTATAGTTCCTGGCAAACAGATCTGGAAGAGAAGAAATGAAGTGCTTAGATAATTATTCTTCATTGTAGAAGAAAAAGTTGTTGTTTATTGCATAAATTAATTTGTTACTGTGAAATCAGTCATGAATAGAACATTTATCATCTAATTTGCAGATCTTAAGAAAGTTTATTGTGGTTACTTTTTTGGTAACTAGACAAATGAAACTGCTAAGTTTTATTAGGTTTAAAGGCTATTCTGTGCCTTGCTCAATTGGTGGGTGTTATCATCAGCTGCAGAAATGGATTACATTCCTTCAGTGGCTGTTAATTTGTCTACGTCATGCTGATACTGGATTCCTGCATCCTGTGCTGACACTGAACAATGTGCTGAGTAAGGACTATAAAAATTGAATGAGATGTTTGCATAGCATTAAACTGACACTGAGGTATTCTTTATTGCGAAGATAATTCACTTCAGGCCTTTCAGGAGGACCTTTCACATACAGATATAGTGAATATGTTGGGCTGAGCATGATATCGGTCAGATTAAAAATGGCAAAATGATAAATGATACAGAAATGTCAAAGGAAGTGGTAAAAGTAGCTCTTCTATGTAAAAAAAATTCTCAAATACAAAGGACTCCTTTCAGTGACATTTTGCTATAGACTCAATTATGCTGAAGAGCCAAGTTAAAGACTTGTCAGTCTTCTTACAAGAAACAGTCTTTAGAGACTCTTTAGAGAGTATGCTCTCAGATTACCGAAATCCATTTTGCTTTTTACTTTTTTTTTTTTTTTTTTTACAAAAGATATTTGTTCTTTTAAATTATGGCTTTTAAAACAAAACAGTTCTCAGGGGCAATACACACATGCTCAACTTGAACCATGCTGTATCATGTAATGAATTTGTTGCAGGAACTAAATCATAGAATGATTTGAATTGAAAGGGACCTTTAAAGATCGTCTAGTTTAACCCCTCTACCATGACATAGTGATTTCAGGTTTCTCAAAATAGCTGCTCTGTTTCTGGTTTGTTTTTGCTTTCATTGCTCTGTGTGGAAAGCTCGACTCCTTTCTTTTGTGTCCTCATTCGTTATGTCCTCACACTTTCAGCAACAGTATCTTATGTTAGTTTTCTTTAGCTTGTCCATAGTTTTTTACAACTACACTGTTGCTCACCTTTAGCTACCTCTGTTCAATATGTGGAGTATTTCCTTGGTTTGGTTTTTCTCCTTATAATTAAATCATCACATCAGTCCAAATTGACTTTATTAGTCTTTTATCATTTCATGTTGCCAGAAACTAGAAGCCCAGATATCTGAAAAGAGCAATTGCTGAAATTCTTGCCCAGAGCTATATAAAGGGAATAAAATATGACTGGTATGTGTGCAGATTTCTCAACTTCTCTGCCGGCAGATGCTCAAGGCTTCATTTACTGAGGAATGGGAGTCTTGTGCACGTATGAAAAGGAAAAGTGAAGACAGAGCAGGTCCTTTTGTTCTGGGGTCTCACTACTATGCTTTCTTCTCTTGGCTCTCCTGTGTCAGGAGCAGCTGCTGTGCCGTGTCTGCTGCAGCTTTGTGAGCAGGCATAAGGTGAGAGAGAGGAGAACACATGCCTGGGGTGTGAGGTTCAACACTTGGGTACCTCCAGTCTCCTCATTAGTGTGCAGTATCATGCAGTGCTCAGTTGTTTAACATGAACCTCAGGACTCTTCAAGGGAGCGTCCCTGCACCTGCTTCTTGCTGAGCCCCAGTGCTGCTGCAGAGGGATTAGGCACAGTGAGTCTCCAGGACATAGTTTTCAGTTGGTGTTTTCTGCCAGTGGACGTGTTTGCTTAAGGCATCCAACGGTGCATCGTTGTGGGTGCTTTGTTGTAAAACCCACTCACAGAACCCCTGGAAATGCTTGTGGGGTGTTTTTCGTGTGTGTGTTGTTTGTTGTTTTGTTTTTTAAACAAGATTAGCTTGATGTTTCTGTGGCATGAGCTCTCGTGTAACTGATAGCACAACATGCCTTAGTGCACCACACCACTGGCTGGGAAGGAGCTTGGAGCAATCCCTCTGTAAGCTGCCTTTGCAGTCATGACCCTGTGAGGTGAGAGTGCAGCAAATGCTGTTCCCAGCTGCCTTTGGCTCCAAGCTTAATCTTACTTGGTCAGTTAAGCTTGAAAAACTTATTTCTTTTAGCTCAAATTAATGTTTTTTTCCCCTCATTGTTTCTCTCATTGCAGGCTGAAAAATCACCTAGACTCTTTCCTCCTTTCCCTGTGTCACAGCTCATGTTGGAAAGTAAACATGTTTTCAGTGATTAACAGCAATAACTAGATGCTGCTGAGTAAGCAGATGAATACCTACATGGACATTTACGTTTTGTAAATGTCCAGTGCTCTGACCAACTCTGTATTTACAGATCATATCTAACTTGTGTGGGTTTTTGTGGTTATAACTTTAAAATTTGATATATGGCACGCACATCAGGTTGTATTAGGTCACCCTGTCTTCTGTTGAAATCACGTTACTTTGCCTTTTAATTAAAATGTCCCTGGGCTGGAGTGGCTGTCTCCCTGCTTTGCATTTCTTAGGGAGACATCTTTGCAAATCAGGATAACCGAAATCATCTGGCATGTCTTGAATTACAATAAATACTGTGTGTGAAGTTACACAAGAGATCACAAAAATGCTTAGTTAAATAATATTTGCTTCAAATTAAACAATCATGTGGAGGTGCTGTGAAGAAGTAAGGGATAGAAGAGTACGTTTATGAGACTAGGCTTGACAATGTGGTGTCTCCCTTGTGTATCCATTATAGGTAACAGTAGTCACTTTGAGGAACTTGGGGGAACATCCTAAACGAAATCTGCCGCAGACCTTTTCTGCTCACAGTATTGAAAGCCTTGGTGAGATCAACAAAGGTTACATAGAGTACTTTGTTCTGATCTTGCTTCATGAGGACCAGTGAGGTCAAGTCAGATATGGCGATGCACTTTCTGAGCCCTTTCCCATAGCCAATGGTGTGAAGCAAGGCTGTGTTCTTGCACAAACTTTATTCACAATCTTTTCCACCATGATGCTCCAAAGGGCCACAGCAGACCTCGATGAAGACAAAGGTGTCTACATCCGATATCGTACCGATGGGAGCCTATTGAACCTAAGGCAACTGAAGGCCCACACTAAGACCTTGAATCATCTTGTCCGTGAGCTGCTTTACGCTGATGATGCCGCCCTCGTCACCCACACAGAAGCAGCTCTGCAGCGTTTAACATCCTGCTTTGCAGAGGCTGCTGAGCCTTTTGGGCTGGAAATCAGCTTGAAGAAGACAGAAGTTTTATATCAGTCTGCACCTCAGGAAGTCTTCCATCATCCCCATATCACCATTGGTGAAACAGAGCTCAAGTCAGTCCAGTAGTTTAATTACCTCAGAAGCATCATCTCCTCGGATGGCAAGATTGATGCAGAAATGGATAACAGGTTGGCAAAGACGTACAGAGCCCTTAGTAAACTCCATAAAAGAGTCTGGCGAAACAAACACCTGAAGAAAAGTACAAAGATCAGCATTTACCGAGCCATTGTACTGTCTACTCTTTTATACAGATCTGAATCATGGGTCATTTACCGCCACCACTTGCGTCTCTAAGAATGCTTCCATCAGTGCTGCCTCCGTACAATCCTAAACATCCACTGGACCAACATGTCTGTCCTTGAACAGGCAGCAGTCCCAAGCTCTGAAAACACAGCTGCGCTGGGCAGGGCATGTCTCCAGGATGCAGGACTACCACCTCCCTAAAGTTGTGCTCTATGGGGAACTTGCCACTGGCTACCGCAAAAGAGGAGCCCTGAAGAGAAGATACAAGGATGCCCTGAAACAATCCCTCAGCCTTGGCCATATTGATCATCACAATTGGTCTACCCTGGCCTCCAATCGGGAGGTCTGGA
>JAYRBT010000178.1:6416812-6451657 GCA_036023395.1 Myiotriccus ornatus
TGTCTGTCTCGCATTGGCCTTTTTAGCCATCAGCGCACTTGTAGCAAGCGTGGGTAGAGCCCTTCTCAAATCTTCGTTCGCGAAGCCCAGCCATGATGATGATGAAGTAGTCACTGCTCTGGGTGTGTGAATAACATTTTGTCTAGCAAAAAGATTCCTGGGAGAGAGAAATACTCCCACTGAAAGTACCATTACCTTGTTGCTTTAGAAACGGGAGACCTGAATTTGCATATGACAGACTGAATTACTGAAACCGGAGTTTCATCATCAAACCTGGAACCAAAAAGGCTTGATGGAGATGCCTCTGCAATCTTGGTTCCTCTGGAGGGAAGGAAGATCTCCTGTTCAAGGGTTTTCCACCTTTTTTTGAGTTTCCCCTAATTTCGTTCAGGAAGCAGTATCACAAGTCTGCAGGAGGCAGAGATAATTGAACATAATAGGACCAACGCTTTTGAAACAATATTGAACCAGTACGGACTGGGTTCTATGCCATCAGAGAAATACAGATGAAAAGCTGCCTCTGCCTGGCTGTTACATGTGTCCATGGTGCAAGAGAAAGCTGAAGCCTCTACTTACTGTATTCCTCCTTTTTCTTTTCTTTTTTTTCCTGTCCCCATCTCAGGTGCAGTGCAAGCTAGAGGCAGAGAGGAGGCAAGGACTAATCCTATCTTATTTCTTTACAGCTCCTCAAAGAGGCAATATCGTGTTGAAATTGTATTATTTATGAAAAATTGTATCATATGGTGCCAGAGACAGTTGCTTCAGCAAGAGATTCATAGACCATGAGCTACCTAGAGCTGAAGCTGGAAGCTGTTTCCCTTCAGCTGTGGGAGGGTGCCATAAATCAGTGAGCAGTTTGTGGATAGAGCCTCATGGGAGGTCTATTTTCCTGAGAGGTTGAGTGGGGATGCAGAAACTGGCCTGGTACTTGCAGCTTTTGCTGAAACTATTCCGACATTTCAAATTCCCTTTGAAAATAAGCAGGTAGAGAACAAACCATGATTACAAATTTTTGTGTTGCTTTGTGTTTTGCTTTTCAGCTTCCTGATTCTTGGAGAAATAAACCTGGGATCAGCCAGTTTCATGATATAGACTGAAATACAATAGAAATGTGGACTTTAAATAATTTGTAGGTCCTGAGAAAGCTTTACTTGCTTCATTACGAGAGTTTTCACCCTGTGGCTATTTTTGCTGATGTTCTGCTCTTTAGCTGCAACAGCAAGATAGTGCCTTTAGATAATGAAGTAATACTGGATTTTGAATGCTGACTTGTTTTCCCTGGAACAGCATCAAGAAAATTAAGGGGTTTAAGTGCCAGGTGGAGATTAGAGGAAGAAAATGAAATTCAAAACAGGAAGCAGAGAGGGGCAGGCTCCAAAACAACCTGCATGCCATTTCACTCCAGGAGAAGAGTATTGACAGTTATTGTCAATATTGTATTGGCAACCTGTCACTTACCACTCACTTTCAGTTCTGCAAAGCTGCCAAGGAAGTGTGCAACTTTCTGCACACTTCTCAAAAAGCCTTTAAAAGGAAAATGATGCTAGAGAGTTTAATAGGCTGGGAAGACAAAAAAGGCCAGCAAGCAGTCTGAGCATTTGCCTCCCACTGTTTCATTGGGCAGTTCTCCACATGCCTATAATTCAGCTGCCTGGAAACAGGCTCTGCTGAGCCACCTCAGGACACCAACACATCCCTTGCCAGAGATGGGTCCAGATAGAGAGAAGCAACACCAAGCTTGCCAGGTGCTTTGTCTACAGTAAGAAAGAGCCTTGCCATGACTCAGGAGACATTTGCTCAGGCACAGCACTGGACTAGTATGTGCCTGGCGGGTGGAGAAGGGGCAGTTCCCGTGTGCCTGCCTGGCACTGGTTGCGCAGCCATACCCATCTTTGGCCCTGGGCACCCACATCCCGAGGAGACCATCTGATCAGCTGTGAGCACAAACAGAGTCAGAGGAGACGCCGCTGGCAAGGGCTTGCCTGGCAGGAGGGGTTGTGGCCTGTGTACTTGTTCCATAAGCACAGTGAAAAGCAATGCAAGTAGCAGCAGGGGAGAGCTGCTTTCTTGTCAGGACAGCAACTCTGCCTGATAATTTAACTTGGTGAGTAGATGTAGTTGGCAGTCAGATTATTGTGATGAGGATATGTGGCAACCAGTCTTTAGGTCTGTACTATGACTTTTAGCAGCTAAAATGTAGAAAAACTTATACTGATATGGTAGGAATCAAAATAGAGATGCCTTATTTCATGCCAATGATTACCTAATATTAGATGCTTTTTTCCCTGTCTGTACTTCTGTCTTGGTTATAACTCATACTTTCTTTTTTTTTTTTTTCATTTTGTTTGAGAATCCCTGAAGTTTATATACCAGGTCCATATACTATAAAATGTGCAAATTTTCAGAACTTACTCATTTTCAGTTTAAAGTGGCTCGTGATGAATTGAAGTAAAATACACAAATGCTGCGTGTGAAACAAAAACCTGCTTTGAAAGCCAGTAAGACAGGTTTGTCTGACAGAATCTCATCTGTGTATATCAGGCCCTGACTGTTTTTTTGTGATAATTCAGGGATGCTTTTACGAGCTTAGCTTCACGAGGGTTGTCAAGACTGAGATGTTGCAACTGATACATCACAGTGCGTTTAGTGGATGATAACACTGTTTCCAAAAGATTACATAGAGAAAGGAAAAAAATACATTCCTGAACAAGACCATTTTGAGCACTTTGAGTCAAGTAGACAACATAATTTTTCTGTTTTTCTTCTGTCCAGACAACTCACTAGGGCTTTTTAGCATTTCCAGTCTCCTACTTGCTGAAGTGTAAGCGGTCAGCACACACTCGTTTGGCATGGGTTCGTGGGCTTCTTGTGGTGTTTTATCCTATTTTTAAAAAGTCAGTACAAATTGCTAAGTCAGAGCAATAGTGGTTCAACTTACCCCAGTGACTTTTATCTGAGTTGTTCACCCAAATCAAACTGTGCTTTTCTAAGCAGTTCTGAGCAGTGTGCTGAAGTCCTGCTACAACATCAGTTTCTTATTTCTTCTGTCTTTCAGTGCCTTCTCTGACTCCCTCAATTCCCACATGAGCTGTTTGGCCATTTTTACCCCACATTTTCCCCAGGCCCCAGCTCTGGGGTGGGCAAGAGATGGGGTCTCACAGCTGGGGGGCTGTGACCAGCTGTCTGAGGTACATCAGCAGTGAGGTCCTCTGGAGTGCTACCCCATGGCCTTTTCCTCCGCCTGTTTGGCATTTGTTTTGACATGTGGGAACAGAAGGTTTTTAAAGCAGCTCAGATGACCTAGAGGTTGATGATGGGAACTTGTAATATCCAGTGTTCTGGGTATAACACAGTCAGTTCATAATCTTCCTGTATCAACAGCATAATCCAGCACCACCAGCAGAGCAGTCACAGAGGGGCTGGACTCTTCAGTACAGATGAGAAAAATTTAGTGATGTTTTCATTATCTGATTAATTTTTATTTATGATGTTCGCTGACTTTCTGACATGCTGGTAAGGTTTATCTTCTCTTAAGCTGTCCACTTAAAGAATTGAAGAAAGAAAATCTAAACACTCTAAATACATCAAGGCCCCAACACAATTAAAATCAAGGCATCACGAATTCTGGTTTAGGGTAACAATAAATACCAGAAGATAAGTAGTGTGACTGAAACACAGTACTTATGGTGAACAATGCTTTAAATGAAAAACATATAGTATTGATCTTTTATATCAGCACTGTTTGCCTGCATATCCTTGAAAAGCTCCTTTTGAAGTTGTCACTGGATAATGAGGATCATGTTATGGAGGGGCAGGCCAGCAGTTGCAATTGGATTGAATTTCTTTGCTTCAGGTCAAGCTTTATGGGTTCATTTTTGAACCCCATGTTTCTGCTCTGATCCTGAGCACCCAGTGCTTGAAGGCTGCAGCTGGCATCAGCAGGGCTGCTTGCCCCAGTGTTTACTCCTAATCCAAAGCTGCCACAGCCTCTCCAGCTGGATCTGGGCCACGGCAGGGAGAGCAGCACGGCAGGACTGCCCACATCCCATCCCCACCGCAGCCTCCCTGCAGGGCACGTGCTCCGCTGCTCGGCTCTTGCCCACCAGGAAGGGCTTTCTTTCCTACTTGGCTGGATGCTTGGAGACTCCCAAAGCCAAGATACAGATCACTAGGTTATCAGAGCAGGCTGCTTGCAGCTTTGAAGGGAAATTTAAATGAACCATGAAGCCTCAGTTAATTATTTTTCTTTGCTGCTATTTTTTTTTTACTGCTGCTGACAGCGGAGTTACCTCTGCCCTCTCTCACAGGGATATTGCTGTTCCTAATGCTTCTGTAAAACCTGCTTGTTTTCTCAGCAGGAAAACGAAACTTTTCTGTTTTCCTTTCATGTTTATCCTTCCTTTATCTTTTTGAGACATCAGCCAGCCTCACAAGCAGTCCTTTCAGTAGCTGGAGGCCACGGCCTCAGTGAAGAGTGTACAAAGGCAACCCTCGATGCTCCTCCGGCCCCTCACACTGCCCAGACCCAGGGCACTGCTTTTCCTCACAAACCCTCCCCTGGGCGGCAGGGTGCTGGGAGACCAAAAGCTTTGGTTTTCATTTAGCCACAGCCCTTGAAGTCAGGGTGGCTTCTCAAAGCACCACACATCCTTTTCATATATCTGAACTCCTGCAGGGTCTGACTTTGATCCAGAGGTTGTGAAGGAAGGGTTGGAATTGCAGCGACACAGTATGAGCAGTTACGTGTTCAATTTGTGCTGCCTGCAGCCCCCTGCTCTTTGGAGGAATTGTCCCTTTGAGCCGTGTTACTCCGTACGAAAGGAAAATCCTGCCCAGGGTTTGGGGCTCCTTGCTCTGCCTGCAGTGAGGTTTGTAGGACCACCTCTCTGGCAAGCCTCATGTGCCCTCTAGCTGCTGCAAGCTTCCTGGGGAAGAGAGACGTGTCCATTTTCTGTGAGCATTGCTAAATTTTGCAGGCAGGACTTGAAAGCAAATTCTTCAATAATTGCAGTTAGACGAGCAGTACAGACCAAGAGGCTGATTGCAGTCCTTGCTGCCTTGTTTGCCCTGTAACGATCTGACAGACAAAAGTTGTAGTTGCTGCCCAGGCAGAGAACTTGTTGCTTATTTGCCTACAGTTTGCATGTTCAGGTGAAGCAAGGAGGACTGACATGTCAGCAGAATGACTCCTCTGGCATCTGGTATGATGGAACGTGGAAAGGTGCTGTGGGGCAGGGATCCAAGAGTTAAGAGAGTTGTTGATTTTTTTTTTGTTTTTATTTTATAATTTTTGCAGAAGCCTTTTTGTGAGAGGTTTCTCTGCTGAGTGGAAATTGCTGCCAGCTCAGAGGCATGGCTGGCTGAGGCACTGCTGGCTCTGAGTGCCTTCTGCTGTCCCGAAGGGATCCAGCAAAGGTGGAGGAGCTGTTCCTGCTCCAGCTGCCTTGGAAACACAGCAATAAGATGTGTAAAGGCATGGAGGGTGGGAAGCACTGCATGTGGTGGTTGGAGGGCAGAGGATTTGAATGCAGCCGAGAGGGAATATCACAAATCAAAATGCCCCCTTGTATCCTCTCAGACATGAGCCCTGCACACCACACTGCTGTGAGAGCACACTCAAACAGGTGATATGGGAGGACCAACACATTTTCTTCTCTGTTTTAGCAGTCACTTTCATATGAAGCAGTGTTCGGGGCACAGCACCATTGGCTTCAGAACTGCCTGTGGGCCCAACAGCTTGAACAAGCCATGAAGTGGCTGAGGAGGTGGTGGTGCAGTGCTGGGGGACAGGGCCCCTCAGGCAGCCACAGCTGTGGTGGTGGGCACAGATGAAGGTTGTCTGCAGAGATGATGGGCACAGGTGAAGGTTGTCTGCAGAGATGATGGGCACATGTGAAGGTTGTCTGCAGAGATGATGGGCACAGGTGAAGGTTGTCTGCAGAGATGATGGGCACACGTGGAGGTTGTCTGCAGAGATGATGGGCACACGTGGAGCTTGTGTGAGACAATGGGCACATCTGCAGTGCCGAGGCCAGGCTGACTCTTCTGGGGTTCTGGTCCCAGCAGGTAGAGCAAGAAGGCCTTAAACCACAGCATTATCCCGATCTCCTTGTGGCTTCTGGAGAGGTGAGTGTGCTAAAAAACTGCATGGTTTTTTAACTGGCATTCCCTCTGCTAAGGAGGAGGGAATGATCTCTGCCGTCTGTGCTGCACCAGCAGTACAATGTGTTGGTGGAGTAACTCCTTTTCTAGTACTCCACCAAGGGTGTCTGTCTCAGCACCTGTATTTTTTTTGCCTTGTGTGTTTTGGGGTTTTTTGTCTGTATCTACTGAACTTGTATTAAAAATCTCCCCCAATTAGATTTAACTGCAACAATACTTGTTTCCTTGTGACTTATTTCCCAGGAGAGGCTTAGTATCTGAAAGAATTACAAAGAAGGTGTTGGGCTTAGCTGTATCCTCATCTTCCACATTCTAAAGACTGGATGCATCCTTGCTCATATGTTTGCCAAAATAATTGTGCAGGTGTTACACAAACATGTAACAATAATATGTATTCACTGCGGGCCATCTCAAAATATTTTGCTTGCTGCTGCTAGCAGGCAGAGTGGACAACAGGTAGTACGAATGTCTGCAAACCTGTGTTGCAAAAACCCACTGAAAAGTAAATAGCACACACAGGATCAGCGTCCTTCAGGAAGCTGTGGCATTGTGTGTGTTAGGTGCCATGGAAACATCTCCTGATGGTAACACAGCCCTCAGGTTGTGCAGGGTGCCTCCGGAGGGAAGCGCTGGCTACAAGGAATATACTTTTATAAGCAGTTAATTTCTACCTTCCACAAAATCTGGAGTGAAACCACTGATTAGGATGGTGCCTAGCAATCATGCTGTGATAAGTTAATTGCAGAGGAACAGCCCAATGGCTGCAATCGGCTTTGGCTGGATTGCATGGATCTGTGAGGGGAAGAAAGGCGATGGTGTCTTCTGAGCAGCACAGCTGAAATACTGGCACTCTGCTGCAGTCTAACATGGGAGCAGGTGCCTCCCTTTCGATTTGCGTAAGTGAACTTAAATCTGGTTTCTTTGGTCCTTTCTTACATCCCTTCTCCTTTTTTATACAAAAATGCTGTAAAATAAGGGTTTGGTACATGCTGATAGTAGTTCCTTTTAGGTAATTATTGATGCTGTAACATTAACATCATGTTCTAAGCTTACTTATGTACTGTAAGAGCGAAATGGCTTCGGGTGTTTCAAGTGGTGTGTGTGTGCTTGCCATGGCAGCACGGCTGGCCTGGAGCTCCAGCTTGTGGCTTTGCTGCAGGAATGTGTGAAAAACATCTTCACTACAGCAGTTCAGTTGCAAATCCATAGGAAAATCTTTCATTTTTCCTTCTGAGAACACGGTAATAAAAACATTTAAGAAGAGGCAGGTTTTGGGTTGGGATAATGCTAAAACAAGAAATTAAAATCCCGGTTTAAAATGAGATGTGGATACTGATTCAATCTTCCTGGTGCAGAACTGGTAGATCTGGATTGGTTTGGGCTTCTGCTGTCATTGCCTGGTGGCAATGGTCCTCTCCTGTGTGACTATGAGCATTACTGCCTGATAGGAACACGAGTACAGAGCAAGCACTGTGTGTAATGTCACGTGCCTGTGAGGCAAGCAGGGGGTAGAAGAAGAGGGAAAGAGAACAGGAGAGCTACGACTCTTTTTGGAGTCCCTGGGGCATGGTGTTCCTAAATATACACTCAAGTTACATATTCTAAATATATCTAAATATATATTTATATCTATATTCTTACATACGTCCCCTGAGGTGCCACCTGAGGGGCTGCAGAACTGGTTTGAACCTTCTGTGCCGCCCCGGGGCAGTCCCTCCTGTTCTCACAGAGACCCCACTGGGACAGGCACCCCCTGTGATACCCCACATATTTCCCAGCCCAAGAACTGGACAGCCTTTCTGTCCTCACAGGATGAAAAAGCAGCTCCCAGGTGCAGGTTGTTCATGATTTCTCAGATATGTTTTTGCATCAGTTATTGGGGTAAGAAATTTGGGGTTACTCTGTGAGCAGACAGGAACCCTTGGGCAGGCTCGAGTTGTGGCTGCTGCTTCAATTTATCCTCTGGTCCCTCCGTGTATCTTGCAATCTCTGAGAACTGGGTAGAAATTCACAAATTTCATGGGGTTGAAAGGCTGTGCACCTGCACTGGGTCAGCTTTTTTTTGACTGTTGGGGCTCTTTTGAGGAATAATGACCTCTCCATGGCCTAAACAGGGCATCTGCCTTGACCTGAGGTCCCATTTTCCCTGACTGTAGCTGTGAGTGGGTTTTACTGGGATTTACCCTATCACAGATCCTGTTTCAGCTCTACAGAAGAAGAATGGTAGTATCAGTATTTTAAGAATATGCAGTGGAAATACAATTTGTACTAAGATGCTACCATAAGGACAATAATTTCACCTAAGCTGTAGACCCTGGGACCTTAAAACAATAAAAGCCCAGTCTCAGCTCATCACTTGCCTGGTTTTGTTCCCCAGAAATCATTCTCTTCTATTCAAGTCAGACACACAACAAATAAAGTTTCACCAGACCTACAGTTCAGCAGAGAAAGAATCACATTTGGTGTTCCTCTGGAAACCCTCATGCAGGGTGCAACACACTGTGGGGTTCCTTCTCTTGTGACACAGATGGTGGAGTACCTAGAGGTGTTTGGTAAGTTCATGTTTTCCCTGTTTGGCCTCTGAAAACTGTTATTCTTTGTTTAAGCTGTACTTTTTAGCTGTAAGTGCTGAAAAATCTACATTTATAATTATTATGCTTTCTTAAAGGAGCTTTTTGAGCTTCATCAATAAATGACTTTTGAGTTTCATCACACAAATATAATAATGCAACCACTGCTTACTGTTTTCTATTTCTTAAACAGGTCTGGAGCGTGTTGGTATATTTAGAATTGGTGGTTCAGTAAATAAAATCAAGGAATTAAAGCAGAAATACAATCAAGGAGAAAAAGTGGACCTTATTAATGATGGAGATGTTGATTCTGTGGCCAGCCTCCTGAAGCTCTTTCTGAAAGAACTACCAGTGGCTGTTTTTCCAGACAGCATTTGTTCTGGCTTGCTAAAAACTTTTCAAGGTACAGAACGGGCACCTTCCAAGCTTCTGTCCTTTCTCTGACAGCTACAGATAATGCGTTCATTGCACTTTCTCTAAGCAAAGTTTTGTGTTTCCTTAACCAGAGACTGATGTTTAGTTGCTTTTGATGGACCAGGTTTTCTCTGAACTTGTCTGTAGTCTTTTTTTTTTTTTTTTTTTTTTTTAATTCATTACAGCTTTTGGACTCCCCACCATCCTGTGGCAGTGCATCTTGCAATCCAGTCCTTTATTCCTTGAGAAAGTACCCCTCTGCATGATTTCTTTTTAAAGTGTATACATTGCTTGTTACTGAGATAACATTTTTGTTTTTGATCTAATCCCCATCACAGTGCTGCTTGTATCTTTATATACTCACTGCCTCACTTCTCTCTTTTCCAAGCTAAGGCCTCTTTCTCTATATAACCTTCCCTGGTACAGGAACTCTTTTGTACATCCCTGTTCTTACTTAGAACTTTATTTTTATTTTTAGTTAATATTTATTTTACTAATCCTCTTATAATCTTCTTGGACAGCAGTGTGTGGAGCAGCATGAAGCTTTCAAAATGCAAAGCCAAGACCAGTACTTGCAGCAATAGTTCCCCATTACATCTATAATGGCTGAGCTAATGTTTTCAGACAATTTTGCCCAGTGACTTTGACTGATGACTAATTCAGGTGTTTACAGACAAATAAGTGGATTAGATTGCAAGTTGCTCTTGTTCAAGGTGCCAATGTAGGTGTTTACAAAGAAAAAGGAAAAAGGAAAGAAAGAGAAAGGAATCAGCTTCATGAGGTGTGAAAGTCTATGCTGAAAGATTTAGGGTTTTTTGAGAGCACTTTTTTTTTTTTTTTGCTATTCCTAACTGTCTTGCTGTTATTTTAAAAATATTTTTATTTTTTTCCCCCTCTCCGTCCTCTTTTCCATTTCTTTCATTAGTCAGTTGGGCACCTTGGGCTTTAGCCTGTACAAACTGTATTTTTTAAGGGCTAAAATTACCCTTCAGGGCATGATTTGCTATTCACAATGTCAAAGCTGTGCAGATGTGTCCTGGTGATCTATGGCAAATTCGAGCATCAGCTGCCAATTATTGAGCAGTACTGTCATCTCAATTCTAATAGCCAGGAGACTTCATCATGCTAATTCTGAACTGCTGATCAAATGGAGTTGTTTGTGAACCCATTTTCTGCCTTGTTACCCTTCTTTGAAGAACGAGAACCAAGAAAATGCTAAGTATCCCCAATTTAGATTTTTAAGCATCTCTTGTGTAGCTACAGTTGCATATTTATAGAGCAAAGAGGTTTTCAGTCTGAGAGCTACCAATTAGTCAGGAAATGAAGATGATGTGGGGCTGAAAGGGCACAATTTCTTTTTGCCCTTAATGAGAATCATGCAGCATGTGTAAAATCTCTCTGGAGAGTTAAGGCTGACAACTTTGTATCGTCTTTAAAGGCAGCTTTAAGGATTCAGGTACATGACTACTGCCTGCAATTCCATTAAAAAAGCAGCAAGTGCTGGATAATTCTGTCATAACAGGAAGAATAGCAGAAACAATGCATGTAAAACTCGGTATCTGGAAAATCCATGGTACTTAAATATTCATTTGTGGATACTGTTGACAAAATGCAGCGTAAAAATTACTTGTTTGGAATATATTTATTCTTCACTTTAATATATTTTAAACTGTCTCTGTTTCTTAGATCTATAGTAATATCTATAATGAAATTGTGTTGATATTAGGAATGTCTACCATAATTTTTTTTCCCCCACCAGAGCACAAAATCAACACAACAGAATGCATAGAGAACCTGAGACAGTTGCTCAGCTGCCTGCCCAAAGCCCATCAAAACCTTCTTCAGTTCCTGTCTGCTTTCCTGTTCAAGGTAGCAACGCACAGTGCAGTGAATTTCATGACTCTGGAAAACCTCTCCATCGTGTTTGGACCTGCTCTGTTCAAGTGAGTACTCTCTATTCACCCACCTCAAACAGCCCTGCCAGGTCACACTTCACAATGAGGCTTTTTGTCATAGCTCTATGCCCAATAGTAAGTGGAACATTTTGAAAATTAAATGTTTATACAGTATATTATGGGCAGATGTGACAGGTTCTGAGCTGGCTGACCACCTTCATTCTGTCAGGCACTGACTAGGCAGGTCCAGCCTCAAGAAAGAAAACATCTGAAGAGAAGAGATATGACAGGAGGAGAGCTGTTTAATGAGAACTCCTCCTCTTTTCTTAGCCAATTGAAGTGCAGGCTCCTTAGTTGTTAAACTTGATTCTGAAAAGATAATGCTGACTTTGACCTTGTAATAGAATTAGATAACAGAGAAATAAAGATAAATTGTTTATGAAGAATGAGAAGCAACTCATTCTGCCCTTGACACTAAGATGACATCCAGGCAGAGGCCCCCTGAGCTTGTAAGCAGTGACTGCTTGGCTGAAGCTAGAGAAGGTATGTTTGGGATGATGGTGAGTGGGCACAAACCTGGATGCTCAAAAGGGAAGGCTGGACAACATGCCATGCAAGTCAAGATGACAAGAAGGAACAGCCTCATGTGACCAGATACTGGAGGATTTTCCAGTGAAACCGAATTGGTTTAGTTCTTTATCCTGTCCTTCACTGTAGACACTAGAGGATGTTTAAATATTTATACCTGTTACCATTTGTAAACCTTTGCTTTAGTGGATCGTAGCTGTGCCATCTTAATGTGAACTATGAGCCTTTGCCACTTTGCAAAATGTATGTGTTAGCAATTAGTATCTTTTATGCAATAAAAAATGCCTTATTCTTTTTTTTTCTCCTATGTGTGGCAAGCAAAGTTCATTGAAAAGTATATATTCAGCAAAATTTGTACCAAGCGTATTGGAAATCAATGACAGACTTTGTTTTGGGGAGCTGTACTCTTGCTGCTGTTTCATAGGCCTCTGTGTTTTGCGTCTGCTTACCTGCTCTGTGGGTTTATTGCCAGGTGTACCAACATCTGATCTTTGCAGGTGATATAAGTTTATATCTTTAGTGAAAGTACAGCCACAGAGACAAATCTTACAACATGTGGTGTGGTAGGAGTTATGCCATTTGCTTTTGTGAGAAGAGGCTTTACCATGGAGGGTACTCACTAATGGGAAAAGGCAGTTTTGCAACCAGACCCCAAGTTCCTTAACCTCTGCATGCTAGTTAGTAAATGAGAGTAGACAGATGAGGTTTATTTCCCAGTGTCTGAATTAGTTATATGGTCATATGGTTATAAACAGGTAGAAGGCTGATGCTAAAAGGCCTTCACCGAAAGTCTATCCCTTGACCCCTACACTAACGCAAAAAGGACTTCACTGACTGTCGCTCTTCTGCCATCAGGAGACCTTTGCTATCACCTGGGGCTTCTGTGTATGCACACACATGCAAGAAGACTTAATTCCTTTACTTCCATTCCCAGCTTGTCTGTGTGCCCACTGATTTCTGTATCTACACAGGAGAATCCAGTATGCTCCCTTTATTGGCTGTTGGGCTGCTTCCATTTTTAAATGTCCCACTCTTTTGGGACGTGGTCTAGCTACTTCTGAACGTGTCCCCCATCTGGTTTGTAAAGTACCCTTAGTGCTAAACTAAGTGTTTGTGGCAATGACCTGCCTAAGAAGCCTTGAAAGTAAGCAGGATTGTGTTTCCCTGCCACTGACTTGTCAAGACAGCAACTACCACAAATAGAAGTATGTATGTCTTCCCTACAGATGTTATCCTCAGCTTTTACAGTCATTCTGATCTCACCAGCTCTGGGAGAGAAACCAGTAAGTCTGGAGCTCCTTTTTTTGTGAAGTGTTTAGCTGATTCTGTCCTTGGAGAGTTACCTCCTAGGATTATGAAAAATCACCTTTTTGGTAGCTGGGTGGAGATGAGAGCTTTGCAACTGGCATTTTCTCTCAGTGAGATTGCTGTACTGCTTCCTGCTCAGTGACCCGAGGCCTTCAGTGATTCAGAATAAATCATTTGTATTGTCCTGTAGAGCAGCAAAATTCAAGGTAGACAGCTGTGGCAAATCATATCTGCTGACACAGGGGAAAAAGTCATAAGTATCCTTTATGTCTTTCAGAGCCAGAATTAGTGCAATTATCTGCCACATTATGAAACATTTGGCAGCCAGAGTGTAGCTGCACTGGAAACTGAGACATGTTGGGTAGTGCTCGCTGTAATTGCTCAGTCAAAATGTGAAGGTTATGAAAAAACCAACTCTAGATCTAATCTGCAGAAATGTATGCTCCATGCAATTGCTGGAATTAACCTCCTGGATGTAATGTCAGCTCCACTTACAGCACTAATTCACTGCAGGTGTTAAAACTGTTCTGCATGTATTCTGGCAATCTGCATTTTTGTGCAATTTCTTCTTCCTTCTTTGACATTAAACAGCTAAACTAGGTTGTTTATAATAAGCCTTCTAACTTTAAATTTCTTATCTATTTATATTCAAGTGTAAATTCTGTCTGTGATTATCACCTGTCTCAATCTTTTGACACTTTTATTTGTGGAGACCTGTCATGCTTATAGTTTCACTGAAGTCACCGAGTAGGAATAATCAGTAGTTGGAACATAAAACACATATGGGCCTTGGGACACAAAAGTAGAATATTAAACTCTCTGCTCATTATACTTTGCAAGCCTAAACTGCATATACCTCACAATTAGTAGCTATGCTAATTGCAACAGAAAAAAATACAAGCCTTAACACAGGTTTTATATTGAAAGTCTGGTTATAGGGTCATGGAAAATTATCATCATGGATTTTAGTGCTAGGAAACTGGTATCACTGTTTGTGTGAAACTGAATGTTAAATAAGCTGCCTCTTACCTATTTTTATTCTGTTGCAGCCCCTTACTTTAATCCTGCTTACATTCAATATTTGACTGAAATCATACTCACATTGGAAGAATTCTCTTCTATTGTTAGTATATATCTCCCTGTTCAGGGTGATGGGACCCGAAGTGTGAATATATGAAAAGAAGATATGTTTCAGAAAAAGCATAACTGAATAACATATTTTAGTTTTACCTAAATCTTTGAAAACAGAAATCCTTCTGATTTCTTCTATAGGCCTTCCTCCCCCATGTTATTTGGGTTTTTTCCAGATGAGACTGAGTTAAGGTATCTTCACTGCTGTGAAATTGCTTCACTGTCACTGTTCATGTGGCTTTTCTTTTAGATTTTAGACCCTGGCATCCGTTTTGGGTCTTCTGTGACTCAGTCTTAACATCTGCATCATGCAGCTTTTGTGTCCTTGGCTCTCTGTAGGGAACCAAAAGCACATCTTGCAGGTCAGGTCTCAGGCTGGCTACTCCCTAGACTTTGCTTAGCTCCACCCTTCTCTTGACTTCTACTGTTGAATTCTTCCTGTTCGTTCTCCAAACTCTTTATTTCTGTTGCCATTTGTCCTCCTTGTGAACTGTTTTATGTTCCCCTAGTTTCTGGAAATACTTAGGAAAATGTGATGCTACACTTCTGCCAGAGATTCAGTTGATGTTCCTTCAATTTCTATCAATACTTTGTTGTGCTTCAGCTCGGTAGAGAGATTTTTGGTACTAACCTAGGAAAGGAATCCTTGCATGAGTGCACAAGCAAGTTAGCCAGCCAGCTGTTTGCTGCTGCTCACTTTGACTCATTCTTTCTGTAAATTTGCAGCAAGCCTCTGCTGGCAGGGAACCTTGGCAGATCTCCTGGGCACGGCCAAGGCAAGGGACTGGGTGGATTTTTCAGCTTGCATTTCATGGCAAAGAACTTTGAAAGGTTTAGACTCAAGGAAACCAGGAGCCGATTCCTGATGATCGGGTTTTACTTGTTCCTTATTTGTAGTGAGTGTTCTCTTGTGTTTGATTTGCACTGTAACTGATTACAGGGCCTTAATGGTGAAGTGTAGAATGTATTTCAGTAGCTGTGCTTTTCTTAGATTTTCTTCTAGGAATCGTATTCCTGGATTTAGCAGTGTGTGAACCTGGTTTCTGTATTGTCAGCCAGGCAATAAAGTTTCTGCTAGTGGCAGAAGTATCTGAACACGCAGGAAGTGATTATTTTACAAAGTTAATTAAAAGCCATTGTGGAAGGTGGCTGCAGAGAAAACTAAAAATGTATTCTCTGTATTTGGAGTACACACCTGTTGCCACCAGTGAATATCTGCTGATGAGACATTGATATTGGAGTCAGCTGTAAGGGCTCATCCCAGTCTATAGCTTAGATTTGTTTTAGGATGAAACATTTTTTGGGCACCCAAAACATAGGCTGCTGGTAAGGGAAAGTGGGGCTCAGTAAGTGGGGTGAGAGCTGTTCATCTTCATCGATAGCTCGTGCAGTGTTCCTTGCTAGCAAGGAGTTAACAGCTGGTAGAGGTGGATTTGGGAACAGATGTCTAATATAAAGAAAGGAGCTGAAAAAGAAGACAAAGGATGAAAAAATATTGCTTGTATGGCCTGTGAGTTGAGGGTATTAATGTTGGGTAAGCAATGAATAATCTGTTAGGATTGTTGTATCCAGGAAAGGCTGTGGCTCAGTCAACTATGGTTTACATGCAGCCTTGCTTTTTGTGGAGAAACTGAGTCTGTCCCAAGAGAAATAGGAATTCACAAAAGAAAAATGTTAACCAACCCTAAAGCAAGTGATGACACAGTAGTTTATCCTGTAAATCTGTGTTGTACCTGGCTATAACTCTGTTTAAAACATCTTCTTTCCAAAGGAACCTGAACTCAAGTTCTTACAGAAACAACAGTAAGTTTACAAAAGAGGAACCTAAATGAAGGCAATTGGACTGGGCCCAATGTGTATATTTGTACTTTAAAACTTCAAATGAATAATGAATGTACTGATCTGGCAAACAGAAGACTGGTGTGTTCATGTTCCACATTAGTCTCAAGAGTTTATGAATTTCTTGTTTAAATATTAATACTGCGCTGGGTGGAACTGACTTGGTGCAGCATGGCTGGAGAAGGCCACAGCATTTATGTAAATGTTCTCCAAGCTTCCCAATAGTTCACAGGGGGAATGCACAGGTCCTTCAGGGTATGAGATTAGAATCCTATATAAAGAGTCCCTTGAGTTTAATTTATTCCAGCTTAGCGTGGATAGTACAAGTTCAATCGTTATTTATTTTAAAAACATAAATATGTGGGGAAAGCAAGCAAGAAATTAGAAAACCAAACCCAACCTGTTAATGGGAGCACCTGGAAGTTCCCCTGCATGATGTGCCTGATGTTTGTGGATTTATAAATTAATACACTGAAACAGTTTATTACTTATGGGTTTTCTTCTGGGCCTTTCTGGTAATAAGACATTCCAGTGATCAAAGTTCACCTTCATAAGCTAAGCTATAACAAAACTAATCTCTTCAGCCCAGTGTCAGTGAGTGCTGGCAGATTTCTGGGGCTTTTTCTCCTGTTTTCTCCATCCTTGATTTTCTGAACCTCAAGTCTGAGTTACTGTCAGGTTCTGCAGTGCTGCCACAAAGATTCATTGTGCACCATGGCAGCAAACTGGAGCTCTGTCACTGTGAAGGTCCCAGTGTTGTGAACCCACCAAACTGTAGGTCCCTGTCCCAACAATTGCTTGTTAGAAATGGGGCTGGAACTCTGTTTTTATCCTGTCACTCAACTGGCTGCTTTGCTGAATTATCTTGATCTTGGGCACCGGGAGGGCTCCCTGTGTGACTCATGATTTGCCCCTGATCTGAGAGCTCCTAAACTTAAAGCACTCCTCTTCCCTCAGGGTCCCTCTCAGTCCCTTGGCTTGTGAAGAGCAAAGACTCTACAATGGCCTCCTGCTGTATTTGCTTCAACACCAGGAGATGCTTTTTGTTGACCTGAATCCTTGTTTCTCACAGAGACAAGCAGATGGCCTTCAGGTAAGAAAGTTACAGTGACTGATTCAGCAAGTAATCAAGTGCTTCATTATGTTGGAACCTACAAATGGAAATATATTTGCTTATCTATAGTGCAAATAATGACTGTAGCTTGTTCCCAGCAATGTAAATATTCATGATATACCTAAGCCAGAGGGGAAACATGAGTATTTAAAATTTTGATTTTGAAAAGTGTGAAAGGTAAACAATAAAATTTGAAGTTGTTTCCGCTTTAAATGTGTTAATGCCAAGCTTTGTTAGATCAAAGCCACTGGATTTTTCCGTGAGTGAAGCACTTCTTATTTTGCATGTATGTTTTGTCTATACATTGATAATGCAGAAAAGCAAACCCAGAAGGTTGGAAACTCCTCTGTCTTTTTTTAGAAGTCACTGTGTGTGTTTCAGCCTCTCCTTGAGCATTTTCTGTTGTAAAACATTGTTAGTACTTAGATTCATTTTTTTTGCCTCTGTCAAAAACTCCTGGTGGAGGAAACATGATAGACAAATGCTGGTTTAGGGAGAGGGTCAATATAAATCTTATTTTCAGTTTGTGATGTGGTGTGTCATTGCCGCTTAACTTGAAATCGATTTTTTAGAAAAAGACACACAGTTCCCACACATCCTTGTGGCTCATGACTAGACTGGTAGCAGCGTGTCAGGTAAAGTGAGGGACTATGAAAAAGATTTACATTGCATGTAAGTGTAGATGCTGCTGCTTGTGTTTATCGCTCCTTAATTTTCTGTCTTCTTTCTCCAAGTAGCATTGTTAAGAAAAATCATCAAACTACAAAGTCAAATTCAGTATTTAGAACATATTATGTATCCCAAGCTCCTTGGAAGCTTTGTTTTAAAATAAAACCTGTCCAGATGTAGGTACAAAGAACAGAATCCACAGATACAGGGATGTTTCTACAATACTGCTGCCATGTCAAGGGCCCAAATCTAAACCAGGGAGCCCACGCCTCCAGCTGCCCTTTCTCTCTGAAGAAGTCCTGTGTCACTACCACCTTTGAGAATTTCTGCAACCTGTATTCAAATGAGCAAACCAAATAGAAATTTAGCTGTCCCATTGTATCTGCTTCTGCTTGCAAGGCTAGAAGAAGCATCAGCAGCTAAAAGACATTGGAAAGTTATTACAGAAGCCAGGAAACCTGGCTTTCTGTTGCAGTGCTTTTGTTTCAGAACCAACTCCACTCCCTGTAATTCTGCAAAATGTCACAGTCTGTCTGGGATTGTGGTGATGTGGGAAAGACTTCTGCTGAAAAGATCCTTTCAAGTTCTTTAATAAAACCTCAGACAAGGCATAGCCATGGGGCACTCTCCTGCTCTGAGGTAAGCTTATGAAAAAATCCCGTCTGTGGGTGAGAAGGGAACTCAGTATTCTGTGGCTGGTCTTGTTTTTGTAATTTCTGGCAGGAAACCCAGCACGCTGGATAGGTACCATTCATCTTTCATAATACAAAAATTGCTCAAAGTCCACTAAACTGGAAACATCAAAGTTAGGTTTACAAACTAAACACATTAAAAGTGCGTGTTTTCGTTCCAGCAAAGAAAGCAGAAAGTGAAATGGCAAACCCGGCTTGGATCCCTTGTTGTGTCCTGGAAGTGAAACTTGCTTTTACTGGCTTTTACACAGATACTTGACTTAATTCCTGTGATTTCGTTGTTGTTGGGGTGCCCTTTTTCTATTTTTTTTTTTTCCTCTTCAACAGTTTAGGTTAACCTAATTAGTTGAGCTCTGACAAATTAAAGCCATGGCAATCTGGCAGGGTTGCCATACAGATGACACAGGTTTAACCTTCAGCTGTGTTGTTTGTAGGCTGAGGTGGGCAGATTGATTGTTCTGAGCAGAGTTCCTGGTATCTCGAAACACCAGGAGTCATCCCACTCACTCCGTGTCTGCAGGCTGATCAGACTGACAGACTGGGAGATGAATTTGCAGGTTTTTGAAAGGTACCACTTTAATGTTCAGAGCTATTTAATAGTTCAGAACTATTACCCTGGGCTGTACAGTAGATTATTCACAGCCACCTATTCCGTACAAAGATAGTGATTTAAAAGTTAAATCCAAGCTATGATGTATTTTACTCTTGTCTTTTTATTCTGACCATTGTATGTTGTACATACTTTTTTTTTTCCGTGAAAATAGAGTCAGAATTCTGTATCTCAGGATGGGGTTTTGTGTGTGTGTTCTCTTAATAATTTTTTTTTTTATATGTTCCCATCTGAGAATTCACTAACATTTAAAGCTGCCCTATAACCTTCTGCCTTAGCTCACAAACTTCACTGGTACTAAACTGATTTTTCTATTTGGATTAAATACTTCTTTAAAAAGAGGTTAGACCCTGTGGTGTTTGTTTTGACCTGAGGCCTCTCTGGATAACTGTGTTTTAACCCGAGGCTCATCACTGGCTGTGTTGGAGGTGTACCAGACAATCTTAACTTCTATAGAGTAATTTAATTATGAAGCAAACCTTGCTAATAGCAATTTGCCATGCTGTTTGCCCTCGTTGTTTCTGAATTTTAAATTATAGATAAAAATTGACTATGGATTTTTTTTTGCATCTAGTACAAGAGTGTTTTTACCTTGCACAAAAGTCAGACAAATCCTTCCTGGATTATCCCCACTACCTCTGTCTTGCATGCAAAGAGAAGCATGACTTTATGGGTGTGTACAAGCCACTGCATGCATCTCCATTAAAGCATGGGTTTGGTTAGAAGAAATGCCTCCACCCTGAGGAAAGGAGCCTCATTTCTTGTTTTCTTCCCTTGCTTTGTCCTTCAATCATGATTTATTGTGTATCAGCAAGGCTGCAGGGATTGCCTATTGATTGGGTCCCATGTGGCTTCTCATTATAATCCATAAAACCCATTATAATCCATAGAATCCCATTATAAAGGGATTGCAGAGATCCAGGGGATGGGGAAGTGGAGCTGGACAGGATCCTGGACCTGCAGGTTGACCACAGACATCTCAGAATGAAATTCTAAAACTGCAGTGTGGTTTGGAGCTGGCCAGAAGAGTGCAAATAAATATTTCATGGATACTTTATCTACTCCAATTATGGCTTTATTGGGAAGGCTTTTGAGGTCTGGAGAGTTTTGTTAATCTTGTGGTTTTAGCCTTTTTTCAAAGAGGATATGGATGTTTCAGCATTAAATCTGTTCTGTGAAAAAAATGTGGTGCCTCACTCTCATCTGAAGGTGCCATAAAAGAGAATTATGGTCTCCTAAATGGAATCTCCTCACTTTGGAGGACAGCAATAATTTAGCTGATGCTTTACTTTGCTAATCCCATGACAATGCTTGTTGAATTAGCTGAAACCTTTCAGAACAAATAAGCAACCAAAAAACCAGATACTATCTCATGATCTGAAGTTTTCAGGTTAGACTAAATTGCCTTGTCAAAATAATTTTTCTGGGTAGGGGAAAGTAGTTCCAATTCCTACTTGAGTCTCTTAACAAATTTTTTCCTAATTTTAAAGTGGTAGAGGCGTGGATTACTTTCTTTCCTTTAAGTTTTTTACATAGCAATGGTGTATATTGTTGGTTTTAGATATGAACATAGCAAATCCTGCATGTACCATGTGAACTGCCAGGAGATTTGTCAATTTTTACACAGGTATTGCTGTTACATTATAGTAAGACTTCTTCATAATATTTCCCATTGCACAGAAAAACTATTTTCCCTAATCTTTGTAAATTTGGTCAAACATGAGCTCATTAAAAATTACATTTTAATTTTTTATTTGAGTGCTGAGCAAACCAGAAGACTGGATGAAAAATACCATCCATAGAGATCGAAGTAGGACATATATCCCCACAAAAAAAGTAATGGCCAAGAGATTGTAAAGATGTGGGGATTTTCTTCTGGAAAAGCAGTGCAGAATATGTTACTGACTGTAGGCATGATTTGATAAGAGCTGCTCTAGCCTAATTAAGTTTGACTTAGAACAGCCCAGGTGGGTGTGGCTGGACTACCCATTACTCCTTCTGGGTCTTCAGTGCCAGAGCCTTTCTGCCTGTGGGTGAGGGAATAGGGCATGCAGAGAGCGAGGTCCTTTCCTGTGCTGTGCCTGGGACCTGCAGCAGCCTCTCCTTTGTGCTGGAGATCTGTCACTTGGAAACGACAAGTGTGCCTGGTCTCCGTTTTTGGTGAACTACAGGGTGTGGAGGAAAAGTCACTGATCTAATGTTTGCTCCAGCATCGCTGGGGGTTCTTCCTGACTTGCTATAGAAATGCTCTGGAACACGGCTGTCATTCTTCAACCCCACAAGTGGGTTTTGCTGCTGTCTGCTTTTCTCTCTTCCCATTTCTCAAATATGTAGATTTTTTTTTCTTTTCCTCTTTTTTATTTTTTTTTTTCCCCTCTGGGGAAGGCTGCAGGAGGAGAGAAGCTTGGCAGGAGAGGGTGTGCTCTGTGTCACACCACTGGCTGTGCTTTACTGTAACAAGCAGCTTGAGTACAGAGAAGAGAAGCTGGACAAGCTGAAGTGCTGAGACTTTTCACTGCCATCAATAATACAAGAAGAGAGCTTGGGCACTCACGCTGGCTGATTACACTGATCACTGTCTGTTGTTCAATAAGGATATAAAGAGTGTGAGAGGGACTAGTTCTAACACTAAAACCTTTCCTGGCTTGGAAATACAGTTTTGAAGGCACTAAGGGTATAGAAACTAACTCAGTGGAGACCTGTCTTTGTTACTTAGTCTGTGAATGCCCATTTTCAGTGTGGCTGAGAATAGAGCTTGAAGCTCTCACCATATCCAGACTCACAGAACTTGTGTAGATTACAGATTAAGGAGGTTTATCTGGAGTTTGTGAAGGAGAGCAATATCTGATGTGTTCAGAGTGGCAGCCAGTTGCTTTGCTTAGTGACATCAGCTACACTACAAGGAAGAAGATTATAACTAATCCCTTAGGAAAACACAGACCTCTGCTTTCAGAGGATCTGTGTGGTCTTCCTCTGTTTAAAACACTTCCCACAACACCCAACCCTGAGACTTGCAACTCTTCAGATTTTCGGGCATCTCAGTGTTGCAGTAGAGGATGCAGCCTGCAGTGTTTTCTTCCACTTGGTGTCAGCATTGTTCTCTTCAGAGCTGTTACGTGCTTTGAACGTAACCCTTTAATATGTTCCGAGTGCCTATCTTAAAACTAGGTATTACATTTCTATTTTTGTAATGTATCAGAACATCAGCCTGTTCCTTCCTCAGATAATTAACTGATATCAGAGAGGCATGAAGGAA
Source organism: Myiotriccus ornatus (assembly GCA_036023395.1). NCBI lineage: Eukaryota > Metazoa > Chordata > Aves > Passeriformes > Tyrannidae > Myiotriccus > Myiotriccus ornatus. Next base: position 6,439,061 of record JAYRBT010000178.1, read on the forward strand.
GGGTATGAATTCACCTCCAAACCATTATGAAGTGCAAGTCTTTTCTATTTTATACTGTGTCACCTTTCTTCCCTCAGCAGGAGTGCCAATAAAATCTCTTCTGCTTTTGTATTCCTTTTCTTTGGTGAACATGGACAATTTGACTTGTTTGCTGCTGATCGGGGCTTTTTGAAAAAAAAAGTCAGATGTGAAGTCTTTGAAAGGAAAATCAGCCCTTGGGAAATTAAAAGTGTTTGTACTGAAAGGCTTATGATATACAAGCATCAAAATATTTCAGCCTTTTAACTTGACTTTGGCTGTGAGAGTAGCGGGGGAAGAAAGACATTATTTTAAATCCTTAATGACTTCTCATTTCATGCAAGGTTAGGATCGGGAACAGGAAATGTTTCAGAAAGGCAGGCAAGAAATGTACAATAAAATACAAACGTGAAAAAAAGTCATTGTCAAAAAAAAGAGGGGGGGCAATCCAGTTTTTCATTTAACTGTAGTTAGTTTTGTTACAGAGCTGTGCAACAATGAATTTAATGGGCATATTCTGAATGCAGAGTTTCCCCTCAAGCTGCCTCTCCCACACCCGGCAATTCCTAGACTGCTTTGTTCCTCTCTAATTAGTTTATTTCACCTACTGTAACAAATATGCAAACATCCCTAAGCACTTAAACAACAGCAATTGAAAGAAGAATAGGGCTAGCACTTATCGTTCTTGCATGCAGAAAGGCTTGGCTGAATCCTGAAAGGACATTAGCATGTTATAGCCTAATGCAGTTCCACTCTCTCCCAGTTTATTTGGGTTTTCGCTGTAGAGCGGAGGCAGCAGTATTCAATTTATTTGTTCCAAGTGAAAACGAAAATGCATGTTCATGAGTCAGCATTTCTGCTACATAGTTTCCAGATCTATGAAACTAAATGCTGGGTACCTTTTTATTTTGCTGTGGAAAGGAAAGGAGGAAATAATGCTGTAATAAAAATAAAAATGTAATGGAGCCAAACCCATGAGAAACAAAAGGAAATGTATGGCGAAGTTGTGTGCTACACCTGTTCCCCAGGGTTCCTAGTCAGAACAGTTCAGTCCTAGTTGTCTTGATTTACTGATACATCTTCTTCCAAAAAAATATCTGTGGAAACAAAAGAAGGGGAGGAATAAGTTGAAAAAGACCATTTTTAATTTAAGCAACGATTACTGCAGTTTGGATTTGCATGCGTGGGTTGGTTTCTGTGGCTGGTAATTTAGATGGACGCTTGAAGCTGAGGTTCTCTCAGCACCCTTAATCCTGACCTTTGAATTTTCATTGACCATCTGCTTTAATTAGACGTTGCCCTATTCCCGGGGGACTGCAGATGTGCACACAAGGATTCTGGCTGGTAAAGAAATACTAGTGTGGGCTTTAGGCTGTTCTGCCAAGTGCTGGGGCAGTCAGCTGTGCCTGCAGAGGATCGTGTTAAAGGATGCTGCTCAGGACTGAGCTTTTCTCTAAGCTATTAGGACAGGGAAGTACTTGAGGGGTTGCTGCCGTTTCATCCAACGTTGCTTCCAGTGTGCAACTGGAACTTTGCCTGGGAGTTGCTGGTGTCACTGGGGTGCATGTGAGAGCAGCTGTAGGAGCTCAGCTTTTGATTACTTCTTATGCATGGGAAGCTGGGCAGAGCAGGGAGACAAATCTGCAGCTTAAAACTGACCTCCCCTCCATCTCGCCCTCGGAGTGGCCGAGAGATGCAGAGCTTTGCCAAGATTAGAACTGCTGGGATCTCTGCTTGGCATGGGCAGGAGACAGACCTGGCTGCTGGGTCAGGGAAAGGCTGATCCCTGAGCAAACCCTGCAGGCAGGGGAAAGTAAAGCCACAAAAGATAAGTGTGTGGGTTTAAGCAGAGGAGGACTGAAGATGTCACAGGGAGTTCTTCATGGACCTTGAGCTCTGTAGGCTTAGGATTTTTGTGTGTATTATTCATATTCTTTTACCCTCCAACAAAGACATTAAGCTAATGGGACTACCCTCAAACTAAAAATATATTACTTTAAAGAAAATAATAATAAAAAAGGAAAACAAACCAGAAAGGAACATTTTGGTCTACCACAGTCTACACAATGGCTTTAGTATTTTCATGGAGTTGTGGTGGAGATCAAGTGATGAAATTGTAATTTAGAAGTCTTTATCTGATATATTTCAATTCTCTGAAACTCTCTGGGAATTCCATGGGTAGCTTTGAGCTTCATTGGTCAATACAAGAGGACAATGCAGCAATAATAGAGAGTGAGCTGGATTTGATATAGGCAGCACAGTGACTCAAAATCGTGCAGCACCTATAAAAATATGTTTATCTTTTGCTTATTTTCATTAGGAAAGTACAGCAAGCAATCTACTGCTTAATTGTAAGGAAGGATGGACAAACAAAATATTTCCTTGGTTAAATATCTGGTCTGCTGCTTTACTTCTCTTGCAGCTCTTGTTTTCATGTCCTTAAATGTTTAGTCTAATTCCTACCTATTCTGCTGATCATTTATATTACATGATGCCTTCCATGCTGAACCAAAATGCTGTTCAGGGTGGAGGATGGGAGAAGAGGAAGATACGCTGTGTTTAAAATTAATATTAAATGTCTACAGCTAATTTTGATCCATGCAATTGTCATTCTTTATGAAGTCTGTTTGTTTCTAAACTCCACATAGCAAAACAGGGAAGAGATTAATCCACTTGTATGCGTAAAATTCACAGATATGCTGTTTCTAAAAGTGTGCTTAGGGATCTGCTAAACCATGATTTAAAAAAAGGAAAAAAGAAAGCCCACACCAAACACCCAACTTGGCAAAGCTTTTCTCTGATTTCTGTTTTTAAACCCCTTACTAATATCTGAAACACATATCTCTATGTTTTTCTGTGTTTTCCACCAGTGAAGCCTACTTGATTTCTTTAAAGTAGAGAAGTTAAATTGAGCCAAAATCAAAAGAAAAAAAAAAAGACCTTTATGTGCAGAAAAGGAGGCCAGCATTTTTTATATTCTTATTAAGTTGTCTCTCCTGAGAAGCTTGGCACTGCCACAGCCACTCTTTTCTCTTAAGAAAAGAAACTCTGAAGAGTGGGATATGGCAACTTCAAAAAAGGACACGTCGGTTCCTAAGAATACTGAGGGGAATGACGGATCTCTTCAACTTTTTCTCACTTTATAGATTCTACAGTGTGTAATCTTTCTCTCTTTGAAATTTTTATATAGCTTTGGATTTCTTTTTTTAGTTGAAATTAATTTTAGAGTTGAAGGGCTGCTGCTGTCCCTTCATGGTCATAAACTGTGGCTTTTCGGTTAGTTGAAAGGGAGAAAAAAATCAGTAATGAAAAACAGAAGAATAAATTAACTATTGGATAACAACTTACACTTCAATGATGAAGTTGAGAGCAGTGTCTCCATCTCACTCTGTTGCAGCTTTTCCACTCCGAATAAAATATTAATTCTGGAAACTGCTACAAGGTCTTTAGGTATTCCCTTTTCCCTTTTGCTCCCTCTACCAGTTTCTTTTTCTCGAATGTCAGTGTGTTTATATACTTCTTTGAAACACTGTTGTTACCAAGTAGAACAAAGTCTTGGCATGAAAGAGATTCTTTATTTTTATTTCTGTCTCCTTGTTAAATTAAAACCAATGGGAAGAAATTTTCACTACTCTGACTCACTTCTCACTTGTTAAACTACTGGCTCTTGCTCTAATATGACATTAAAGCAAGGAGAAGTCTCCTATGTATAAATTAGATATTGTACTGATGGAGATGATGTAAATTGCTTCTCACAGAGAGGAATGGGAAGGTTTCTTCTCCACCTCAGTTCTAGAGACCCCGTTCTCTAGGTCTTGTTGCAGAACTTGACTTTTTGTTTTATTTTGACTATTCATTTGTTTGTTTTTCCCTTGGAAGGAAAAACACTGCAGAAAATCCCGGTGTATTTCATGCTCTTCACTGGCTCTCAGTTGTTTTGGGTAGAGAATAAGGGCTTTGGCCCAAATGTTAGAAGTCATCAATGGATCAGTGCCCAGCTATGCTACTGAAAAGCTTATTTCTGTATCACCTCTGCTCTGACTGGTGAAGCTTCCTGAGTAAAGCCAGTTTTGAGTCTGGAATGTTCTTGTGGGAAAAAAGAGTACTATTCCTGAACCAGAGTTCTTTCAAGGCATTTTACCAGATGTAATAGCAGAGAATTGTAGAATGGCTTGGGTTGGAAAGGACCTTAAAGATCATCTTGTTCCAACTCCTGGTCATGAGCAGGGACACCTTTCACTAGACCAGGCTACTCAAAGCCTCATACAACCAGCCCTTGAACATTTCCAGGGATCCACAGCTTTTCTGGACAACCTGTTCCAGTGTCTCACCACCCCCACAGTAAAGAATTTCTTCCTACTATCTCATCTAAACCTACTCTCTCTAAGTTTAAAACTATTCCCCCTTGTCCCATCACTACATGTCCTTGTGAATAGTCCCTCTCCATCTTTCTTGTAGGCTCTCTTCAGGTAGTGGAAGGCCTCAATTAGGTCGCCCTGAAGCCTTCTCTTGACAAAAAAAAAAATCAGTTTACTGTTCTCCTCTGCATGTACAACAGGTGAATTCCCATCATAGCAGAGGCAGATCACAGGTTCCATTACGGAATTAAGGTTGGAAAAAACCTCCAAGATCATGGAGTCCTGCCTTTAATAACGCTCTTCCAGTCTCATCGCTCCAGGTGGTGCTTCGTTATTGTCATGGACAGGTTGGAATATCCTCAGTGAAGTGGAACACAAATTTTGATTACATAACAACACCCTCTTGGTATTTTCACAGGGTATCTCCCTTCTTTCCTCCAATAGGCGACAAGTCAACCAATTCCAACCAAAAAAGCTCACCATGCAAGTAAAGCTATTGAGGGTTTGAAGGCGCGGTTGGGTCTGGTGAAGAGGTGTGTGTTATTCCTTACTAATCCTTGGAACACATTGGGAATTAACCATGGGTTTGGTGGATTCACCACACAGTAGTGAAGTAGGGGTGGTGCTGCATTTCTTTCGTCAGTCTGCTGCTAACAGACCCAGTGCAGGACAGCCCAGTGCTGGCTCTGTGCTTCTCAGCAGGCTGGGTTGGGTTAAATACATATTCCTGAATGTGTTATGCACGTATCAGTTGTTTTTAAACGATGAAGTACAACAAGTTCAGAACAACTGACTGCGCTAGGGATGTGGCCAGGAATCTTTTTCATGTATTTTTTAATTTTATTTTTAAGTAAGGTGGACAGGAGTTCAAAAGGGCGACTGCAGTCTCAACTGAACCTTTGAATGAAGGCTCTAAAGTGCCAGGAAAAATAGTGGATGAGGTTTCTTCAATATTGTCTTTCTTACTGAAGAGAGGATTAAAATAAAATTAAAAGAAAAAGGAAGAAAAAAGGTCTGTAGTGCTTACAAAATTCTTCTTAATCTTGCACTCTCCCTTTTGGAGACTTAAAACCTGATCTGAGGGGTAATCCAGAAAAACACGTCAGGAGGATTTCTTCATAAGCGTACAGTGTGTTGACATCAGCAAACTATGGCTGTCATGTTCCCTATCCTGAAGGCTCCTTCTAATCTTCTGGCAGCATTCAAGTTCAGTGCTTTCCATTTTGACTGAATTAATTGGTGGGGCTTAGATGACTCCCCGATTCTGAAAGTGTCAGAATTTTTACAGCAGGGTGTTTTTAAAGGCTATTTTTGCCCTACTTAATAACAAGTGGGACATCTGAATGCATTTCTGTATTGTTTAAATTGAAAATACGTGGCCCATTTGGCAGCAGAGAAAATGGTAATTGAGAGCTATATTTACGTGCTTATCTTGCCTTTAAGTTAATCTCTCGTTACTAGTCTTGAGCCTTTCTGGTTGCTATAGAAACTGCCACAGCCTCCAACTGTGCCTCTCCCAAGACTTAATTGCATTCTGAGTTTCATACGCTGCCTATTAACCACAGCGCTGGCAGACACAAGCACGTTCCAGAACGAGCTGAATTAACGGTTCAGTGTGATGTATGCATTTCTTAATGTTATGTTTCCATATCCCTTTTCGAATTTTTCTATACCAGCCGGTTAAACTCATCTGTAACGCCTAGTGATACCACAGGGATGGATTCTCTCTGTTTGCTGCCACTATATTTGACCTTTTCCAGTCTTTGATGCCATCAAAGTAGCTGCAAGAGTCATTAGTTTTAAGAACCAATTTTTTCCCCCTTCGAGAAATCAGATTATTCATGACCTACCTTAGTTTTTCTGAGACTTCTTCTTCGCTACTGTGAAGGGAGCATCGAGACCTGCTGTCTCAGTAGCTCTGGTAAGCTTTTGCTGACTCAGTGCTCTTAACCACATGACTTTTGCTTGATCAGTGTAGGTCAAAGATGGGCAGTTTTTCAGTCAGACCTGTTTTAGTCAGGAAATACCAATTCATCAAAGTAGAAACTGAGTATGTCTATCTACAAGGTTTGATAAAGCTTTTCTGGGAAGTATTTATTGTATCCTTGATGAAATTTCTCATAAAATCTGAGCTGATAATGTGTTGCATTCAACTAGTACAATAAAGTCTCAGAGATTTGTTTTCCCACTTGGTTCTCAGCACAGCAGTGCTGTCAGTGCAAATACACTGTCCTTACAGATGCTGTTGTGCTTTCAGTGAGGATGAACACTGGGAACTAATGGTTTATATCACTTGGTGTTCCATGGATTTAAGTTCAGAACTTCATAATTAAAAAGCAATCTCTGCTGTTCTCTTCTTGCACAAGAAGAGGACAGAAAAAGCATCCCAAGAGAAGGAAGAGAGCAAGCAGTGTGTGTATTTCCACCTCCTGTTAAACCTTTTGTCTCAGCTCTGCTTTGATTGTGTCCAATGGGTAAAAAATGGGGAATAGGACAGACATCCACTGTTCACTGTTGTTCTCGGACCTGGGATGTTTCTGTACTTAGCTTAACGCAGGCCCAAAGATGTATTTTTATCCTCATTAGAAAACACCCAAAAACTGGTGAAAGAACAAAGTCAGACTGATGCTTAGAAACAGGGCAAAGAAAGGATTTCACCAACATGTCACTTTAAAATCTTTGTGAGCGTTAAGTCACGCTTTTAGACACTGAGCTTCCAAAGACAGCTTAAATATATCTATTACAACTTTTAAAGTTTTCAAATATCCTTTAAAATCAGACCCTTTGTGTTTATGCTTTTCATATGGTTCATCTTTTTCCCCCCATTTTTTCATTCTCCATATGTGCTGCATTTCTTGAATTATGTATTGATGGTCTCCTATAAAAATCTTTGTAATTAAGTCAAATAAGCTAAGGTAGCTTGTCTGGCCTCAGCCTTACTGCCAGTATTTTTCTGTAAATTTGTGTAGCATTTTTAGCTCTTTCACCAAAAAAGAGGAATTAGGAAAGAAGAATTTATGACAATATTGTCAGGATTAATCTGAAAGAGTGAAGAGAGTTTTCCAGCAGTCCCCCTCTGTTCCCATTCTCTTTTTTCTCAGATGCTTTTTAATTACCCACCCATTTTACAGTTCTTGCCACAGTGCAGTGCACAGTCTGTCTCAGAATCTCTTCCATGCCATCTCATCTTTCCTTTTTAACTGCTCTGTGAGCTTGCATGTTAAAGGGAGCTGAGCTGGATTTCCCTGCCAGCTCTGCTTGAGTTACATTTCCTGGATTGCCCTACAGAATGTCAACATATATTCTCAAAATCTGTGTGTGCTGGAAACCTTCCTCAAACATTCTAAAAACACTTACTTCGGGATGGGATTCGTTTGGATTTGAATACAAAATCAGTATTGTTTGTTGGCTTCTTGTCATTCCTGAGAAGCCAAAGAGTTGCCATGTCTCCAAGCTGTCTGTCTCCATGAGCTATTTTCCAGGCAGTGACAGCACTCCGTTTGCAGAAAGCGCTGTTTGCAGCGTCTCTGTAGGCGTTCAGAACAAAGAGCTTGCCCAACAACTGGACAGCCCAACAGGGACCGTGTGGGGGGGCTTGACACCAATTACATACAGTTGATAGCAACCTCAAAATAGAGAAAAGACTCACTAAAGGTTTGAGATGTGCCAAAGCAGCTCGTTTTACTCTCATGTATTGCAAAAGCTTTTTTACACAAGCCCTAATTTCCTATGATTTCGGTAGTTTACAGTATTTTTAGTCTCTGCCTATGGTCTGTGGTGTGTTGGTAGGCTTTTCTATAGGCACATGGCATCTTTGGAATACAGGCAGCTGGATGTTTAGGGTGTCCCTGGGGCCACATTAGCTCAGTTCTGCTTGGGGAATGCAACACTTTGCCGCAGAGAGGCAGTTACTGTTTTACTTTGCTTCTCCTGCTTTGCCAAAACTTGTCTTCAGGTACCTACTGCTCATCCTTCCTTCCCTTCCCCGTCCTGTGGGAGAAAGCTGACTCACAACCAGCTCTTGTGCACTACCTAGAGGTGAGCAGAAAGTAGGCATGCTGCTTCCTTACAGCCTTTGTGCTCCTACTTGTCAGATGAGATGTAATGCTACCCTGGGATGTTTGTGTCGGAAGCCTCGCTGTTTCTGGGAACAGGGAAGATAAACAATGCAAGCTGCTGGCAGAAGTCAGGCAATGAGATTTAAGCCAGGTTGCTTTCCACTGAGTGGACAGTGGAAAGATTAAACCTTGTAACTGACTTGTAACCTTGGTTTCATCTCCTTCCTTTGTTCCTCAGTATAATAAAAGGTGGAGTGAAACTTGACCATAAAGAGTTTTGAAGAAGGAGGGGCTTTGCTGAAGTGGTTCGTACATGTCTCAGGCAAATATTCCCACTGAAATAAGGAGAAGCACTGGGAATGGGGTGCACAGGTTGCTCAGCAGTTCTCTCGAGTTTGCATAATTTTTTTTGCGCTTGGTTAGTGCAATAAATACAGATTTCCTCCAGCACATACTGAGCAAGATGGAAGATAACACTGATATAAAATATGGGTAGAATGTAGGCTCTGTAGGCCTAAACTTTTAAAATTCTTGAAGTACAGACCTAGTAATTACTTTCAATGTGATTTAGGTCTCTTTACGCCCGTTTTAAGCCTGCTCTCACCTCAGAGGCCACTTAGCAGAGACCTGTGTGTTAACTAAATTGGTCATTTTGTATATCCTTGCATGGCATGCAAGGGAAATGAGCATGGACTCTATTAATATCTCTTATGTAAACAGAACCAATTTTACTCAGTTCTGCAGCTAATGAAGCACTGTGGGAACAAGACAGCCAGAAGCTTGGGAATTACTCTACAAGGAAGAATCTCAGTGTTTCTTGGCAAAAGCTACCTATGCTCTAGGCTTGCTTGGTAAGAGCCAACAGTAACAAGGTCTTGTTCTGAACAGGAGTTTAAATAAACAGAATTTTTCTGCCTTTCTTTGAAAGCTCACACACAGAAATCCCTGTTTATTTCAAAGGAGGCTTAATTTTTATCTAGTTACAACCAGATACCCAATTTTGAGGAGGGGTTATAATGAAAGAAAAGAGTAGTTGGAGTCCCAATGGGGGACTTATGGAAAAATTCTCTTTTCTTTATTTGTTTCCAAATAGTGACAGAATGGAAATATTTTTTCTCAGTTCTCTGTCTGTTGATCTCCTTAATATAGAAAGAGAAAACCAAAAAGCATAAGGTGACTTACTCAGCAATAATTGAATTACCAGCATCAGTTGCTATCAAAATCTTATTACAATAGTTACAGGGATAGCTGAAGCGTTGTAGATGGTCATATAGAGAATACTTTTTTGGAGGGTGATGGAGAAGGCTGTAATGGAGGCATTAGATGGCATTAGATTTACAAAATGCCCTTTAATTTTTTTTCCTGCATGTATATGCTGAATTAATATATTAAATGAGAACTTGAGGCTGGAAGGTCAGTATCTGCAATGCTGTGCCACGTGCAGGTGAGCACACAACCTCATGCATCCATCTCTCTGGTAATTCCCTGATGCACACTGATGCAGGAATGTGGGGAACTCTGCCAACAGCTTTCTAGCTGGGTTGAACACTGATAGCTCTGGGAATGTGGTATCAGCACCAGAGTTTCTGTCTGTCAAGCTGAAAACAGCATTTATGCCACTCGGTGCTGTGCCTCAGGAGGTGCTGCTTCAAAGGTGTCTTCAATTTCTAAAGACTGCCTCTGGCTGAGTAATATTTCAGTATAAAGATAACATCATCAGAGATAAAAATAAGGGAAAGATGAATGATCCTGTTTATTCTTGAGTTATTACTGTTTGTTTTCCCTACACTGGGAGATATGGTTAAGAAGAATTTCAGAACATAATCTTGCACACCAAAAACTGCTGCAGAGCTGGCAGGAATTGATACAAGAGAGGGCAGGACTCTGCCTTAAATCCTTCTCCTTTGTGCATTATTCTTGCCCCTCCTTCATGCAATCCTATCTTCAGCCATCTCTGTCTTTCTGTTTTAATAACATGCTGAACTATGAATCTCAAACTCACAGGAAAAATGTGACCCAGGGTATCTTTGCAGTGCAGATGAAAAGCGGGAGCCTGTTTCTCTTGGCCTGTGTTTTTTAATTGCCAGTTCTCAATATGTCTTTATGTCTTCAGCAGAAATATTAATAGAAAACTGAGGAATCACTACTGAATGCATTGATCTGCACAATTAGTCTTCAAATAAATAAGGATAGCTGCTCAATCTTTTGTATTCAGCACACATTGCAAGAGCTGATGTGCAAGAAGGTCATTTGCTGAGACCTGTATGCAAATGCAATGGCAAAGGGGATACCAATCTCCAGAACAAAACCAAAAGAAATTTAGTATCATAAATGCAGCACCAGTGACAAAAATGAGCCATTTATTCCCAGATCCGAATGTAAATTTATAAAGCTCCGTATGAACTTGTTTTCCTGGATCCGAACATAACAAAACGCAACCCATCATTTGCTAACTGCTCAGGATTGCACCTGACCACTTGAAAGATGTTCCTGGGGTCTTGGAAAAGACCTGTAAAAATATGAGAAGAACCAAAAGATCACAAAGAAGATCTCGATAATAAAACAATTAAAAAGCAATAACTTTTAAAGTAATTGAGGAAGCATTTAAATTAAGAAATAGTCTCGATTCCTATTTCCTGGGAATGTGCACTGTGCAAGGAAATAGAAGGTAATTATGCTAAGAGGACCTGTGGTAAAATCTTTAATTATAATCATTCAGAAAAAAGTTAATTAAAAGCACTTCTTTAATGTAGCAGAATGGTTTTCCCTACATGCCACCATTTGGGACTGACTCTCTTCTGCCCTCTCTGTTATTTAACTTAAATAGTAACAAATAGCTGTGAATATAGGTCTAATTTTCTCTTATCTGCTGAACAGGGGTTGTACAGAAGGCTGTAGTGTTTTCTTTTTGAAGGAAAAGAAATAATCTCTCTTGCTCTTTATTGTTGTGGAAAAGAGTTAAAAGAGTAACTGTAACATTTGAATTTATCGGCTTCTTGGGAGCTAGCTCTTAGCCTTTTTGCTCCTGTTTTCCACCATGAAGCAGATCAGACGTTCTGGGAAGTATCAAGTTGATGGTCAGCCTGGTGAGACAACTTGCTCTATAAGCTCCTGGTCTGGCACCACACTCACAACAGCTGCCACCTGCCCTGAGATCCCTGGAATGTGATGTTTGGCCATGAAAATGATGTAAGGACATAGGGGATGGGGGTGGAGATGCTAATACAGCTATGCAGTTGAAATCTAGTGATGAAAGTGGTGTTTCAAATGCCTGCCAGGTTAAAACTGCTTTTCTTTAAAGAGGGAACTTTGGTGATATTGCCTGCCTGTGTGGAGAGCACTTTTAGTAACTAACCATGGTTTATAAAGGACAGCAGAGAGGATTTTTCTTGGATTTTTTTTTCCAGGAGTGGCTTAAGAGTTTCTCAAAAGATGGAAAAGTTGACAGACATAACAATGCCTTAAAAAAATAAAATCTGTGGGTTTGGAACATAGTCCTATCCCAACTCTTTTCTATATGTTGTATCAATGCCCATATGCTGTATGTTTTGGTGTTTGGTTGGTTTTTACATTTTAAGCAATGAAAATTGTTTCCCAAAGCATTTCTATGTCCCTTTCCCAACCTAGGGCGTTCATTATTATCAACAGGGGTATTGTTTCCCAAATTAGAGTTTATCTTATTGTATTCAAAATCAAATCAGCCCTCACACTGTTGCAGTTGTCCTTGTTTCTGGCTAGCAAAAACCCACACTGGTAGTGAAATGCATCCTCATTCTGCTCCTTGCCCCCGAAAACTCAGTGCTAATGAGCACAATAAGACAATAAATCAATTCCAAAGCTTATAGGTGAGACATAGAGGGAACTTTTGAAAAGAGACTGAAAGAGAAGGGTTAGAACTCCTGCATCTTCAAAATATTTGTCTATCTGGCATGTTGAGTGCCAGAACAATTGTGTGCTGTGAGCCAGTGTGTCAGTGGCAATTTGAGGTAGGTGGAAAGCTGACTTTCAGGCCAGCTTGAACAGTGAGTGAACAGGGCACTTCCATCCAGCACAGGTTTTGTTTTAAAGCTAATGTGCAGCAGGCAATTTAAAGCTTCACATTAGAAGTCTGTGAAGAGCCAATCAATGAATTTTATTGGGGAAAGTAAACCCTCTAAAGATGC
>JAYRBT010000178.1:6451757-6473648 GCA_036023395.1 Myiotriccus ornatus
TTTAAAGCTTCACATTAGAAGTCTGTGAAGAGCCAATCAATGAATTTTATTGGGGAAAGTAAACCCTCTAAAGATGCTTTCTGGGCACCACAGTGAAGTGGCATTGCAGGGCCTCATGTTGCAGCTCCAAGTATGGGCAGGGAGGAAGGAACGAATAGTATAGGTAACATATCTAAAGTGAGGTTTTAATGCACATCAAGCATTTAAAAAAGCAAAAAAATATTATAGACAAATAAAATGAGCCTTTTTTAGGAGTTTAGTATGTATCACCCAGCTCACGTGCATCAGTGAGGGAAATGATGAGTTTGCAGTTATATTGGTTTCGGGAGTTGATAATGCAGTGAGTGATTGCCTGGGTTTTTATCAGCTCTCTGAGTGAAATTTTTCAAGTTAAAAATAACTGTTTCTGTTAAAGGAATAACTATCTAAAAATTTTGGCATGTAGGAGATTTCACAAACTGTCCACATATTTGAAAATAACAATATTCGATTAAATTTTTATCCACTGAGATAACCTTAGGCTACAACAAATTCCTGTTCTAGAAAAGCTGGACTAAACTGCTCTGGCCATAGAATGAGAGAGAAAACACAGGCAAAACTTAACACTTCTACTAATTTTCAGTATTCTGTACAATAGATCCACTAATAGATTTTGTGATTAAAGACATAACTGATTGAGATAGTGAATACTTAAATATCTTTCATTTCAATATATGTTTGTACTACTCTGTTTCTGTCATAGGTTTGGGTCTTTTCGGTAAAATTATATTTTTAAAAATTAAATATATTCCTGATAGTTCAGAATCTTCTAGGTGCCTTTTAAAAGGTGAATTCTCAACAGCAAATGGCACACTAATATTTCATTGTGGTTAAAATGCAGATAGAATATTGCCATTAGTAAAGGCATAGGTTACAGTTGTAAGATACACCTCACTTTCTTTCATACTAAAATAATTCAGTTAAAAAAAACTTGCTGGTTCACCAACGAGGTGTTATTACCATGTCCAATTTATTTAGTACATTCTGGATACTACATGACCTCAGACTGTTAAATGGCCATCAAACATAATAATGAAATAGCTTTCAAAGAGCACAGTAAACCTAATCATCTATAACACTGTTACTGGGTACTGCAATATAATTTAAAAAAAAAAAAAAGGTGAGTTTTATAGTGATTCTGGCATGTTACACACTCAGAGAAGATTCATATATTCAAAATACATAAATTAATAGATATATTGTTGAGGTCTGTTCATATTTTGAATGCAAATTCTAGCTCCTAGTTCTTGGAAACAGCTGTGAGCATAGCTGAACCAAGCAATGTCAGATACTGACTCAGATTTGCTGTGCCTGTAAGAAACCCACTTTATTTTCTCTCAAAAGTTTTGTTCCAATAAAGTATCACATGGGTGTGCTCACAGTGGTTCTTTTTGCTGTAGATTTCGAGATATTGTATTCAGCACTGTGTGCAATCTTTCTTTGAGACTTTGTGTTATACCTTCTGTTCCAACAGTGCTTTCATATTTACTTTCTTTTAATAGGAAGCCAGAAAAATATATATCATAGTAAAGTTTAGCAGAAAAAATTTAAAATGTTAGGTCCAAAACACCACTGGGGAGATGCTGTGTTAGAAGGCTGGATGTTTTTGAAAATACTGCCTTATCTCTAAATATTCCTGCCACTGAAGAGGATGACTTGGGGGCTACAAGCTGGATTTTTTGTCTTAGTAGATTCTGTAAAAAAGTGCCTTCAATGGCAACATTAAAAGCAATAGCATATTCTCTACCCACCTTTATCAGAAAAGGGACATCCTTCTTGGAGAAATGTGCATGGACGAAGAATGCTTTTACATGGGGCAAATGGTGGGAAACATGCAGAAATGATGAAGAGACACTTTAATTCACAGGAGACTCTCCTGAATTTCTCCAGAATTAAAACTCCTGCTACCTTTTAATATTTCTTTCGTTGTAATTGAGCAGGCGTAGGTAAAGGCCATTTGCATGAAACCGTCAGATCAAAAATGACCCCCTAGTACTTATTTAGTGACTTCCATTTTCAAGGGAGCTTGGAAATATCACTTGTATTAGAAAACATGTGGTTATAGAAAGTGTGGAAGTTTTATTCTGTACTGCCTCACTGTACTGATTGACACGAAGCTTTTACATTGCAGGCTTTTTACTTAAAGCAGTACTGTCAAACCAATGTCCTCCCCTTGGCATATTTAACCCTCCATCCAAACACCAGTTTGGTTAAGTGCAATATCTTTGAGAACCATCCTGTACTGGCTTAGCTATTAGTGGAAGAAGTAAAAAAATTCAGAGCCAAAGCCTAGCTTTAAATTGGAATGAAAAAAAAAAATTAATGTGTTTGTTTGTCTTTATCAGATACATGATGTTGTTTATTTTGCTGTTCTCCTTTTCTGTGGCTCCAGACTGCTTGGATGGATTTTAAATTTTGAATGAGTTGTTAATTAGAGCAATTTCTTACACTAACTAACTGCAAAGATCCCTGGAGAAATCTTTGTTCTTTTTCAGAAATCTGTGTGAGATTAAAAAGCAGCTATGCATGTTTAGGGTACAGAAGCATAAACTGTGAAGCTGTGTGTGCTGTGCTTTGCTCATAGCTTCCACAGAGAGTTTATTTTCTTTATTTGTATTGTAAAGTTCAGGAAGAAAACATTTAGTGCCCCTTGTTGAAAAGGTTTTAGTGAAGACCGTGAAATAATTAAAAGCTGATCAAAACCCAAAAATAATGCTGACTCCTAAACCTACGGTCAATACAGGGGAGGAGGGAGGCCTGGGTTCAATTCCCAGATGTTTAACAAAATACTGGAGCAATAAATAAGCAGAATAAAATAAGGCAGGTGTATGGGGTGGGATGAAATGCACTCACCCCCTGGAGTTTGCAGTGGTTAGGGGGCACTCCCAGGGAGGTGTGGGAATTGAACCTCTCCCATCCTGAGTGAGAACTGCAGCCACAGAGCTATGGGAACTGGCTGATTTAGGACTGTAGGATAACTCAAGATAGCAGATCCTCAGGAGTTCCCAGTTATCAGCCCAGCAGGAGTTTTCCTTGTCCCAAGGTGTCTGCCATGTTCAGACATGTGTACTGGCTGGTAAATCCAGCACATGGCAGTGCTGAAAAGTGAGAACTAGTACATTCGGGGATCAGGACTGAAAAACTGCAATCCCTTGTTTACAGCCAGGAAATTCACAGTGAAGCTGGAATGTATTAGGGCAGGAGAGCAAAGAAAGAAAGTGAAAAGGCTTGGTGTTCCTGGTGGGTATTCTCACATGCTAAACCATTGATCTGAGAGCTCTTGAACTCATCATCTTCCTTTTCAGCTGAGCATTGTTACTGGTAGGGAAGTAAATGAAGGGCACTACGCATGAAATTCCTCTTGGCAGGCTCTAACTGCTTTGTGTGTGTGCAAGATTTAGGTCTTTCTTTATTTAACAAGGCATTTCAGTGCTTGCCAGCCTATTTAGCAAGTGCTTAGCATACTGAAGTTCTTGGAATTAAGCACATGTGTGTTCCCTGACTTGGGACTAAATAAGAAGTTTTGCATTTTCATGATAATTATTCTAAGATTACTTGAGGCTTGAGTTAATAGAAGGTTACTTGATCACTTTTTGTGCATGACAAGTTCCTCCTGGGTAGCTCTGATTAGGTAAGCAGTGGCTGTTTCGTTACTACATGGTAACTACATGAGAGATGTAATTGCAATGACACTTTTCTGTCTATACTACGAACCGGTGAATATTTGTAGTTGCCTAATTTTTTAGGTCAGGCCACAGCACTGAGGCAGGAAAAAATCACGAGAAACAAAAGGATAAAAAGTGAATAGGGCATCAAAAGTGGAATAGTTTTTCCAGCTTCCAATCACATCACTAAGTGTCCGGGGTCCATATAACACAGGATCTGATTCAAATTATCTCTTAAATTAAAACTGCACCACTGAGGTTTTTCAAAGTGAAAACTTCATTCTGTCTTAAATGGTTTGGGGAAAGGCTTTTAAAATCCTTCCCATTGGGCTACTTTGGTGTTTGTTATAAATGTCTCCCTTATCCAACTAAGAGTTCTTACTGTTTATATTTGTATCTATCAATATATTACATTTGTATCTATGCTTACCAACTACAGGATTATCATGGCTCTTAAACTGTGTAAAGTTGTAGGTGCCCTGAGCAGAAGGGAATTTAATACATGGAATACAGTGCAGAAAGCTCCAGAGCCAAGTTTTCTCAGGGAGGAGAAAAGGCTGCACTCAGGGGGCAGAAAGTCTGGGCTTGGGAAAGTTTTCTTCTGAATCCAAGCTGAGGTCTCTCTGTTGATTTGAATTTATTACCATTTTATAATGGTAAAGAGAAAATAAAAAGGAAAGGACCAAGCAGCCCATCCCAGCAGCGCCTTGGCAGGCAGGGGTGGACACAGAGCTACTGACTGCATTGCCCAGGGTTGGGCACTTTGCTTCTGGTTCCTGCAACAAGGCCAGTTCTGAGGTGTGCTGAAGCCCCTGGCTGTAGGAATCAAACTGAACTCGAGATTTTACTTAGGAAAATAATTCAAATATTTTTAAGTCATATTAATACGGATAACCACATAGGAAACATAATGTTATATTCTTCGGGATTTAAAAATTCTTATCTGAATGCAGAAAATGTCCAAAGGACACTTGAAATTGAATTGAAATTTGAATTGAAATGGAATTGGAATTGAAAGGACCATAAACATCTTCTGAGGCTCTGTCTTTCCAGTGCTTCATTCCAACCAGCACCTGGCAACTGTTCTGCTAATTGAAACTCCAGTGGACACATTACTGTGCAAAAATCTATCATCCTTCATATCGATATTGTAATTTCCAGAAAGAGCCAGGGTGGAAGAACTGTGGGCTTTGTGCATTTGAACTGATACATTTGTTTGACCAGGTGTTGTGTGGAAACTTGGGTGTGTTGTAAGAATTGCTTCTAGGAGTGCAACCCCCTTTTCTCTCAACTGGTGTACGAGTGTTAAACCTTTGACCCCCTAAGTGACCTTGGACCTTTTTGATTGGCTCTGACCTCTTTATGACCTCTGACACCCTTTATGACCTTTGACCTTTTGGACACCTTTGAATGACCTTTTGACCTTTTCAATGACCTATGACCACATGGGTGACCTTCGAACTCTGTGTGACCTCTGACCTTTTGGCACCGTTTTTGAGCCCGTGATGACCTTTGACCCTGCATGACCATTTGTCCTTCTGGATGACCTGTGACCCCAGGATGACATCAGACCTTTGGGGATGTCCTCTGACTCCTGGATGACCTTTGGTGTATTTTCCAGCTGTTTTTGTTAGGATTCTGTTGGAATTTCCAGCTCCCTCACCAGGGCTGGGCTGCAGTCTGGACTACAACAAGAGCATTGCAAACGCTTAGAAGAGCCAGAAGTGCTGTTTATCCTCCTGAAAATAGCCAAGAACAGCACGACTGAGCAGTGACCAAACTGGTCTGGAATTGAAATCCAGCCTTGTACATTCTGTTTCTTTTCTCTACACAGGGAAACAACACAGAAGATGCAGAAAGAGACAGACTCGTGTTGTTAAGGTAGGATGAAAACATCTCTTATTTAACTGCTTTGTGGAAACTTGATCTCTCACTACAAATTTGTATAAAATACAATGTTATATCATTATAATTCATAATATACAGTAATATACAGATTATAGTTGGTTTGTTGGAGGAATAACCTAAAAAGGGAGATTCTCAGTCTTAATGCTGATGGTATAAAGGCCGATGTCACCAGCTGACACCCAAGCCAAATGTATTGCGGTTTCATGGGTGCGTTGTTTGTGTGGGGTTTTTTCTCATTATTCCTCTAATTTTTCGTTTTCCTTATAAATGCCTATATCATGGGGCACGTGTTGGTATGACCTGAGCAGCTGGGATGAACTGCCTGGTTTCAGGAAGCGTTTGATGAGTTTGCACTGGCGGGGTGTTGCACCAGTTGGTTGAGATAAAATCAGAGTAAATACATCAATTACTGTGTGTGATTAATTCTGGGAAGAGAAGGTGGCTGACAGGGAGGTCAGAAAGTTTCTTTTTGGAGAGCTTTGGGGTGTGCAATGAGTGTGCTTTATGAAGATGGATAAATATTCTGGAGAGGGAGAAACTGATGTCTAAATAAGACTGAAATCCTTCCTTGTGTTTCTGTCAGAAAGACTTGGCTTTTATGAAGCTGACATTTGTGTAAGCAAACAGCATTATGTTATGCCCCAAGAGTAGATTTCCTTGCATCAATTCTGCAGCAGACTTTTCTGGCCACAGGGCCACAGCTTAGCCAAAAAATTTCTTAAAAGAATATTTTTACCCCTAAAACTTAAAACCACAGTAACGTGTTCCCACCCCTCTTTGCATTTTGGAGTAGAAATACACAGACTAAGATAATAGCTGCTGGGAAATCATAGTACACCTTCCAGTCTTCAAGATTTTGTGAGTTTTGTTCTGAGATTCCACCGAAACATCATGAAGGAGACCAAGTTTGTAGCGCTCTGCAGTGAAAAAGCTGAGGAAAAGTTGTTATGGTTCAGTACAATTTCAAGTATTTCCCACATATTTTGTAACGCCAGATACTGCTGAAGTATCTCACTTAATATTCTGCTTGCTTTGCCAATAATACAGCAGATTAATAAAACACATTAGGTAGGAAATAGCTTTCTGAGAGAGCCAGGAAAGATAATTCAAGGTTTTAGACAAAGCTATTGAAGCAGAAACAAGCTGGCATTTCCCAAAAGCTAATCAAATACTAGTAGAGCAATAAGGGAGTAGTAGAGCAACAAAGGAGGATAATACATAATTTGGAAGACAAAAATCAAGGGAGAAGATTTCAAAAGATACTACTTCCATTTGCCAGCAGATAGTACCTCCCAATGTCAAGCCTTTATCACCACAAACATTCCCAAGCATTGTTGAAATAATAATCTGTTCTTTGAGGTGGCATCTCCTAAATTACAGAGGTTGTTTAAGTCTTGCAAATGCTGCTCACTCATTGTTAGATCTGAGACACAGTGTCAGGTCAGTAATAATAGGAATTCTGGGCATTTTTTCTATATTTTCAGTGATAGTAAAACAACTGGCAATTGCTTTTTTCTGATCACACTGAATTTCAGCCCTTCCTTCCTTCACTGTTGGTAAGTAGTGGTTTGGTGGTTAAAAAAACCCCTGAATTTCAGTATCTGCAAAGAGGGAGGTAAGGGGTGAGGTGAAGAAAGAAAAAGGAGAAATAAGTGTGTGTGTGTGTGTGTGTAAATGTATTTTATAAATGCTGGACTACATCATCAGGGAGACTGTAAATGCTCAGCTTCAACCCTACTGGAATTAGGGCATTTTTCTCAGAGATTTAAGGTCAAGTCCCTTTGGATACAGAGTGAAATTAAGCCAAATTTTTGGTCTTGAGCTTGTGCCATACATTTTGGATTTAAAAAAAAATTGTCTCATCCTCAAATATTTTTTAGTGAATCCATCTGTCATGATTTTGTCTCACTAACTGAAATTTGTGCAGAAACCTAAGATATATATTCCTGAGGCAGGCAGATTCACATTTCTCAGAGAACTTAATGTTCACTGGTGTTTGTTCTTTTACAACCAAGGTCTGATGGAAGTCAGCAAAAAGCTTTTTTTTTTTCTTTTCAGGAAATTATTTTGAATATGCCTGTCTTGGAAGCAGTGCTTTATTTTTTGTTTAAGAAGTATTATCAAATCGGCTAATTGCTGATGTCAACTTCCTCAGTTGTTTGTATTACTTTTGTAAAAGAAAACCAAGTAAATGCTGTTGTAAATATTCACTTTGCAAACCCTGAGGGCAGTCAAAAAAGCTTCCTGTTACTGTCACTCTATCTAAGTGAAAATGCAGAGTAATCTGTTTCCAGCAAAATGGGATGAACTAATCATTTGGCCATTTAGTTGGAGTTAGTGTGGCACATTCTTGTCTGAGCAGAGATTGGAGGACTTGAATGAGGCGAGCTGACCTCTGGCAAACACAGGAGCATTATTTGCATTGGGCTACACTGGTGGTTTGAAAAAAATTATCCAATGCCAAGGTCACTTTTGAAACCAGCTCTGACAATCTGCTCCCCAAAAGCTGTGCACTGCACAGAGACCATCACTCATGAAATAGATATGGAGAAAGAGAACCAGAGCCTCAGTCTGCTGTGATGGGATATAAGCATTGCCATTAACAAGCCTGCTGGATGTGTTGTGAAACCTCCTGATTCTGAACCAAAGAGCTGGTATTTGGCTGCCATAAAGTCACCTTTTTGTTAAGTCTAAGCACAGGTAATTAAGACAAGAGGGCACGGTCTCAAGCTCTGCCAGGGGCGCTTATTGCCATAGTCTAGTAACTGTGGTGGTAGTGGATCAAGGGTTGGGCTTGATGATCTCAGAGGTCCTTTCCAACCCATCTGATTCTATGATTCTAATTGCTGCCCAGTTTCTCTGTAAATACATCAGTAAAGAAGGATGTTATCAACTGCACATGACTGGCAAAGGACAGTAAATCTACTTCCTCTTTCCAAAATTCTTGGCTAGTTCTGAACTGAGTGCAAGACTATTTACCATGCACCTTCTTTTACATCACTGACATGGAATACTATCTTTGTTGTTTAGCACACCTATGTGCTGTTGCTAATTTCTTTTATAATACAGTTTCACTGAAAACGGGATGATGTTTCCTGTTTCAGTTACTTCCTGCCGGTTTTTTTGATCGTGTGCTCTTAGATTCCAAAATTAAATCTTGTCCCAGTAATTTAACATCTGTCAAATTCCTTTTATCATGGAAAAGTAAGGACAACTCGCACCTTAGATTGTCAAGCTACAGACTTGTTTGACTTTAATTTTCTATAAGAGGAGCTGTCTTTCATTTAGCTGGTTTAGTGTTATGCCCTTTTATAGTTAAAAAAAGTGTGATACACTTAGATACCTATTAACTGATTTTCTGTTTTGTTTCATAGGGACTTAATTTTACTGCATATCCAAATCTCTCAGCTGAGGAATTTGATATACAGAAATGTGTTTGATAGATGTCTGTCAGTATGCTTAGTGGGCAGTTTTAATCCCTTTATATTAAGTTAGTTATTAAGGGCAAATAAAAGTGTCTGTCTTGGGGGACAGGCGACTGGCCTATACAGGAAACTGTAAATGCTGCAGGATATTTTTCCTTTAAAAAAAAAAAAAAAAAAGTGGTAGCTGATTCATCATATTGGGCTTTGATTTCTGTTAAAAGCTAATTGTTAAAATCTAATTAGATTTACCAGCTCTGCTGGCTGAATTCAAGGATTTCTGCAGCAACACCCCGTGGCACTGTAACCAGGGCAATGCCACTGGGCTGACTGTGCAGGATCACAAATACTGCTGAATCAAGTAGGCACAAATAGCACTGCTGTTGTTCTGGGAAACTGGTCTTTTGTCCTGCCTATTCCCATGCCAACCCTGTTGCCTTTGGGAAGAAGATGTATGAATGTGTGAAGTAACCAGAGCTCTTAGAGTATAAAATATTGGTGATATACAACTGGCATACCTTGTCCCGTCTATCAGACGGGGATTAACAAACTACCAAATCCACCAAGGCAAGTTTGAAATGGCTGAAGTGTGTTTTGAAAGAAGGGATCATGAGGCTGATGTTTCATATCCCTCCTTTGCTCTCCATGTACTCTTTTCATAAAACATGTAAATGCAATGGCACTTTGTGGTGAAAGCCAAAGCTGGCACAAATGATAAACCATGACAAGTGTGCGATAAAACTTTCCGGGGTAATTTTCCCTCTGATACTGTTCTGATCACATTTAAGATTTTAAACTGATGGTTTTTGTCTTTGATTCAGAAAAGTTGACCAAGGTTTGGAAATCTGTGGTTATGCAGTAAGCCTGAGATACTGGTGCCTTTTGTAGTACATTGGGATTGCTTTTTTACTTTTTAAAAAAAATTTTTTTTTGATTACTTTTTTTTCCTCTCGCTCACGTAAAATATGTAGGAAATTAAAAATTTGATTTTCCTATTTTCTTGGTAGTAAGGTCAGTGATGAAGACATATTAGTCAGTAAAGGCACTTGGCTTTGCTTTAGTCTCCCCAAACCCCTTTTTACATCCTCTAGGTGAGAGTTTTAAAGAAATATGCTGGTTTGTATGTCTGTCCATACACATACTCATGCACAGGCTTACTTTAGTGTTAGCTAAAATAATGTGAAAGTCTACATGATGCTTTCTTTCCTTTTGTTTTAAGAGTAGGTCTCTTTTGTCTTTGGCTTTTTTTTGTTTGTTATGAATTAATCCAAAATAAACCTGATTAAGGGGCAACACATCCACACAGCCTTTTGCACCAGCTTGACTAAATCAGCTTAATATTACTTGCCCATTGTGTGCACGCACATCCTTAATGCAGAGTGGTCTGTACTGTGATATGATACTTCTGTGTTGGCTCCCTCACACCCGTTTAGACCTGTTTTCATTGCTGTTGCTGCTACTCCCTTGTTTACATTGACCCTTTTCAGTTTGAGGCACTTTTTAGGGTTTTTTTGTTGTGTTTAGTTTGATTTTGTTCTGGTTTTTTGTTTGTTTGTTTTTACAGAGATGTTTGTAACACAGATTCTTTCTGTTTATGCAGTCAGGCTGGTCAAGAGAAATCATGTCCAGTCATTTTGGTATTACCTGTAGGCATGTGAGAATAAGTCCAGACTAAGCAGGTGCAGTCACTTCTTCTCTGTTGATTATAGTGAATGTGATCCACCGTCCAGAGTCAGCTCAGTCCCACTGTTTATCGATACAGGGTATGCTACAGGGACTTCTTCGAATGGTTTGGTGAGGATGCAGCCATAAATTATGGAACTACCCTTTCTGAGTAGGTTCTGTGCCAAATGTCAAGCTTTTATTTTTAACTTTCGCTTCAGAAAGGAAAGAAATCAGAATTGAAAGAAAAAAATAAAGATGTTGTTAGAAAGGAAAGAATTTTTGAGCATTTTCCAAGTGAAAGACGATAGCTTTCATCCAGTCCAGTAAAATTAAATCCAATAACCAGTGATGTGTGCAAAATCCTTGGAAAGTGTTGCCGGCAATCACTGTAAATTGTAGCTCGGTGGATTCTTTTTTAACTCTGAGGGTTTGACAGTAGAACTCTGCAGAAGTTTTAGGTTACCATATTTTAATCTGCAATTCTCTGAATTTCCCTCATTTTCCCTTAGCAGCAGTCATTAAAATTTGCCAACATTTCACTCTTTCTTCAGGCAGCATGACAGCCTGAGGAAATAGCAGTTTTCCAGAATTTATGCCAAAGCAAAGCTTTACCTTAATTGCTGTCAAGTAGTTTATTTTTCTCACAGCTGTAAAGCAGGTGTCTTTATCTCAGTATTACCAGTGCTACAGTAAATTGGATGAGGCAAGCACAAATACCGCTGAAAGCTGAAACAGCTTGGAGGATCCTAAGTCATATCAGCTGTGTGGCTGGAGCTGAAGAAATGGAATTACATGAACTGTTTCTCTATTGATTTCTTTTGAAAACAGAATTTAACTTAGGAGCTTTGGCTAGTCTATGTAAAAAGAGAAGCCAGTCCAGTTTACACCAGAGATAATTCTGAGCTACAGAATTCATAATTTCTCCCAAGTCTGAGGCTGGGGTTGCTTTACTTCCCACTTACACAGTCTGTCTCTGCTGTCAAACAGCAATGTTTCATCGCTGCCGTATCTGTGCACCTTCCAAACTGCTCTGGAATAACAGGACTGCATTTCTGATCCAGCTGGTGCTGTATCTTGACTGGGACCTGAATAGGATCACCTTGGGCTGTAGATGCTTTGGCAGTGAAAGGTGTATAAAGCACCACAGGGAACCAGTTTGTAGCAGGGCTGTGCCTCAGGCTGGGTGCTTTCACCCAGTGTGCAAAAATCAGCCAGCACACTGAGTCAAGATTTTATTACCATTCTGCATAACTGGGTGCCAGGCACATAATACAGCCAGCACTCTTTTTGGGGAAGCAAGCACAGTCTTTTATACCAACAGATAACAAAGAATGATACAGAAATAGGTAATTGGTCACTCATGTTTATACAAAAGAATCCACAATGTGTATGTGGTGGTCTTGGTCCAGTGCATTATACTATCATTTACACATACACATTTCCCTGGGAGTGTATTTTTTAGCTTTATAGTTGTCTAAGGTAACTTTGGATCATATTTTCATCCTATCAGCTACCATGCTATGCTCCCAAGTTATTATTTAACCTATTGAACTCTATTAGAGATTTGGTTTGAATCTATTCGAACAATTAATTGTCAGTGAAATAAGGATTTATATTACTCTGTTCCTGGGGACTTTTCATTACTCTGTTGCTCCAGCACCTCGTTGTCATGGTTTCAAGACTGGCTTATAGTCTCTGTGAACTTTTTGTGCATTTTTTTAACATCATGGGAAATCACTACAAAACCAGGATTTTTCCTAACTTGGGTTAACTGGTAGCTCTCATCTGAGTGTTACCTTTGTTAGTGTAACTGATGATTGTATTTCTGTTCAGAAATGTTTTATGATTGCATGTAATTTTCTAAAATAAAGTTGCATTTGCTCTTAGCTCTTGACAGTTCTTATGGGATAAATTCCTTTCCAGAAAAACTATAAGCCAGTTATGCCAATGAAGGACAAAATTCTGGAGAATGGAGTCAAGAAACGTGTTCCCGAGCCAGAGCCCTTGTTGAGGGGAATAGATTTCAAACATCTGTTAAATATACTTTAAATATACAGACTTCGATTTCTCTGTAATTTCAAATACCTTTAAGCCTTTTTCTTTTCTTGTAAACTTTTCTCTCATCAACTGTTGCCGAATCAAACAAAATGAGCCCGTGGTGTGAGAGTTGCTAATTGGGCTTTCCAATACCCATAAAATCTGCCAGCGCTGTATAAAGTGTGTTGCTGTTGTGTGCTGTACTGACAGCGCAATTAAAGCATATGCAAAATATATAAATAGCCAAGTCCTTCTGCACGCAGCATTCCCGCAGGCTGCCTGTGGAGCAGCTCTTGGCTTCGGGGAATAGGGTCATTCTGGTGTTAATGGAAGCACAAAGGCCCGAGGAGCAGCGGGCGGGGACGGAGAGCTGAGAGCTCCTTCTTTGTGCCAGGGCGAGCAGCTCTGGTAAGGCAGCCTGGTACCCGGCACTGCCTCTGGAGCAGCTCCTTGGCTTCAGAGGGAGTTAATGAGTACATCGTCCTGCGCGCAGGAAGGGGATGAAAAAAAGGGTCTCAGAGCTGATTTTCTTCGCTGCTGAAACAAAGTTAAAGAGCAGAACTCTGGAACTAATTGAATTTATCTTAGCTTCCTCTCCGAATTTCGACATCTTACGTCTTTCATGACTCAGAGTGCCTGGGAAAGGTGATACGCAAAGATTTTTTTTTATTTTTTTTGTTTTTTTTTAATAAAATTAGAGCTGTCAGCTGTATTGTCCACTGACTTTGTTGCTCTCCTGCA
Organism: Myiotriccus ornatus; assembly: GCA_036023395.1. Classification (NCBI taxonomy): domain Eukaryota; kingdom Metazoa; phylum Chordata; class Aves; order Passeriformes; family Tyrannidae; genus Myiotriccus; species Myiotriccus ornatus. The sequence continues at coordinate 6,465,235 of JAYRBT010000178.1, forward strand.
GATACATCTTTGGCAATGGCTGAGCCTGGGAAACAACAAATAATGAGTTTTACAAACTCCTTTCTCAGAAATGGCACTTAAGATCTGTGGTTTTCTTCTAGCGTGACATTAACGCTGTTTGTGGCACAGGACGACTGTCAAGAGAATTTGGAAATTAGAGGATGTGAATCATCATAAAAACAGTGGTAATGTCATTTTCCATGACTGCTGGGCTGTGATGTAACTGTGGATCAGATCTCGCTTCATTACTGAGAACAGAAATTCAGTGGGTTGGGAAAGAAGTGGCCTGATACTCCTTGATGCTTTTTACACAAACCATGTAGCTGCTTAATTATATTGAATTATTTTGGAGTAGTTTAGTAACTAGGAGTAATGGCACAAAAGCCTGAACAAAGCCCTCTCTGCACAGCAGATCAAGATTGGTAGTAATTTATTGCAATATATTGCAAAGCATTTCCAGAGAGGATAGACATGACCAGAAAAGGTGTGCCTGTTCATTTCTCTCAGTTGCTGAAGAGGAGATCATTAGGCCAATTAATTTATTGTCAAGTTTCATGAAATATTCTGAGCTTAAGAGCTTGAAGGCGCTTCTAAAGGATTAGCAATAGACAAAGCCTCTATTTTTGTCTTATATTTTATTAAACAATTATTAATTTGATCTAATATTTCAACTTCCCTACATCCCTAGCATATGAGGTTGAAATGCTGTCTGTTTTGCTTTGGCTTTCTTGTGGTCTGAAGATTCAATTATGGTTAACTTCAGTGAGATAACTAAATTAAGGTTTTGATTCTTTATGAAATAATGAAATAATGGTTGTGAGTATCAAAAAATATTGTTTTGTGTTGCTTTTCACTGTACACAATACTGAATATCCATGATAAAATATTTCTGGGGGGGTAATTAAAAGGATGAAGTCTACAATGTTTTGATATGACCAATGGGGAATGCTGTGGAGGTTCTTTCAGATTAACAGGGCAACCTTTTGCCTTTACCACTCAGATGATTTGAAGGCAATGATTTTATCCTGCTGAGAAGGCTCATAGAATTTTTGTTATTAAGTAAATGTCCCAATAACATCTCCTCACATGCTTTTGCCTGGAAGGAGCAAGGGAAAGCATTAGTAAAAGCCCAGACTCCTGCTGTGAAGAAAAAGGAACTCTTTCTTTCAATTCAACTCATCTATGGAATATTTCAGGTGTTGTTTTTATTTATATGGCCAACCATGTTTTTTGCATTTTATATGGTCTGTAAATTTGAGAAATAGCTGTAAATCTTTTCTCATCGGTGGCAACACCAGAAATTCACTGGTAACTGTATCCTTAGATACCCTCTAACATTTTTTTTTTAAAAAAACCCCAATGCTCTTCCCACTGCTTCACAGTAGAAGCATCATAAAAGTGAACTCTCTGAATTTCTGTTTTGGTTTCATTGTAATATGTTGAAATGGATATGTCAGCAGTAGCATTTTTCTTCCTAGATTTGAAGTCCAGAGGTTTTCCGTACGAATACCATATTCCTGAGTTATTGGAAAATTCATGCCAAACTACTTCATGCTGACTAGCTTTGCACGTCCCCTCCGATGTTTCTGTTGGCTGGCAGAAAGGGCTGGTATTTTTTATTTAACACTTCTTTTGACTCCTTCTCTGCAAAGCACTAAAGGTAATAGCCTGTGAATGGGAGACTTAAAATATTAAAAAGAAAAGACAGCTGATTACACTGAAAGCAGGCAACATCCATTTGCTGATAAAACACTGTCTTAAAACCAATTGTGATATCTAACTCGTTTGATAATTTTGAGAAATATTTTTATCTTTCAGACGACTGTGGATAATTTATCCTTCGGCCAGCACAAATGAATAAATGGGTTTGATATTTTTTATCTCGACTGTTAAATGAAGAAAAAAATACATGATACAATCTCGTTGGGGTTTAGATTCAGTGTGAAAAAAGCTGGGTGTCTTCAGAGAAAGCTCTGAAAAGTCTGCTGCTTACATTTCTGACTTGGTTGCTCTAGAGACTATACAAAACTGGGTACAGGAAAGACAATATCCTCACTGAAATTCAGATCATGGGTTTATTTTTGCTGTCTTATGACTATGTATTCTTTCTTCTCAAAATAAAATCAGAAAAAAGTTTTAGCTAAGCCCTTACAATTGTTGGGTTTTACCCTTTATCATTTGCAGATTAAAATGTAATTTAGTGACACAGAATCTCATGAAAACTGCATGCTGCAGATGTCTTCTCATGGATAATTCTTTCCAGTAAAATTGTCAGTGAGCCAAAATAGTGTTTGTTTTTTGTATTTTATGCTCCTCGCTTAAGAAAATCCAATGAATGATCAAATCAATCCTTCACCATTTGTCCTAAAGAGAATGAAATTGATAGAGTTTTTAAGAGCAGTAGCCAGAATGCCTTTCTTTCCCCCAGTTGTGTTTGGAATTGTGTGTATTATATTTCTTCTGAATTCTTTAATGCAGGAAGTTTACTATTTTTTTCAAAGTCACAACGTTGTATAAAAAGTATTTCCATTTTTTCAACACCTTTAAACAACTGCATCCCTCCATAGTCCACAGAATCCTGTGGGAATGGTTTGCCTCATGGTTTCTTGTGTTTCTTGTGTGTTTTATTTTAAAGGATTTGTTCAGCAGGGGAAGGAGTGCTCTGAAAGGTGGCAGGAGAGTTTTAAATAAGCTATGTATAATTAAAATGGTAAATTGGAAAATTTTCTGGAATGTGTTTTGAGAGTATTTTAAGCCCTCAGTCTGGTCACATCCGAACACCTTGGAAGGCCATAGAAGATTTTATAAGACTTGTAGAAGTGTAACATGGCTATGCTGGGAAAGCAGATGGTGCAAGAACACTGTGGGTGGACTCCTGGATAATATCCATCTAAAGCACACAGTCAGGTGTCACGAAGCTCTAGAGAAAATGCAGTGTAGCTTTGCAGTGGTGCTGATACATATTTTTGGGCTGCCAGGTAGAGGGTAGGTTTAGACCTTGCTCCTGCCAGGGCTGAGATGGAGTCAAGGAAGGGCTACCCGAGCCAGAGGTGCGGCAAGTGTTTGGACTCTCTAAGCACAGGAGCTCCAGCATGGGAGGAGGCAGCCCTGTCCCGCGAATTAATGTGTGATGGACAGATTGTTTAGTCTCCCTTCAGTGGAGCTGAGAGGTGGGAGGAAGATTAATGTCAATATTATGAAGTGGTCATCAAGAAAACGTGGGTTTCTTAAAAATGTTACATCAACATGCCACCTCATTCTCCCTCTTTGAATTGGCTTCATTTGTCCATTTCAGTCTTTTTAGAATGAGTTTACTCAGACTGATGCCAAAAAATGCCTCATTTTAAAACAAACTTTGAAAGCAGCAAAGCATTTATTTTATTATGTGTTTAGAGAGAGCATCCATGACCCAATTTGCAGGAGATTTTTGTTCTAAAGGTTTCTGTTCTCTGTGTCTACTTGTCTACTGCAGCCTGGTAACTCAATCTGCTGTGTCATGTAGGGAAAACAGCAGTTTAGGATTTGCTGAACTATCATCAGTGTGGTTGTAGAGACCCATGTAAGTTATAAAAATCAAGTTAGGAGCTGATTAAACACTGAGAGAAACAGCCCATGCTGAGGTCTGGCCTCACTACAGCAAAGTAAGAAGTGCCTGGGGTTGAGTTAACCAGTTTAAAATTACCTTAGCTTTGTCTGCACTCTGTATTATAGTTGCAGCAGCGACCACAGCAGACGTGGTTGCACATTCCCAGGAAAGTTATGCTAGAAATACTTGAAAATGGACAAATTAAAACTTTTTTTTTTTTTTTTGCTTTTCTATATAAATTAATGTTTTGTGTCAGGCTACAAATATCTTCTTATTGAGTGAAAAGTCAAACATGTGCCGGTAATATATTTTGCTCTGCTTCACAAAGCTAATGTTAAAATTGAAGGCAGCACCCTGACAACACTTGAGAGACTGGCAAAATTTCCTTTTGAGAAAGCAATATGTGGTTTATTTTATTAGCAGAAATCTCTCACTGTTCATTTGTAAATTGGCAAAATTATATGAGTTCATTATCAGCCTGATTATCAGACTGAGATATTAATACTTAAAGTGAATACTTCTGGCTATACAATATCCACAGCAATAGAAATATATTCTTATGAGAAGGTTGTAATTTTTGCTTAATTTTAGGGCAGACATTTGAGATCACATTTGATGCCCAAGCTGTTCTTCGTCATCACTGACTCTTTGTACTCTCCTCCCGCTCTGCTTCAGATAAGGATGTTCAAGAAAATTTAAATTTCTCACAAGGAGATGGATTTTTGTTACTCAGTGACCAGATGTTTTGAAATTCTGCTAAATCTTTCTTTTTGGCTGTGGGGGGAGCTTTGGGCTCCTTCTACAGTCTCCGTTTCACAACATAGAGCGTAAGGATAGATTTATACAGCCATGTCTATCTTTGACTTTTTGTGTGGTCTTAATGTTGTTAAAGCTTGCTAGTCAGGACAAAAATATTTTATTTTGGCAGAGAGACTGTCATGTTCCTGCTGACAAGGAAGGAATGGTTTTATTAAGAGGTGGGGTGGTTTCACTGTCTTTTTTGCATAATTTGAGAGATGACATTGACATTTGTCAGCATTGATCAGTGCCAGCATTTGCTATACTACGGTTCCTCATGTTAAATTTCAGTATTTAGACATATATTAATACCTCCAATTTATTTGCAAATTTTTCTTGTGTGTGTTAAGGTGGAGATAATATTTAATCTTTTAGTGACGCCTGAAATAATTGTTTCATTGTTCAAGCCATATTTTACTGTGATATCTTTTCTAATACTGTTAACATTACTGTGGTGAGCTGAAGAACAAATTCCATTAAGAACAGCTGCAAGTTCTCACCTCAGGCCCTGTTTCAACCACTCTAGGGATCAGTATAACAGTTCACAATGAAAGTGTGATCTTGATGGTCGAAAGCTGCACAATCTTCTCCTTTTTTTCCCTCATTATCTTTAGAGAGTACAGAAAATGGTGCACAGGGGGACCCTTGGGTGGATAATTGTCCTGTGGAAACACATGCACAGATGTCATTATTACTAATGGACCACATAAGCAGGTATTAAGGGGCAAAACCAATGTTTTACTACTGGGATCAATGTCTTCTGTTGGTTATTTTTTTGAGCCTGCTGGAAAATGCAGGAAATGAAAATTCTAGAGACAAGACTTTGAGGGGTTACGCTTCCTGATTCTCCGAGTCTGAGCTCTGTTTGGTGTGTGTTTCTGCTGGGAGACGGTCACTCATATGAGAAACATACTAGAAAAAAGGAAAAAAAAATTCTGATATGCCTATTTTTAGGCAGTTTCCTATCCAGATTGATGTAATATTTTGTCTAGTTTTCTCAAGAACTAAAAATAATCTCCCCATGGCATGGTTTTCCCCCAGAAAAGAGTCCCTCTGTACTGTTCCAAGCTCAAGGAGTTTATAACCTGCTGCAAGTTTCTAATGTGATATCTAAAACTAAGGCAATAAAACAGGTTCTCATGGAAAAAATACACATGTAATAACACAGTGGGGCAAAAATGTCTCATACGGGTGTCTCCAGACATGCTGCTGTCAACTGTAGGCTGTAAAATCACACTTGATAACAAAAGGTGACCAAAGACACTGAATTAATGAGAATCATCTCAGCATTTGACCACACACTCAGAAAATAAGTGCCCCTCAGTGAAATAGGCTGGTGAGTGGCAACGATTTACCCATGCACATTATTCCCTGACTTTCTGCCAATGCAGTTTCAAGAAATGTTTAGTATATGCTATCAATTATTGTATTTCTGTCTTGCTTAAAAAGGAAATACAGCTGCAAACTTAATTTAGCCTATGAATTACCCAAGAGAAGCAAGGAAAATGGTATCCTGGCTAGCAAATAAAGAAATAGAAAAGAGCAGGCTGATGGCCCAGAGGGTGTCAGCACCCCCAGATGAGCCTGCACAAAGTTTGCAGAAGTGCTGAGATGCCACAAATACACTGTGTGGGGTAAGAGCTGACAGTGCCCCACTGCTCCAAGCAGTGGAAAAATGCCTGCATGTGTGTCTCCTTCCCTGAGTCAGGACCCCTGAAATAGTGATTTTTAACCCTGCAGACTGCCTGTCTTTACAAGCTTAATTCTCCGTGATCAATGCATTCATCTTTTCCACAATGGAAAGATACGTTTTAATAAAGAATACCATGTCCTTCAGTGAGTTTTGGATGGCCGTTTGAGGGATGATAACATGGGTTAACACCTTCAGTTCTCCAGTGGCAAGTCAAAGTGACAGAAGAACTGATTGACCAATTTGAATTCTACCACCATATCTTTGCCTCATTCTTTCTTGAGATGAGACAGATATAAGTTGGCTGAGTCATAATTAACAAGCCATAAAATTAACAAACTATAAATTGCTTCTTTAATATTTGGGATGCAATAAAAAAAAATATCTGAGGACTTTTAAAAAAAAAAAATCAGATAAGAAAAACTGTATACCTGTACACATGTTTTCCTGGCTTGTCCTCAAACAGTACATGATTTCTAGTTTTGGTAAAACTTGTTTCTAAAATAACATCAAGGCATGTCTTTTTAGACTGAGAAACACAGGTGCTAGAAACAAACAGCAAATAATCTACCTTGGGAAAGTTTTCTTTGTCATTTTGTGCCCCTTTTCCATTGATTTTTAAACACTTCAGTGTCTTTCTAGGTGTATTTCTCACACAGAGATAGGAGTCTGTGCAGGGGACCAATGGAAAAATCAAAAGAGTGGTAGTGCTGGGATGGGGGAGTCTTTTCCCTGGAGACAGCAGGGCCTGACTCCTGTAGGAAAACGTATCTGTAGATGGTACTTTTGCACAGAGAACACACACAAAACAAACTGGTAGCAAAAAAATGCTTCTATAATTATTGTGAACATGTTTCGTGCATACACTGGCACATCTGCATTTACAGAGAAATGAAATAGATTAAGGGCCAGAATGCGAATTTATAAAGGTCAAATTTAGAAATGTCAATTTTCAGAAATTGCAAAGAAGAAGAAATTTCTCAAGCAGTTTAGCAAGGTTAGTTTTGCTTGGCAGAGGGAACTGCTTTAAAGTGTATTTATTGTTTTGTCTCATGGTAGAATTTTGATGAGACTCTAATTGTATGACAGTCACCATTCTGGCTTCCACTTAAAGCATGAAACATTTAGTTTCTTTGTCATACTGGTAATAGAGAATGGGATACTTTTTGAAATGTTTTCACATTTTAAATACAGGACTGATTTTTCTTCTCCACAAAGAACAGTGATTTATTTCTAGTGTCACCTTTCATGTTCTCTGGTCCAAATATGACCATTAACAAGCTCTTGCATCAGGGGTACATTCAATAAACATCACCAGGTATCAGTGAAAAATAAGTAAAGGCTGGTAGTATTAGGTCAGCCAGAGATTAATGACTCCAGGACAACTGCAAAGGTCTCAAGATGTCAATACTTGTTCTCTTTTTAAACAATGAGAGTAGGAAAAAAATCCCAACCTCAACAGACACACCACCAAACCGTAAAAGACAACACTGCTGCAGTTCAGATGCTTTTGTTTGTCTATTTTTAAGGCAAGGCAATGTGGTCGTACTTGAAAACGTGAACAACAAACATCTGCATCATTCTGCATGTGGATTTAGACATTTGTGATCCTCTGCAAGTTCCAGTATTAGTTTTGCTTTGTTGTTATTTGTCATAAACTTTAACATGTGAGTGGTGTGACAACAGGATGTCCTTCATCACTTGGTGTGTGTCCCTATTGATCAGGGAAATCTGAGATTATTTTGCCACTCATGAGTATTGATGCAGAAGCGTATATTTCCTTTGTGCTATCAGATTTTTGTTTCTGTTTGTAAGGGCTGACTGATTAGTCCCAAATGTTAAAGGAAGACGACAATGGAATGGTGCTGCATTAAGGAAAGTTTTGCCACTTTTCAAAGTGGGAAATTAAGTGCTTTGAACCCTTCCAGAGGTGAGCTGGACGGTGAGATGACTGAAACAGCAAGCACTTGGCCCTTCAGTAGGAATGCTGGTGGTGCTGCCACTTAGTCTGTGACACAGGGCTTTGGTGCTGTGGGTTTTTGTCTGCTCCCAGGGTGAGTTAGGAATCTGGTGTGCATGGTGACACATTACAGAAGGTGATTTCTTGCAACATTTTCCAAAGCACCCTTGTAAGAAGTTATATAGACAGGTATTTAGGAGCCAAAATCCTAATGGTAGATCAATAGATCTGAACATTTAGACCACTTATGAGCTACTAGAATTTTATACCATCTGCTGTGAAGCTCTTTGATCCTAGAGGTACTCAGCACTGGAATAATTTTCTACCCTGAATTCACTTATATGCTCCAGTGATGCAAAACTGAATGAGAAATCTGTTTT
>JAYRBT010000178.1:6473748-6491308 GCA_036023395.1 Myiotriccus ornatus
GAATGCTGGTGGTGCTGCCACTTAGTCTGTGACACAGGGCTTTGGTGCTGTGGGTGTTTGTCTGCTCCCAGGGTGAGTTAGGAATCTGGTGTGCATGGTGACACACTACAGAAGGTGATTTCTTGCAACATTTTCCAAAGCACCCTTGTAAGAAGTTACATAGACAGGTATTTAGGAGCCAAAATCTTAATGGTAGATCAATAGATCTGAACGTTTAGACCACTTATGAGCTACTAAAATTTTATACCATCTGCTGTGAAGCTCTTTGATCCTAGAGGTAGTCAGCACTGGAATAATTTTCTACCCTGAATTCACTTATATGCTCCAGTGATGCAAAACTGAATGAGAAATCTGTTTTATTCCAGCTGCAGTCATGCAACACAGGTCCTACTGGTGACCATGGTAGCTTTTAATGAAAAGTTAGGGAATAAGTAAGCAGAACAGAACTCTGAAGATCTGCTTTATCAGCTGAATTAAAAATAGGAACATCAAAAAGCAGGGAGAATATATATAAGAAACATATAAATATATCTCTGCGTATGTGTGTGTGCATATGTGTATATATATATAAAGTTGTTTTGTTTTGGGTTTTTTCAGTACCAAAGATCCTGTGATGAATTTCCAGGATAGTAAAATAATTTTGGTCATTTTCTTGCAGAGTCTTATGAACTTCCCTTCTTTTTTCACTTGGCATTCTGTTTTAACTATTTTCTTCACGTTATTTGAAGAATTGCTTTATGTTACTGTCTGTTTGGATGACATCTTTGTTCCTTTTCTAAAGCAAATATTCTACTTATATATATTTCCTCAGGTAAGAGGTATCTTAAGTATTACTGAAAATAATTGCTCCTATACCACTTTTATATTTTTTTTATCATTTGTAGTAATAGTGACTGTCCAGATGTGATGCTGATCACAGATTTTGCAACTAAAATCTATGACCAAAAAACCCCAATTTTTTTACAAGGTTTTGTAAAGCCTTGAAATTCTTGTGAATCAATTGACCTAAGTACTGAGCATGTGAAAACTAATTAAACATTTACAATATATTAACGAAACATAAATTTTGCAATAGATTTTGCATCTGTTTCTTTGAGAAAGCAGCTGCTGCTTCAACCTCAGTTGCCCACTTTGAAACACAGCAAAACTTTCCTTAATGCAGCATGTTCCATTGTCTTCTTCCTTCAACTTTTGGGACCAATCAGCTCTTACAAACAGAAACAAAAATCTCATAACACAAAGGAAATATACGCTACTACTCTGTTCTGACAGTTCATAATGTTTCAGGCAAGTGCTCACTTGAAAACCAGAAGAATGAAATGCAAGTGCAATCCTGTTTTCTTTTCTCTGAATTGCTCCCTGTTTGCGTCTTCTCAATATGTCAGGCTATTTTTCTGTTATATCAGCTGTCATTTATTTGAGGTGTATGGTAAAAGAAGAAAAAAATAACTCTGGAAGTACTTTCTCCTGTAGTTTGCCTATTACGTTTCAATCTGCACTTTAGGTATAATTGAAAGAACAGATTCGGGATAAGAAATTCTTTTAGTTTAAAACTTTTAGTTTCTGTCTGCCTGCTTCACAAAGACACTGACTGTCTGTATCCCTGGATTTCTTGCTTGCACAGAACTGTGTGTTCCTGTCACAGATCTGATGTGGATGCCAAAAGGGAAATTGAAAACCTGTTTCTGACCTGGAGACGTTGGGCAGTGAGGAGGTGATAAAAATGAGTGCCTGGCTTTCACAGAGTTATTACCATCTTTACCTCCTACTAAGGAAACTTTAAAAAAGCATTATTTTAGCTTGCACGGTGGCAGGATTTTGCAAAGAAGTTTAAGTGCCCCAAAGCAGAACAGAACAGAAAAAAAGGTTTAATGCATTGAATGTGTAAAGCTCTCCTTCCCACAGGTTTTTGCACAGATGGTCTTGGGGCAGTGCCAGGAACCTGCAGGTGCAGGAGGCCTTCTCTTAGTCCTCATTCCTTTCAAGCAGCTCTCAAACTCACAACTTTTTGAACCCTGAAAGCACATTGCTTTTTGCTTCTCACCAGATGATATATAAGGGTTTTGCCAGCCAACTGGGAAGCCTGTTGCTTGAAATCCTTCAGAACACTTTATCTTATCTGGTAAGATACAGCCAGGTGAGGAGAAAGATGCACATGTCATGGTAAGTCTCAGAAGTGTTACTGATTGTCAGTGTTTTGCCCTATCGAAGGAGGTGAACAGCTCTGTGCTGTTGCTATAGTAGCTGCAGTTCCTGAGCATCATCCCGAGACTTACAGGGTCCGTGAAGGCTGCTCCAAAGACAGTGATTAATGCTACGATGTTTGTAGACTCACAGACCTGAAGGAAGCCACAGGAGGTCATCTAATCCATACTTTTGCCTGAAGGCAAGGTAAACTCCACTTAAAACATTCCTTACAGACATTTGTCTAACCTGATCTCCCCACCAGAGATGGAGATCGAGCAACATCCCTGAACGATTTACTCCAGCACTTAGCTCATTTGTTTCTCTCTTCTTGATCTTCAGCTACACAATGCTTTTTGTCATCTGTCATAGCTCCTAAGCTTTTGTGATGTCCTTATTTGTAAGGCTTGAACTGGAAGTAAAATAGGGTGATTCATACCTCTTAGATTAGTTTAAAATACGAAAGTGAGGACCGAAAGAAAAGACGTATCTCTTTTGCTTTACCTTAACCAAATGAGCCCTGCTTGTCTGTGGAGTGGGTTAAATGGAATCCCTTGGCTTCCAACTACCTTTCACCTAAATAAATACGAACAAATTCTGCTGCTGAAGCACATCATGCTGAATAATTTAGGGACTGTGGAGCTGCATATTGTACATAAAGGTATTGCAGGGGATAATATATCATTACTGTGTATAGAGGCTTTCTGTAATTTGAAATAGAATATATATATATATATACAGTATCCTAACAGGAAATAATGTATGCTTGATGAAAATTTTCTGTCTGAGAATTAGTGTCTTTGTCAAAACAACAGATCAAAAATCTAATGTGAAATCCGTGTTTCAATAAAATTAATGGAGCCCATCACTAGGACTTGAGAAAGTAGTTTACTCTGACAGAGTAGTGGTCATAAATAAGCTGGATCAATTTCCCAGAGAACATCTAGACAGGCAAAACAAGCCTGCATTGCAGCACCCGGGAGCCCGGAGTATGCTGGGCACGTTAGAGCCGAGGGGCATGGCAGCAGCTCTGCTCTGGTTCTATGGGACATGGACACACATATTCCATATGGGATGCGCCTGGTGTATGCAAAGACCCGAACAGCTTTGGGCACCTGAGCAGTGTCAGGTGACCTGTCATGTTCCACTGGAGCTCATGTTGGGTGCAGCTTGCTGGAATATTAAGTGACTTCAGGGCATGTTGCTCATGGTTTCATCATTTTAAACAACTATTTGGTTGAAAATATTTATATCTGTTGATAAGCAAATCAATTTTATGGTTTTTTTTCAGTGCCTGTTGCTTCTAAGATTGTTATACTAAGGTTTTTAATAGGGACTGGGAAGACTGGTCAGGGTTTTCCATGAGGGAAGATCAAGACGTGTGTGATTAATCCATCTGATGTGAAATATTGAGTGAAAATGCCCACAATGCACCAGGCAGGAAGAACATCTCATTTATTTAGTTCACTGGGAATAAATCCTTAGCCAGCACTTCAGATTTGTGTCAGTCAAAACTAAACTTCCATCCTGAGTTGGTTTTCATTTTATGGCTCTTCTATTCATCAATGTGTGCTGGATTTGACCTTAAGACAACTTTATGCACATTGTATAATTCAGTGCAATTGAGTGCCATTAGAATTCTAATGAATACCATTACCTGTAAAATTATGTTGGTCCTGAAAGTTATTGCAAGTGGCAAGAATATTAAACTCAGTGCCACTGAAATATCTGAGTTCTGGTGCTAGTTTTAAATCTTCAGTGTTTTTAATGGTGAATATTAAAAACTAAAACTGCGTCCATCTATGCACATACATTCCTATTTTTGTGACATTTTCTTTGCCTATGCAACGAACTGACTAGAAGCGATAACAATTGCACTGCTAACCTGGACTTATTACTACTTTCACTGTCATACTACTCTAAATAAAAGAATCCACTCAAATGAAAAGCTATAGCTTAGGATTTCCATGCAAAAATACTGTATAAATGTTTGTTTAGCAGCCTGCTCAGGGAGGGCATTGGCTGCTTTGTGGTAGGTCTGTGGAATGGCACTGGGCTTTTCACTTTGTCTGACAAAGTTGCTGTAGAAAAAGATTGGCATGTCTCTGCCTCATCCTCCAGAAGAGTATTGATTTGTTTCCTTGGTGTGGACAGGAGCTCAGGGTGTGACTTTGCCCTCATAAGTGATGAACACATTTATTGAACAGGGTCATGTGTCAGGATGCCTTCAGAAAGCAGGAACAGCACCAGAGCTCCTGAACTGCTCTTTCATCTTGGCTGGCTTTATATCTCAGGTGAGACGTAATTTGTTTTATGATGTTTGATTCAGCTGCAGATCATCTCCAGCCAGAAGATGACCTGGCTGTGTTTCTGTTCAGCAATGGGTATCTCAGAACTCTACTGTGCCTCGTAAATAGAATAATATGCTGACTGAAAAGTGTAGTTTTACGCAGTTTGCATTTGGTGAAAAAAGGAGTCCCTAACTTCCAAAGTAATTTTTCTTTACTAAATTCATTGAATAATTTTTGTAGTGTTTGAGTCTGGGGAACGGGATTCACATGGGCAGTTGGGTGTCACTAACTAAGAGGTGCATTCAAGAGTCCTAATCCTCCCTTGTGCTGAATTATGGTATGAACTGGAACAGTTTAACAAGAGATGTCAGAAGAGATTAGTTCTCTGTAGCCCAGTTTGGGACAAACTCTTTGGAGATGGATAGCTGGAGTTCTTAACCACACTCCAGGACAGACAGACTGAACTATGGTTCCTGGTAAAATTTGTGCACAAATTATGGGAATGGAAGAAGATTGTTGAGAGACTGAGGAGAGGGAGAGGCTAAGCATCTGTTTTCTTACTTTTTCCCTGTAAGTCCCTGCATGAGACCATTTTGTATTTTTTCCCTTTAAAAAAATAAATCTGCAAATGGAAATGTTTTATTTTGGATAAAAATAGGCACTGTGTTGGTACTTTTCACTTCTTTTTTCATCAGTTTGTCACTGATGACTAACTGATGGAGTTCTGAACAAGCGTGGTTTTAGTTTAGCTCTAGAAACCCATGCAAGGATTGCTCTTAAGCATTGTATTAAATTAGCTGGGCATGTTCTGATTTCATGCACTGACATTTGAGAAAAATCCAAGACTTTTAAAGAAAAATATTCAATCCGCTAGAGAAGTATTACTGAAATATTTGAATCCAGCTGGACAGAATTATTCTAACTAGAGAAAATTCCTTCCTTATGCTGCACTGTTGAAAACATACTGTCTCCCAAACAAATTAGTACCCAGGTAACAGAGAGGTATAATTTATTTCTGTCTCCCAATCTCATATGCCCATCTGTCCTATCTGTTTAGCCTCTATCACTGCAGATATAAATGTCTTCCAAACATTGAACATGCCAGAATTTCTGCTTCTGTTTTAGAGTGAAAACTTATGTGCACATCTGCAAACAAGAGCTGGCAACAGGGGAGAATGAATTAAAATGTAAATCTGTCCATGGCTCATATAAATATAAATCACAGTCCAAATCTCATGCTCATCTGAGGTAGCTGTACATGAAAAAGTCTTCATACAGTTCTGTCAATAAAAGAATTTTTTTTTAAAGCCAAACTGGTTTTTATCACATCCAGAAAGGAGAATGGGTAAAAATAAATTTCTTTTTAATGTTGCGGTAATTCTAATTTTAATCCAGATTCTTATCATTCAATGCTGTAATTATTTCTAATTGTTCCAAACTCACTGAGGTTAAATTATAAACTGTACTCCACAGAATATTTTAAACCCTGGAGTATTAGCAAACTGCCAGAAGATCAAAATAGGCACACAAAAAAAGTCAGTTTCCCATAAAATGCCATTAGTTTTATCATGATTTAATGCAAATAAGTATTGCATACAGAATTGTGCTATCAACTGATCATTTGAGGATGCAGAAATCCAGTTTAATGAATATATAAACAAAGCAGAAGTGCAGATTGTGTTTTCCTGCTTGCATATGTTTCTGTCTGTGTATCTATTTCATAGGCTTTGAATCCTAACAATCTGGGGTGCTGAGGCCAAAGAGCAGTCCCTGGGATTGGTTCCATGGCTGGAATTACCAGATGGCTTTTTATGGCCATGCATATTTCTGAGCATCAGTTCAATATAAAAAGACTGTGTAGCTTCCACGAGCTTTTTGAATGAGATGCAAAATAAACCAAGCATATTTACCAACCCAAACCTCTGCCCCAGAATAATTAGGTTTGCAAATTTTCAGCGATCCTACAGCCTATTTTTAGATAGAGCTGGAAACGATGACAAGCATGACAGTGTCTTTACACCATACGGGAAGAGTGGGTCACTCACAAGATGTCTCATCTAAACAGTTTGCTTTGCAGGACTTTATTACAGGTTTTTGGGGAAAAAAGGATTTATGTGTCTCTATAAATACTGGAAAGATAAATTACCTTGGCTCTTATCAGTGCTTTTTTTTTTTTTTTTCCGAGTCTAATATTTTTGTTATCATAATTAATTCATCCTGTGCTTACAGAAAGCTTATCAAGATTCAGCTTTTTCAGTTCTCTGTCTTCTCTTGTTCAAGGCCAACACCAAACTGATTTCCCTCTCCTCTGTTTTCTTTCAGTGCCTCTTCCCACCCCACTTGAACAGTTAGGTTCTGTCAGCCTTCTTGACAAGCATGAATTAAGGTACTTCTACTCTTTTCAATATTTTTATTTTATTGGGTTTTATTTCTGCTCACGTTCATTCGTTAACTTTTAATTTTTTTCAAGTGTAAGATCACTGCTATTTCTTGTGTTTTGCTTGTCCTTAATCTGGCTTTGATTCCACAAGTCAAAAGGCTTTTTTACATACGTGGTGAGCAGAACAAGAGGAACTTTAGCAGGTTACTGACTTAGTGTCAGTACACCAGAGAGCATCGGCACGTCTCTGCCAGGCAGTAACCTTTTTTTTGTCCCCTTCAGTTTTTCTTAGACTGACTTTTAAGGAAGCAGCAACACTTTTCTTCCTAATTTTATTTTATTTCAGATCTTTTCAGTTTTGATCTTACTTTGAATAGCAATTGGAAAAGAATATTCAGGCTCATATTCAATGTCTAGGGATTTAGCAAAGTCATGTTAGAAACAGTTCAAAGTAGCTCCATATGAAGTAGTGCTGATATATTTTTAATTTATGTTTGTGTGAGTGATAGAAGGAAGGTACACTTGTCTGTATCTGCATCTGCAACAGATTTACAAGGACATTTTACTAGATTAATGACAGGTTTTCAGATACTCATAGTTGTGATTGTTTTTAATCTCACAATTGGGTGAATTCTTCCTGCTAAGAAACACATCTTGTTGACCTAAGCAGTAGCAAAATCTATATTCTGAAAACTGCACACTGTGGAAACTTATATAGAAACACAGATGGCTGGGTGGTGGTTTGAGACATGGGAACTATGTGGTTCTTCAGATTCTTGGGATGTTTCATGGCTTAGATGAAACCTCTGCTGCTCTGCACCAGGAAATGGGTTGTGCTGTCTACATCAACGCTATAATGACAATTTAAAATGATGGCAATGGTCCTGCCTTGGAAGCAGGCTTTCTGCTTGTCTCCTTATGGCCTGTGGAAGAACCAGGCAGTCTGCCTATATATGAGAAGTTTTGAGGTTATTTCCTTAAAGTCTTTGATTGCCAAAGAGGCACCTCAAGTAACAACTTCTGAGACTTGTCCTGCTGAGAGCCTGAGCAGGCCAGCAGCTCTGCAAGTGGGAGACGAGGCAGGTGAAGAAAACAGAACAAAAATGTAGGAAGGCAAATTTTAGGGCATCTGTACAGCAAAGCAGAACTTTCTGTTGCATGGGGCTAACTCAGCTGTGCATCTCCGGGAGCTCCATGGTGAGGAATTTCCAATCTAACATACTAATGACTTGGCAGCTTTCCTGGTAAATGCATATATGAGCTTGGAGCTGAGCGTTGCTGCTGCTCTGATTATTTTGTGCATATCTCAGGGCTGTATTTTGGGAGCAGGGAATTGCACTGGTGTTGATGAGGTGCCGTGTAACACTGTATGAGAGAGGTGGAGAATTAAGCACAAGTGTAGCTGCTGTGACTTTTGCTTTGCAGGTTTTGCAGACTGTTACAGTGCAGCCAAGTAATAAAAGCCTGTCTGGGTACCTGGTTGAGCTCTGCAGGAATTCCTCATTATCTCTCTGAAATTCTTAGTAGTTCTTTTGTATGTAATTTCATTGCCCTGGGAAGGGATATGTCCCAGTGTTATTCTGGTTGTGTACTTTGTATTGTTGTGAAAACAGATTGATGCTAATAGTAAATATTCTATTTGGCTAAGACTAGTTTTAAACAATATGTGAAAAGGTCAGTATTTTTTGAGGCTAAATCTGAGACACATGTATCCAGTTTTACTGTTTCTCAAAATTTTCCTGCTAAAGTGAAAAGTTTTTTTTTTTTGCACAGATCAGAGGACATAAAAAAAAGTTGATGATTACTCATTTCAAGTGGCAGCAGTGTTGTGACTCACCCATTTCACGGGCATCGTTCCCTACATTCATAATGGATTTTGAAAATTGGAACTGGCTCCTGCCAACAAATGAAATATTAATGAAAGTAGGGTTGCATAATACAGTTTTTGCATAATGTAATTTTCCCCAGAAAATGAAATGACCACCTCCTAAAAATAAACTGAGGAAACGCTTTACAGTTTTATTTTGTTGTGAGCCAAAAGGTATTTGGGTGAGAGTTTGAATATATGTGCATTGGCATATTCATTATACACAGAGGCTCTGCAACTTTGATGCATAAGATGAAACTCCTAAGGGGGTATTATATGGTTTATTACAATGACTGCTGCATTAATTGCAATCACTTTATCATACTTTTGAGTTTGAGACAGTTTTGGATTTGTTGAAAAATGCACAGTGCACAGGGAAAGAAGTGAGGATGCTGAGAGGACAGTGGAAACTCAGGAGTTCATCAGCACACACAAGTAAACATTTTCTGAAAAAAATTACATGGAAATTTTCTTCCACACAACAGACATGGATGCTTGACTGATCTACAGCAGTTGTTAATCAATCAAATGGTCCCTTCAGCATGGATTAAATTTAATCTGTCCTTGGTTACTGCCTAACCCTTCCAGTGACAGCACAAACCTTTTGTTCCCTCTCCTGTCTGAGGCTGTAGGTAGGGATTTGGGTCAAGGCCTTCGGGCAACAACTTGGGGAAAGCAACTGGATTTTCTAGAGTAAAGGGAAGGGTAATAAATAATAGCAAAGCCCATTAATCCTCCTTTCCATTAGTGACAACATCAGATAAACCTTCTTAGAGACTCTTGAGAAATGTTATATGGATGATTTATTGCATGTGTAGTTTAAGATGTAAGCGTAATTTTGAAACGCGGTACCTCTATAGATTCACCAAGTGGTAGAGTAGAACAGCAGATGAAATACAGCACCTTGTAATGGGCAATTTCAGTACATCTCTTCAACTGATTTCCCAGCCTTTTTCCGGTTAGTTCTGGCTGCTTTGAGTGGATATGAGCATCATTTGCTGCAAAGGCTGACAGGACACTTCGTGGTAACAGTTGAAATTGAAAAAAACTTTCTTTGGTGATGCACTTGGGAATGGGTTTCATTGGTTGCTTTTCTCCTGCCTATTTGCTGTTTGACATATGACTTTCTATAAAAAGTAAGAGCTAGTAATAAATTAATTTACCTACTCTACATCTCAGGTGCAAACAATAGTTATGGTTTTATAAATGCTTTTAAGTAGTGGGGATTCATTGTAATGGTGTATGAGGAGGAATGTTTACCTCGTATTGAAGAGTGGGCTAATAATGAATAGACTCTAAACTTTCCTCTCTTTTACAGATTTAATATCCCTATTGACTTAAAAATGCCAAATGCTTTATGCCAGTAGATGACTGTTCCTCAAACTCTCCTTAAAATCATTGCTGTTCCCAAACTCAGCTGCGTTTGCCTCTGAGAGAGGACTCAGCTACTTTTTTATTCTGCTTGAAATTCACTGCACAAAACTATAATGTGACTGAGAGATGAGTTGCAGTGCACCTGCAGGCCGGGTGCAGGCACTTGATAGCAGGATGACTCAACCCTTCATCCTTCCACTCTAGCATTCTGCTGGATTAGCCTTATGTTTGACTAAGAAATAATCTTCCAGGTTCTAGACCATTTTCCTAACAGTTATTTACTATATGTTTTATTTAAAGATTTAAGATACATTTATGCATCTTATAGTTTGCTTAGATCTGCACTACTGTGATTGTGCTTTGGTAATCCTTTTGAAACTATGGAATGAAAAGCAATTGAGAGAGAACACTCAGAAGTGATTTCAAGGCTGACTTTTTAAAAAGAGAGCTATTAAACAGGTTAGTCACAACCATGAGTCACTCAAACTGAGTCACGCTTAATTTTTGGTGGCTATAGATTATCTGGTTTTCCTGTTTCTCCACGCAGCTATGAGTAATGCTGCACTAAGGACTATGACTGCTTTGGAGAATGGCTTTTCCCAACTCTGCCTGAGCATATTTTTCCACTGGGAAGTTTACAGTGCCATTATTTGGCCCATTCTTTCAAAACACTCGAGTTGCTGATTGCTTGAAACAAGCAATGGAATGTACACCGAGCGTTGCCTTGAGGAGAGAGGCAAGTAAGGGACCTCACCACCAACCCATGGTTTGGGCCATTTCTGTGGGGGTTAGTAGGAAATATTGATAGTTATCCTGGTTGGCATTAGCTCTTTTGCCACCCAGAGTGGCTGAGCCAGGAACCTTGGGGTAGTTAATCAGAGTGGGGAAGATCTGTGAGGAACAGAAAAAACCAAGGAGGTGTGGGGGCGAAGAACCAATATGTCCTGAGATGGTAACTGGGTTGATGGTTTAATAACTGTTGGAGCTGAGTTTGGATGTGTTGGGTTCTTTTCTTCTATATTTGTAGAGAGCATGCATCAACACAGCTGTAGCGCTAGGCATAATCCCAGAGCCTTTACAACCATCATCCTAGACACAAAATTAGCAGAATATGTATTGGCCAAATGCTTTCAGCTTGGTGGCTACCTAAAATTAGTCTGAAACTGTGTAGGTGCTTAAATGTGGGTTTGAGAGCCTGGATTTGGGTTAGAAAATGTAGGCTGTAGTTCTTCAAGCATCAGCAGAGAGAGGGAAGTGACTGTAGCTCTGAATACTCCTGAATATGCCTACATTTAGACTGCAATAGTCATTGCTCTTTTTTAATAAGTACTGTCAGCATTTTTGTTAATATGCAGGCATGATGTCCTTTCCCTGTATTCTTAAAAAAAAAGTCGGGGTTTCAAGGCTTGTTTATTAGTTTTCAATGGTTCTTCTTCTGAGAATTTTTCTAAAGACTCTAATTCTCTCTAAAAATGCATAGCTCACCTAGAAATAAAACTTCTTTCCATGACTGGTATCTTTCTGATTTATGCTGCATGACTGCTAGGTGGAAAATATTATTAAAATTAGAATGAAAATGTCTTTCTTATATTTACAACTCTCCCTGAGTAATATAAAACCAAAAGCATTTTTCTCCAGTTTATCAAAGGGTCAGGGGACAATTTGAGACACAAAATGTGATGATGTCATTAAAAGCACTCAATGTGCTTTACAACAAAGCATTTAAATGCCTCAAAAGGGAAAAGTAATTTTCACTGCCCTTTTGTAGCTCAGCTATTACAATAGATAGCAAAGTGGTGAAGCTGCATCCTGCATAAATGCCTTTCCCACGTGGTTCTGGTTCCTTTCAACAGATCTATACAGGAAATACTCGGGTCTCAAGCAGTTTTCATTGGAACCAAATTTAGGTGTAAGAGGTCATTTATTCACCGTCAGTAGTTGTTGTAAAGTTGCACAAGCTCTTCCCAAAGAAAATTCTTGCTTTCAAATTCTTTTTGAGCCTTAAATGCTATTGCTAACCTGGGATGAGAAAATATTCAAACAAATAACCAGCTGAAAAAGAGAACATGGCACGCATGTTGTAACCAAAGCACTGGCTGCTGTCCTCTGTGTGTGCTACAGCATTTCACTGATCCTGGAGAGCTCTGTGAGACATTCTAAGTCAGAATGAGACGAAAGCTCTTTTGCCAAGTCTTCTTAAGTGAGATTTGTCCTGGTCCTTGTAAGGTGACCACCCCGTAGGAGCTGGAAAGAACTACAAAACTTGGCCTCACGAAAATCATTGGCTGTTGTAAGAACTTTTCTGTGGTGCCATGGGTGGGAGGTAATCTGTGCTCTGGCTATGTCTGAACTCAGGGCTGGGCATTTGGGGCATGGTTCCCTACGATGTGGAGATGTCCCAGTGGCCCTGGTACAGGGGATGCCTGGAGACAAGAGCTCGGTGCCATCTCAGGATACTCCTTCCACAGCAGGGGAGCCGAGCCAGCTCACCAGATAGAAGTGCACACACTTCAGCACTAGGCAGTGCAGCAGGAGGATAGAAAGGCAAGAGCACAGATGGTGTGTGGTTATGTGGATATTTCCTCGGTTTTGTAAAGAAATTAGGTTCTGTGTTCCCTGTGTGTCAGTGACTGCCACAAGTTCATCTCCTCCCCAAACTACCACTATGCAAAAGAAAATATTTCTGAGTAGTGAGTACATAAATTTGAACACACGTATAAGAAATCTGTGTGCTTTTTACTTATATGTTTTTCTGTAGGGTTCTGATTTTGTACCACAAAGCTGAATATTATGTAACAGGGTTGTGTTATTTAATTTCTGTGGAGTGTTGTTATCAGTCCTGGATGGTTTACATAACCTGCTGAGAATGTACATTTGGGTGAAATACAATCCCCTCTGTCCTTCCCTCAATATGAATGAAAAAAAAATATTCTGCTTACCAGAAAAAAAAACAACAAAGCAAACCAAAACATCTTGAGAGTTTGACATGTTCTCAAACCTTGGAAGAAGAAACTTTTATTTGTGCTGAGGAGCTATGGATTGTCCTTCTGTTAAATGAAAATAGTAGGTGGTAGGACACTAGCACAGATCATGGGCCTGGATAGGAATAGAAGCCAGACAGAGGAGGACTACTTGCTATGAGCAGAAATTAAAACAGCAAGGTAGAAGCAGGAGTTGACCACTGACTGTGACTGCTGATATCCAGTGGCTTATTCACAGCATTCTGGTGAAATACAAGTGCAGGAGAATACGGCATGACTGATGAGACTTTTCTGATGTCAGTGGATCATGATATTGGAAAAGTTAATGGCCTGAATCTGTGGTTTTAAAATGTCATTGACTATACATTATAGTGAAGAAAAATTCAGAAAACAACTTGAAATTGTAGGAATGAGAAGGAGAAACTGCAGCTTCACAAAACCCCCAAAAAACAGATGAGCTAATGCCCAGAATTTAAGGGATCTCCCTTGGCTTCCCATCCTAACTGTGTTTTACATTATAATTGTTCGCTTGCATTTGTTGTATTTACTCTGGATTTTGTTTGTGCCTTCCTATTACGACCCCCCAATTTCTTTTGCCCACCGCATTCTTTTTTTGCCACGTGGACAGCATTTCCTCTCTTTGAGAGGAAAGATCGCTGGGAAGAAATATTATGCTGAATTGACAGACAGGAATGAGTTCACTAAATGCAGGTTTTGGTAGGGTTTTGCTATGGCTCAGAAGGGGCTCTAGAGGTGCCTGGGAGAAGTTGCATCTGTTTTGGGTTTATATTTATATGATGCATGTAGCAAGTTCAGAAAAGGGCATATAAAATAAACGCATTGGGTCAATTTTGACTTAATGACATCAACTTCTCCTCTGACCCTACTTGCCCTGAAATTAATGAACACTTGGCAAAGGACTAATAAGGCTCATCTGTATAAAGCTGACTGTGGTGAACGGGGTTAAAATGCTCTCTGTGGGATCCTCTGTCTTGTACAGTTTTATCTTGTATGTGGAAATGGAGATTCCTTGTTTTTTTCAGATGTAGGAAGGAATGTGATCTTTAGTTTTTCTGAGATTTCAGATGTTCAGAGTAATGCAGAGTAAAGCT
The DNA here is from genome assembly GCA_036023395.1 of Myiotriccus ornatus. Lineage (NCBI taxonomy): Eukaryota > Metazoa > Chordata > Aves > Passeriformes > Tyrannidae > Myiotriccus > Myiotriccus ornatus. The sequence goes on from JAYRBT010000178.1 coordinate 6,487,938, forward strand.
AACTTCACTCCTAAACACCTGCCTGCATTTCTTTTTGTTTCCAAAAGAAAAGTACTTCTGGTTTATTTATTATGACACAAGAGTCTTAAGTTACAGATGATATTTTTGTAACTGCATTTGTTGCTATTCTCTTTCTGAATTTTAGCCATCATTCTTGGTGTCACACAAACTGTTAGTGGTTATTCAGAGTTCCTTGAATATGATCTAAATGCATAAATAGAAAGTAGTTTGCGTTAAGTGGCATAAGTGGCATATAATGGTGTAGCTCTCCATTTCATGCCTTGGATTAGTTTATACACTAATACTTCATAATCTGACTGTACCAGTTTGACTTTCCTGCAGTGCAACAAAAATAGAAAATAGGAAGCAAGTTCTCAAAAAAGAAATATTCAAGGATTTGAAGGGTCTGCCTTTATACCCCCAAAACATTCAGGCACACCAGGCCATTCTGCTGGGCTATTAATACTGTGGGGAATGTCCTTGGGTGATGTAAACTTGCAAAGCTCTGCAAGGCCCCCAGAATATTTGCCCAGGCCTCTGAGAGCAGCCTGTTGGTGTTTCCAGCTGGGAGTCAGAGGACAGAAATACCCACACACATTTTGTAAACTAGAAAGAGGCTTAGAGGGTGCTCAGTGCAAACCTGTTCTCTGTGTTACCTGACCCGTCCCTGTGATGTCAGTAAGACTAATCAGTGAGTGTCATGTGGTGCACAGAAATGCTTGGGGGAAAGGCCAGGTACCCTCTGAAAACACATAATTGCTGATAATGGAGCTCTTTGATAGTACTAATTAAAGAGGTGCTGCCTATGTGTCACTGGGAATAAGCTCTGAAATCAGGCAGCAACGGCTTTAGGTTGGTTTTGATACGTGCCTTCTACACTGGCATTGATTTTGATTTAAATCATTCTGGTTTCTGTGCTGGTGGGAAGATGAAGCTACAGGTGAGGCAGGGTAGTACAGTGTGCACTACTCTGCTCCTTACGTGGAGGAGAGATGCAAGATTTGCAGAGCACTCATAAGTCAATAAGTACACTGTTACAGACAGGTATGGAAAAAGACAAATACTGCAGTCTTTCAGATTTAGAGTTCTGTGAATTGGTGTTCGGAAGGAGCAGCAACGTGTTTGCACAGGCATGTGTTTGTGTGCGTACGGGCACACGGGTTATACAACTGGTTTTCTGGGTGGTGAGGAAGAGCTCTGCAAAGGGAAATCTGAGGGAGAAACCATGTGCGTTCTTGTTTATTTTCCACTTTCAGAAAACTAGTAGATTGCCCAGGATAATCAGCACTGTCACCTACCAGCCATCTACCCAAGAAACAGCAAAAAATTACACACACCTTGCATATGTGTTTGTCTTTTCATGGCTTAATGAGAACCAAATTGTTTGGCTCCACTCTTCTATGGACCAAACAGAAAAAGGCATTCTTCTTTTTTGAATGTATGAGTTGCTTGGTTTTCCCTTTACTTTCAAATGTTAAACTTCTGGAGAATGTGGTTTAGCTCAAGCTCATCTTTCCATTTAATTGTATTGTTGTTATTATTTTTAATGGAAAACGCTGGAAAAGCTATGCATTTAATCCCTAATTTGGAATTCTTACACATAAATTACGGTCCAGCCTCCACTTATATGATCACATTTAAATTTTTCAGCAAGATCTCCACTCTTAGAAGGGAAAGGAAATTCTTGAATGTTTGAGAGTGAAATCTATTCCTGGCTGAGCTGGCTAGTTCTCTGTGGTTGTTTTTAGATGAAGAAGCACAAAGTATGGAACTTCCTAATTCTGGCTTTCCTTAATTTCGATGTTCACAGGATACTAATTCCTCTTAAAAAATGTTAATGTATGTAATACTAATAAATACTGCTAATATTTTCCATTGTTTCCAGTAGGCCTCTAAAAGAATCAGACCGTGAGTATGAAGGGTGAACGTGACCCTGCAGCATTCCTGCACTATTGGATAGCTTGGCCAAAAGAGAGGGAACACTCTTTTAAAAGGCCACCACCCCCAAAACAAACCCACCAAAACAAAAGAAAACAACCCCATTGCTGTCCTTAGCTAAACACATTCTCCACACATGTTCTGCTCCAGAGGAAGTATTATTTTTTAATATAGGGAGGAAGTATTATTTTTTACAATGCCTTTGCCTTTCATTTTCTCTCTTATCTTCCTACTATCACAAACAAAAGGAACATTATGAGCTTGCAGACAGGTCAGGCAGATAAATTAATTCAGAGAGGTCATTCTTGTGACTCTGATGTTTTCTTAAGTACTGGTAAAGATCAAGGCTTATTACATAAGAATTTTTACTTCCAGGTGTGGTGATCTGTTGAAGGATTCTGGGCACCTCAGTAAAATTAAGGGGGAGTGGTATTTTTCCCCATCTTGCAATGTTCAGAGGAAAAACTGGTTTTGATTTAGTGCTGTGTTGAGTCTAGCTCGATTTTGGTGTAAACCTGCTGGAAACAGTTTTGTCATCTGTGACAATATCAAATTATCCACAGTGGATCACTGGAGTCTAACAGGCCTTCGTGGATCAGTCAGTAGTACCAATTTGACTGCTACAGCTGGGTTTATCATTCAGCCTTGTGCTGGATAATGATTCTTGGGCGTCTCTACAGAGATTTTCAGCTGAGCTGATGGAATTTCATAAAGAAGCTTCTTCTTTAGTAACAAAATTAGAGGCACGGTTCAGTATTTCAGCTTAGCACGCTTCCTCGAGCCAGCAGGCCTGTATGGCATCAGGTGATGCTAATTAACCAGGGCAGCAGGAGTGGTGTAACCCTCCAGCAGAGAGCTCAGTGTGGGCTTCCTGCCTCAGCAATTACCTGTGGTGTTGGCAGGTCTCCCCACTGACATGGTTAGAGCTTGCTCAGGTAAGGGCACCTGAGCTGTAAAAATGTCATGAAGTGATGGCACTGTAGTGGTTCACAAATCAAAATTCCCAATCTGCACAAAATTATGTAGTTCCACGTTATTTTTCCCTTTAGAAGAGCAGGGATCTGACTGATGTATGTCTGTGCCTTTTGGGCTACAGGGTAGATATGCTTCCCTCAGTGCAGACTTGGGTGTACTATGGGAGCGCGTGTGGGATTCACTGGCCCACTGCTTAGAAGGCTTGAGCAAGGAATTATGTACAGTTTGATTGCTCTCTGAAATATCTCCACAATATATAACCCCGAAGGTCTGTGCAGTTGCACGAAGCTTTATCCAACCCAACAGAAGTGCACCTTATGGAATCGCTCTGGATTAGGTCACAACAGCTGTGTCTGCACCTACGCTCAGCTCGAGTCTCCTCCCGCAGGAGCTTGTCGGTTCATTTTAAGACCTACAGCAGGATCAGCTGAACACTTTTCCCCCCAGGTCCGTTCACT
>JAYRBT010000178.1:6491408-6516712 GCA_036023395.1 Myiotriccus ornatus
TAGCATTCAGTATTTATCAGTACAGGAAAGAGCCATGTGACTTGTCTCTCACATGGCAGCTCCTTGGTTTATGCCTTACAGTTTGGAAAATAGCAAAAGTATCCAGCAGGATCACTTTTGAAGAAAGGGCAAGGCTCTGGAGTGATCCACAGTGCTAACACTTTAATGCAGATTGGTTCCTGCTCTTCCCCCTTAAGAAAGCTTTGTGTGTGTGTGAAGACAATGGACTTGCTAAAGCCAGAGATGAGTTAATGCTTTACTGCTTAAATAAAAATGTCCAGTGACAAGTATAACCTCAGAAGTAGCAGAGTGGCCTGACAGGCAAGCGTGTTTAACCTGCTCCTTCATGGAGCATATGAAAGCGTGAAAGTCCATGAAAGCATATGCTGTGTGTGCATACAGGTAGGGCTCAGTGCACCTCCTTTTTGGTACAATTTGAGAGGGAGATGAAGGACTGCTGGAGTGTTTCAGGGTATTGTTTCTTGGCTGGAACACACGTACTCCAAGACAAACAAATTTGCTCAATATTTTTATGAGTCTCTGAGCTCATCTGGTTCTGGCAGGGATGACTTGACTTCATCCAGAGAGACAGCAGGGGGGAGATCATTCCAAGTTTCCCTTTATTTGGATAGTGGAACATGAGTAACTTCTTCCCAGAGCTGGAGGGAGTTGCCTCAGGCTCCTCATCATGCACAGCGTGTCATGCTGTGTCTCTCACGTCCCTCCACAGAACCTAGAGCTGCTCCCTTGTGTGGCCCAACTGCAGTGCAAAATGTAATTGCCTCCGATGCAGCAATTGCAGCACAAGCACTTTTGACTCTGTGGAATAACAAATAATAATAAAGAAAATAGTCTTGCAATAAATGCTAATCACACCCTATAGGGTTGCACTGATTTTGTCATTAGATAGTAGATATTAAATGCAGAAATACTAACTTTTCCAGAACCTTAGAGAGTTTAGAGTTCTCTGTAAATAACCAATCTCCACCTTAAAACTACAGTTTATTTCCCAGTACAAATTCTTCATTTTTCTGTAGTTAAGGCCGAAAGGTCTCATCGTTTATTTGAGTCAGACATGCCCTTAAGAGGACACAGTCATTTACTAAGATGAGCAAATCCTGGAAAGTGAGGCAAAGGTTCTGTTCTGCAGGTGAACCCAAAAAGCCACAAAGCCTTCAGGGATGTGTGCATGTGTGTGTGTGTGTGAGTGACCTTTTAGACAACTCTCACTTGGCAAGATTCACTATTCCTCTTTTTATTTCTGACTTTTTGATCTTGATTGTTGAAATGTCTCCTGTTCTCCTGAAGCATTTCTGCCCACTCTTGTCTCACTTCTTTTGCAGATTGTCTTTGCAAGGCATTCACTGCCTGATACAGGTTTATAGTGCCAGTTAGTGTTGTTCCAAGCTTATTTAGTATAATTTACGTTGAGTATGTGTCTCTGTTATATGCAAAATCAAGCTGGAGGCTGATTCCTATTTCATTCTTCTTCCTGACCTAGCAGATATATCTTATCTCAATGATACAAACCAAATGAAGAATGAAATTTCCATGCCAGTCTGTGAAGCATAAGTAGGCCATATATTAGCCAAATTTTCAGAAGTGAAGACCAGTCTATTTCTGAAACCTGGTATCTCCAAAATGTGTGTGGACATTTGCTTTGGGGAACTCTGCATTTCTGTTGTCAGCTGAGAGCTGTCATGTGATGGTTATGTTGGCTTGATCAACACTTGGCAAAAGAGGGTAAGAACAAAACTGGGTGTAAAATGGGAAGCTTTTCAACAAAGAAAGTATTTTTCCATAGATAAGATTTGCAAAAATATGAATCACTGAATCTGTTCAGAATAAATAAGGAAAAACTGATTTTAAAGCCTTCATTTTCAGATTTATTTCTAATGACTTCAAAATAAAAAGTCCTTATATTTGCTGTGGGAAAGTCCAAAGCTTAATTCACACGTAGGTGTAGCACTATTTTCACTGAGAGTTCAGGATGATGAGAGACCTGGCATGTCATCTGAATGTGGTGATGAAATATATCTGGCAATGAGAATTTCAACCTGTTAAAGAGTGCTGTTTTATAGCATTACAAGCCTAATTGGCTGGAACATCATTATTGAAAATAAGGAGGTAATAGCAGTGTTATATTTTCCTTGAATCTGAGTCTTAGAAGGAAACAGAGATGCAGGTTCAGGCATCTTTGGCTTTCCCTTGTACGGCCAGAGGCTCTTTGCCTGCTCCAGTCTCACCCAGAGCATGTGGGCAGGAAGCAGGTGGAAGGAACTGGGGTCAGCCAATAGGCCCAACCCGACATCACTGTTGGAACGAGGGTTTGCTGCTAAAGACAAATTTCTTCCTTCTGCCAGGAAAAGAAGGAAGTACAGTGGGTCTACTGTAGTTCCTCTCTTGGGTTCCCCCTGGAGCAGGATGGCTTCACCTCTCTGCTTGGGGCATTAGCTCTGAAATAGGTTCCTGATTTTGGTTGGCCTTTACCTTCATGTATTTATTAACGCTATTCTGTTTTGCATGAAATTTTTATTTTGTTGAATGGTTTCACAAGCTTACAAGAAGAGACTACCCAATAACACTGATCAAGTACCCTCTTTGAAACAAGTGGAAGTTTGTGAGTGAGCTGAAATAAATGTAAAGTGCTTCCCTAAAGGAGATCTGGCAGTAGCTGTATAGCACCAAAGTTCAGACAAACAATAGAAAAGCGGTGACATTTTAAACTTGGTCTCAGTCTGAGCATCCCAGTTTTATAAACTAGTCCTCAGACATATTCTCTTAGTAGTAATAACACCAAAGCCCTGCAGTATGTTTGCACAGAGCATGAATTTGCAGAGAATTTGGTCTTAACTTTTGCACATAGAAAAGGAAAAGTCACATTTACAAGACTGTTCTTTCCCCTCCTTGTGTGGATGTAGGTAGGGGAATGAGGATAAATGCTCAGTCCCTCTTTAGGCTCTACTCTAACCAAGCTGTGATTCCTATCAATATGATTTTTGTGATAAAGAGTAGTGATTCCTCCACTTGAAATGCTGGCTGTAAACCTAGCCTAACCATTGAAAATCAAGAGCCAACCACTTAAGCATTCTGGAGTATATTCATTAAAAATAGATTTTTTTTTTTTAATGGAGCTCTACTTACTGAGCATGTAAATTGAGTTTTTGATTGTCACAACAACTAGGAGCATACCTTTGGTTCAGTTCCTCTCCTGATAGTAGAATAGCAATAAAGAAATTAATATTTCTATGGTCAGATCCAAGAAACTGGAAACAGGAGGAGGAAAAATTTGAAATTTTAGTTTTAGGGCAGGATTTGATTGCTAACCATTGAATTTAGCTTTTCTCTAAACCCTTCCCTCACAAAACAGGCTACTCTGTAGGGCACAAGTCCCTGCAGACTGGCTGTGATATTCTGATCCCCAGGTAATTCATGCCGTCGAGTAAATTGTCATATGTGTACAAATAAGGGAAAGAAAAAAGCGGGCAGTGTGTGCGAGCAGGCAGGGAGGCTGGGAAGGGGTGAAGGTAAGATGCACTGTTAGCGCTGCTGGTGAAAGAAAAGCAATTGCCGGGGCTGCGATTCCTGGCTGCGACTGCTGCCTGGGAAATGTGTGTCAACACCGCACAAGCTGCTGCGCGGAGGAGGAGGAGGACGCGCCTCTGTTTACCCCTGCTCCGCTTGCTGCTGCCGTCTGCGAGATGCCTTTGTCACAAACAGGAGTGCTCATAAGACGTTGCTGTTTGCATTGCCATCTCCCCCCTCCAACCCAAACAACAACAACAGCAAAATCCCGTCTCTGGTATGTAGCAGTGAGATTCCACCCCCACCCCCCTCCCGCTGCTATAAGATCCCAGGATGATCCAAGAGTGTATTTACTGGATTTGAGGGGTGTTGTTCCGGGGGGGTGGAATTCCACTGCTGCCTCAAAACCAGCAGTTTGCAATATCCTGAGCTGACCCTTCTGAACTTATTGCATCAAATCAGAATCATTTTTGTTGCAGGAGCACAGCAGCCTATTCCTTTCACAGGAATGGTTTCATCTACTGCTTGCTGTTATCTTAATAACCTTTTCCTACTTGAACTGTCCTTTCTGCCAGTTTATTTTTTTCATGGAATCCCCTGGGGTTTGGCCATGAGCTGAGAGGGTAAGAGACCACTAAACAAGAAGGAAACCTCCAGAGAGCTTAGCTGAGCAACCTTATTTAAGCAATAAAAACCACTGCGTTTGACGAGCCAATAACGTAGAGCAAACATTTAAAGCACAGAACGCCAAGCACTTGTCTGTAAACCTAAGCCTTTATTAGCAGCACAGTTACAGTTATAAAAGAATACGATCCCTTTCTGAGCCTCCCAGCCTACCTGCAACCCTGTGTTAATTCAGGGAGCTGCTGGATGGGCTTTGTGAGCGTTGCAGGACTAATCCCTGTGGTTCCTTGATTATGAGCATGTGCAGAGCAGCCCAAGGTACAGCCGTGCATGCAGAGCGAACACACAGAGACGTGCCTTGCAATGCCATGTTGGTGCATGTGTTCCCACAACTGAGAAGGATACAGGGAGCCCGACTGCCTTGCTGATTTATCTGATGTGTTCTTGTTTTTGTTTCAGCATTCAGGAGAATTCCTTCAACACGACAGCTTTAGCAGAGTAAGTGAGCACTTTAAAGATGTCCTTATTTTTACACAAGAATGATGAGTTTAGTTACTGTAAAGAATAATTGTAAGTAGTATGTGAGAAGCCCCAAGCTATGTGTCATATATTTTGATTCAGTTTTCTGTAACCTAAGGTATACTGGTGACTATGGGAAGGATTGCATGAAGCAGCTGCTTTTAAATGCTCCGTGACCATTTAGCAGTGAATTTTGTATTTTGGGTGAATATATGCTTGGTGCACATCACCCATGTTTAAATGCATGATTTTCAGTGTAGGATAAATATCCTGTCAAAATATTGCTCATTTCTGGTACTGAGGATCCTGACAAACACAAGTATGTCAGTTTTCTAAGGACACATGGTCTGTATTTACCACAAGCATCATTACAGAAAAGAATTCTTTGCAAATATTTTTGAAAAAAACCCTATACATTATTTAGACAGGCCAAGTACCAAATATGTCATTTCTTCATAATCAATTCCATAAACTCATTAGAGGACCTTTTGTACATATAATGATCATAAAGATATATATGTATGTTGATTTTTCTTGTTGTTTTACAGAGACAGCAGAACAGAACGTTAGAAAGTTAGAAAGGCAAAGGCTTTAGGAACTATTACAAATGAAATAGTCTATGTCTTGTTTTAATCTAAACCACTTCAATATTGGTGTTCTCTACATTGTTATCTTGCATGCTTTCTATTATTTCAAAAGCTTTTGGGGGAGATTCCTCAGCAGTAAGGAGCCAAGCAGTTTTTCAGGAGGGAAATGGTTTTTAAATTTGTTTGTGCATTAGGTGAGTATTACACTGTTAAAAGGCTCATAATTTAAAATACCTTTGTTGGATAGTGAGCTGTTTGCCTAAGTGTTGTGGGGGCAACATACATTCCGAAAGCAGGCCAAGTTGTAATTGTCTGAGCCATCCCTAGGTGTTATTACAATAACTACAGGAAAAGTAAGATTTCATAGGGATCCAAAGAATTTCTATCTCTTATATGGCTTTGCTTTGTTTGTTTACATTGCCTTGCTTCATTTAATATTTTTACTTAGTCATGCATTTTGTGTGATTGTGGCAGATATGGAAAGGTTGCACAGAAGCTAATAAATCACAGAGTTTTTGGGTTTGTTTCTTCTCCCCCTCCCCCCCATATTCCCTAAGTACAACCATTGTTTCCTGGAGAGATTCCCGTGGAGCAGCCCCCAGGCCTGTCTCCCCTATGAGGTTTCTGGGACCCAGAGGTGATGGTCTTTCTCTGTGGGGCTTAATACTGAGCCAAGAGCCAGGAAGGTACAAAAGCCGAGTGTGTGGTGCCAGCCCTGCCCCTGGGGAGAGGGAGAGGGGTGCAGACTGGGAGGCAGCAGAGTGGCAGAGCTAGGCTGGGCCAGGCACTGCCTGAAGGCTGAATCTCCCTCCTTTAAGCTGCTGTTGGTTCTGCTTTGGGGGCTTTCATTTTTAATCTCGTATTTCCAAAGAGAAGCAGAAACGTGCTTTGGGGAAACAAAGTGAGTGAACAATGACATCTGAAAAGCATTGTCCAAATGAACAAACTTGGTTTCCAGAGCTAATTTTCCTAAGTCCTGTTTAGAGCCTGCCCCCAGAGCCCGTGTTTCAGAACTGCTGAGGACACACAATTCTTACTGATTTCAGCACTCGTCGTTTGTGCTGGCCATGTCTGAAAATAGGTTACTTTTATTTAGCAGAAGAAAGAGAGAGCTTGCCATGCAGCTTTAGACACCCTCATTTAACAATTTCGGTCTTTATTTGTGCTAAAGGGAAGATCAGGTCTTCCCAAATGATATACAATCAGTGACACAGTACTTTCAGGAACATTTCTCCAGACAAGGCAAGTCTTGTCTGGCCAAGAGACAACATTGTCTCCAGACAAGGCTTCACACCTGGGGGTGTGAAGCCAGGCCGTGGATGCAGCCTGGTTTGGAAGTTGTTCATGTGAACATCTTAAAGGTCAAGTCAGTAGAAGGGAGCAGTTTTCAGATGGCTCCTATGGAAAGGTGAAAATGGAAGTTAAAGAAGCTGATCTCATTAAACCAATCTCATTAAACTGGTTTTATCTCGGTAAGCCAGTTGGAAGAAATGTGTAGGGGCAGTACTGTACAGAATCAGAGCAACAGTCCAGCTAGACTGGGATCCCATCTCTGACCTGATTCTGGCCCATGCCACAGACCTTACTGGTCTGGTACTGGATGTATTTACTTTTGAGAGACATATCCATCTGTCAGTAGTTAGATTGGGTACTGAAGGAAAAGGATTCGTACCACTGGTTTTGTCAAAAGCCTAGTGTAAGCTCCAGCCCATATGGATTTATGGCTTGAAGCCGTCCTGGCATATTCTCTGATGTTTTAGGAATGAGTGAGACACTGCTGCAGTTATTGGTTGGTGGGAATTCTCTTTGCTACATGGCCACAAGCTATCACCAAACTTACCAAAGTCTTGAATATCACTCTATTTGTTAAATACAGCCATTGTTGGACAAAAAGAGTTACTTTAATGATGGATATTTGCATTATATCAGGAATTAATCTTTTTAAAGGTCTTGCTATGGTCTTAGCCTCCAACACTACCTTGAGTGAGTGAGATTCCTGGTTCATGTTTATTTTTACACAGAAATTTCTGTTAGCAATTTCAGAGAGTGTTGCTTCTGAACTTCCTCACAATCTTTTAAAATTACATAGTGTTCTCAGATTCATTATTGCTTATCCTTCCTATCTACTGTTATCCAGTTGCTCAAATTCATTTTGTCATGCTCACTTATGTTGTTTATAAGTTCTGTTCTGTTTTGTGACTTCTGTCAGTTGCTGGATGCTGAGTTAGGATCTCTGGTTCTCCAGGTCACCTTAGACACTGAGTCAGCTCAGGAAAGTAAGCCCCAGGCACTTCCTTCAGTTAAGAAGTGTGCACACACAGACCTGGTGGGTGGACCTGTGTTCAGTCACCCATTGTCCTTCCTGAGAGTGTTCCTGATTGCCAGGATGGTCTTTCAGGACTGAAGGTTGCCAAGTGTGGTGACTGTGAGAGGAGGGGGTGAGTGGAACCGCTGGCAGAGATGCCTCCTCCCACCCCCTCTTTCTGAGAAAACACAGGAGGGAGAGCTTGTCCCTTTAGGAGGTCCCTGGCCTTTGCTGGCTGTTGCTTGGCCCATGGTGCACAGCACATCCCATGGCATCTTGCCCTATTACTGTGTCTGTGCTGGGAGCTCTGTCCACCCAGCTCTGACCTTGACACTCTCTCCTCACAGTGTATTTCCTTTCTATTTTTTTCTCCCTGTGAAATATTTCATCATGTTGACCATCCACATTCCTGGTTCCTTTCACACCGAGTTTCCTTCTTCATACCCCCAGTGGGTCCACACTCACACCTTGCTGGTGCCAGACACCCATAAGGTAGTGACAGACCAGAGGGGAAGGTGTGACTGGCATCCACAGGCAAAGGAAAACAGATTTCTACAGTGAATTTATCCATTTTGTACATCAGCCCCTGTCTTCCATCCATCATCCCACTTTGCCTTATGGGGAGAACTGGTTGCAGGAATGTTGTGTGATTAAGGGGCATCTGCAACTGGAGTTCTGAGCTCCAGTTGCCAGCAGCAAATGCTTTCATCCATATGCTGATGTATTCAGGAAGTGTAAACACTTGAGTGTCCCTTTAAATATTTTCTGCTGCAGTCTGACTTTTGATATAGACACCAGCACAAGACTGGTGGGAAAGAGGAACACATTAAAAACCTTGCCATCAAATCACAACGCAGAGCTATGGATGTACCACCTAAAGTGCTCTGTTCTGAGTGGGGCAGCTCTGCTCGAAATTTAAGAAGTCAGCGAAAGTACAGGCTGCTCCCCCCATAATGAAGAGACTCCTCTGCCAGCGAACTCCAAGAGATCCAGGCCTGCTTAGTGTCTGTGCCCTGTGAGTATGAACTGAGGGTGAGGAGAGAGCCCCAACTTTTCCCAAGAAATAGTACCAGGCAGGGTGTATGGATATTTTAGGAGTGTATGCCTACCTTATGCATGTTTATTTGCTCCTAGGCTTTGCAGGGATATCATCCTGCAAAATTCGGCCATGCAGCCACAGTTTAATGTTCAGCTCTGAGTGGTTGTTGTTCAGCATATTTATCCAGATTTCTCTTTTGATTAGGCAGCCGTAGGACAATTCTATTATTTGTAACTTAAGGGGATGTAAACCACTATGATTCTTCAGGCATCTTAAAAAGTTCTGCTAGTTCACTTTTTTAAGAATTAATGATCACTTTATAACTTAGATGGGGATTCTTTTTCCTGCTGCACAAAGAGTGACTGCTCTATGATAGCTAATGTTTTTGTGGCTTTAGGAGAGAAACACCCTTAGATAATTGTATCTAGTAATTTTGGGGTTTAAAGTGAATTATACTATATGCAATTAAAATACAGAATTTCTTGTAATTTTCCTGTATTTTTATGATGACACCTGAATTCCTTGTAATTACATTCATCTGTCTGCAAATGATATACTAAATTGTGCACACATAACATCTCAAGTCCTCCTCTTCCTCTGAGATTTAGACTGTCATGGAGCAGCTATGGCATTAAGTGACTCTAACTAAGGTGTGGGAAGAATAAGTGTGTTTGTACTTTGAGCTGCACTGTCATGTTATTAAAAGCTAAGTTTCTGCAGCTGGCAGAAAGTCAGCAATTATCCTGTATTCATTTTCAAGGTGTGACGGGGATTCAGACTCTGTGCATGAAGATCAAGCAGGCACTTCCAGTCCCAGGTATCCTACTCTGTCTGAAATCCACTGGCAGCAAAAGAAGCTGCCAGAGTGCTTCTGTTAAAGCATTAGAAAGAAACCTTTATTCTCAAGGGAATGCAGAATTTCTTGGGTATTACCTGCAAAGTCTATTAGTATTTCTGGGAAACACATATTTGTCTAGTGTACTTTTGTGTAATCAATATTAAGATTAATTACTGATGTTATTATATGAGTAAATATATTATGGCCTGTATTCTTAACTTCACATTGTATTACTGTCATTCAGATGCAGCTTTGGTTTCTAATAATAATTTTACTGTACAGCAGCTGGTTCAAAGTAGTGGTAAGTGGAGTTTTGCAACTGTGCAAGGATATGCTTATTGATGAGTGTCTCTGTGAAAAAAAAATCCTTCAAATTGTAATTTATCTGTAATATTCTTGAGGCATATCTCTCTCATGGCTGCGTTAGTGTATGTTGATTGCTAGACTGTGCAACTTCACCTTTCAGAAAGATTTTAAAGTCAGATCATACCTTAAAATTAGCAGCACTTGTGCACATTGTTGAGATGCCCGTGGGCTATAAAGCACCCTACGCTGTAACTATAACAACTGCCTCGGAGCACACTTGCAGAAGGCATGGGCAGCAATGGTGTTCAGCTCCACAGGCACCCTGTGAGCATCCATCTGGATGGTGATGGGCCACAGATGGAAAGCGAGTTTGGCAGCTCAAAATCCTCAGGAGAAAACATTGAACTAGAAAGTTATGCTTTCTAAAAAAAAAAAAAAGTAAGAGGTATTTAATTCAATAGTCCTTGACTCCCTCACTTGGGGAAGTTTCAGACTAGGAGAGAGATCACCTCTTAGCTAAACCATTAGGATTTTACCAGCTGAAGCTGACATCTGAAATTCCACCTGCAAACTAAGCTACAACCAGGGATTGTGGAGTAGTAATGCGGACCTGCTCATCCTGCCAGCTGATCAGGCAGCCCAGCATCCTGCACTGCGGAAACTTTCCTAGTGGTGCCGGGGAGACGCCGCCAGGGGAAGGCGTTGGGCCAGTCTAAGGCTGGAGTGACTGGGCGTGGATAGGACTTGCAAGGTCTTCTTGGGACAGCTTGCACATTGTAGGCTGGGTGGAGACTGAAAATGTCTGTCCCAGACTCAGTGGTCACCTGAGGACTCGTGAGTAACAGTGTCTGCTTAAACCACCAGGTGTGCTGCTATACAGGAGGACATTTTTGCCAAACTGGGAGCACATGGTACTTGTCCCTTCCACCCAAACACACCTCTGGCTGTTCAGACCCTACTTGAATGGCTACCTCCCTCACTTTGTTCAAAAACCCTCAAAACCAGAGCCTGTCAGAAGTGTTACTGCAGAGGGGAACTGTTGTATATAATGACTTTTTTTGTGAGATTATAGCTTACGGTGAATCATTGGGTGGGGTAAGGTCTTCTGCATTAAAAGGACAGCTTCAGATTTTATTTGGAGAATGTGAACTACAGAGCTAAAGCCAAAGAGTGCCTCTAAAACTAATCTTATTTAAGTAGCTCCACAGTTGAATGTGTAACAAGGCTAACAGTAGTTTAGATTCACATTACTGACATATGCAGCGTTTGATGTGTAGACCACTCAACTCAGTAAAAGCAAAAGCAATATGCCATGAATAGCTAAGAACTTGTTGCTCTTTTTCCTCCATAATGTTTTGACAGGTGTCTGAAATCCTGCCTGATACATTTCAATTTTACTTTCTTACAGAGATGATGATAACAAAGAAAATTATCCGGACAATGGTGCTGTCTTAGAGGAAAGGCAGCTGCCTTTGCAAGACGCTCAGCAGCACAGACAGCAGACTGTGATTGACTGTGCTCTAAAGCCTGACATGGGCAACCTAAAGCTGAGGAAACCTAAGCCCATTGCAAAGCTAGAAAATGGAAAAAGCCACGAGGAAAGTCAGGTAAAGAACTAACCTGGCCAGGGGTAGGTTCGTGGAACGGTGTCTGAGCAAACATAACTTCTGAAATGCAAAGTGGGACCCCCTGGTAATTAATGATGTGATTGAGACCCCACAACAATCTACCATGATTTTCGGGGACCTGTGGTCCTGGAACCGTCCTGTAACCACAGGCAATTTCTTTCAGGCAGGAATTGCAGGGAGGGCTGCATTGCAACTGCTGGCACGAGTGAGAGCAGAGCAATAGCTGAAGATATCTCTCTTTAGATTTTCTGTATTTCCTTGCACCAAATATAAAAAAAAACTTGGTGGTTGCAGCATTTTTTTAGACATTTTCTGTTTTGTTTGTTTGATTGAGGATCTCTTGTGCTGGTATTTTGTCTGCCAATAGAGAGTTTTAATACTTCCCCTTCATATTAATTTCTGGTTTTCTCATCTTTAAATGACAAGTCTATTCCAATGTGGATTCTGGTAGCAGAGCTCTTGCTCACAAGCTTCCCAGGTTGAGTTTAGGAGAGCAGTGCTATAACTTTTCTAAAGGGTATAGAAGAATTCTAGAAATGGAGAAACTTCTGCTGCTGTCTGTGGAGGTACACTTGCTATGTCAACTCTGGAATTACCACCTCTCAGCAGCTGCTGATAATGCCTCTGTTCTTCCCTGGTGTTTCCCAGGTCATGTCTGATGTGCAGTGTGAGGGATAGAGCTCTGGTGCAGATTAGAAATATTCTCATATCCAAGAGAGTTAATATTAATGCTGGGAGATTTGCTGGTCTGCAGTAGGCACAAAGCCTGATATCTGTAAATACAGATGTCTGTATTTACATATCTTCTTTGATGTATAATGTATTTGGCTACATTTTATCTCTCCTCCCTTCTTGTATGTGGACAGAAATTTGCAGAGTGCTTTCTGCAGTTCTTCAAACCCATCATAGAGTAGGAATTATTTTGGACCATTTTTTTTCAAGTTTATAATGGGATTTCATCACTTTGGACAGAATGTCTTACCTTCTAAGTGAGAACTCTTCTTTTGAATCCCAGAAGGAAAATGAAAAGCAAATGGCATCCCAATGGTATTATCACAGTCTCCTACAGAAGGAATATCAAACTCTTACCCTAATCTTCCTGCATGTTCTTCTGGAGCTCATCCCAGGGATAAACAATAACTGGTGGTTGTTTTTTTTTTTTTTGCAACTATATTGCATTACTAGGAAATATTATTTAGACTGCAGGAAGATGGGGTGTAAATGTTTATCAAGTGAAAAGAAAAATGGTGGGAATTTTGACCTATGAAGAGCAAGCAGGGGCGTATCAGGAATAGGAATCATGAAGAAGTCACAGACAGGGCAAGATCTGTCTCACAGATCATCTGTTTTTCTCTCAGTTACTTCCAAGCCCCTTGTCAGCCTTCTCCCTGTGTGTGTCCTGCCTGTATCTCTCACCCAATGAAAGCCAACACAGCACAGATTTACTGCTCTATAGTGTTTTACGTGGTCTGAAGTGGTTATCTGAAAATGTTGATATTCTTTCCTGGGAAACTTTATGAGCATATAATTAGACTGCCATAAAATGCGAGTGCAACTTAAGTATTCAGCCTCTGGAAGGAAAAACAGTGTCAGGCAGATAATTTACACATCACTCAAGAGCTTGAATTAGGAAAGACAAAAGCGGTCCTAGGCCCCCACGCTACCTCTTGGCATAATGGAAGATGTAAGATGAGTAGGCACCATTTTAGCTCTGATTTATGGGAGCACTTGAGGATGAGAGTAGTGTAGAGCTTTGAGTGTAATTGGCAACATAAACACAAAGCAAACATCCCTCCATAACAGTAACTCCACTCATTCGTAGTGGGAATGGTATCCTAGTACCAAGGGAGACTTTCTGATGGATATCCTATATCCAACCTGAGTTTAGTGGTCCGTGCTGTTATGGACAGAGTTTGCCCCTGGGAATGGTTTGCAGAAGGAAACTGTTTTGGAGAAAACATCTACCAAGCCTTTATTCTCATTAGTAAGGACACGTGTGCTCCTTGACCCTGAGCGCTCACTCGCTGCATCTTCAGCTGCCTCGGGGCCTTCTGTTCTTAAGGAAGGAAGCATCTGGCTTCATCAACAGTGCCCAAGAAAAACAAGATTTTTCTTGCAGAAGAGCCCCGAGAAGGGTTTGTTTTTGTGTGTGGGCTCTCACTGGGATCCTTGGTGTGCTGTGACCTCCCAAACCCTGTCGCAGCTCCCTGTGTTAACAGCCCTAGTTGAGAACGGGCAGCAATTCTCCATTTTGAAGCTGAAAGCAAAGTGCTGCTGTGTTGTTTCTAGTGGCTTTTGCTCGTGTGCATATGGCAGGATTTTATTATTAGAGGCGGGCCAGGTGATGCTTTCAAACACTGTGCACCTGCATACACCTTCCTTTGGTGACACACCTTGCCACCAAGCCACTCCACGGGATAAATCCTTACAAGGAGCCGATGTCAAGCTGAAAAACAGCTCTTTCTGAGTACATGCATTTATGAAAGAAAAGCATGATGCACTGCACACCATGACGGAACAATTCACCCTCATTTTCCTGAGTTTATTGATAGAGTGCTTTTTCAACAGTCTCCTCACTTCCCCAGCCTGACTTGTCTGTGGCATGAGAAACAATGACAATATTGCAGTGACACTATCTCTTTTAAAGGTGTTGCTCTGATAAGCCAAGGAACTGTTTGCTATTTGCTCCTGTGTGCTATAATCCAATGAGATTTTTTTTTTTCTTAGAGAACTGTGCCTTTAAATTTAAAATGTTCTGTTTCTGGTGGAGTAGAATTACTTCCCCCAAAACCAAAAATAGAATCATAGAATCATAGAATACTGGGCTCCTCTGAAGTAATGGAAGTTTAGTTTGGTTGTAGGATTGTATATATCTGTTAAGAGTACCAGAGTACCAGAGAAAAGAGCAGGATCAGGTGACTTCACTGGACCACTTGTCAGATGATACAATGTCACTAGGGTAAAACTGTGCTTTGCATATTGCGTGCTGTTATTTCTCTGGGGGCAGGAGCTGGGTATGGAGGCAGCTGTAACCTTTCCAAAGCATGGGGAGAGAGGCAGGCTGCTGGAATGTGATCACACTGCTGCACTCCAGCTATTTGGTTTCTTCTTTCCTGTGGTTTCATGAGTTTCTTTAGCAATTCTGCAACAATAATCTATAGAAAATCAAATTAATTAGGATTTATTTGATTCAAGAGGTGAAGAAGCATATGCCCAGAGCATACTCCAGGGAGTCAGTGTGAGAACAGATGGTGAGGAATAGAAAGTCTGCTTTCCTTGCCCAATCCTTTCTCCTGTCACTCACCTTTGATGCACAATCATGAATATAGATTATTAAATGAGTCATCCTCAAATTCCTTATTGATACCGAGACATAATTACTAAAGGACACTAAACATGCTAGCAAATAGGTAGAGACAGTAAAAGTTCAGTTTTAAAGTCTTGCTATTAAGGTAAATGATCATAAAAATGAAATGGTGGCTTGACAATCAATGCCTAGAGCTGGAAATGCTGAAGACTGTTGAGTGAAATTTTGTATTTTGAGTATAAATTTAGGGGCACATTGCTTGGATGTCAAAGAGCTTCCAATAATTTGACAACAAAATTGTGATTTTAAGTGCACAGGAATCCCCAAAACAGAGCTGATGTTGACACATCAGCTACACAGGAACACAAATGTGTCAGGCAGTCTGCAAGTTCTGCCTCAGTTCCCAGGTGTACTCCGTTTATGTTTAAACCATAGCTCCCATCACAGATTAATTCTCTTCGATTCACTGTCCATTAAATGTACCTGCCTATTTTCTTGGATGGACTGGCATTTTCAGAAGGTGTAGGAGGCACTTCTGCTCAGGATACATTTCTGTCTATTTTCGGTGTTGACGCAGCACCATGAGGTATCCAGGGCTGTGCTCCCAAGTGCTGGTACAATATTTGCATCGTGCTTCCATTGCAGAGAGATGGAAGTGTTTGTGCGTTGGATAAAGGCTGTGAAGGATGCAAGGCACTTTATCTTTCACTGCTCTTTAGAAATGGAGGTTCCACCGAGAGTGTTTCCCTAGGGTTACTCCTTAACACCCTAATGACACAACTTCTGAGCAGTAACAGACATTAAAAAAGAAAAGAAATTAACAACCCCAAACCACCCAACTCCTCAAACATCAAGCCTGCAAGCATTTATTGCCAGGACTGTTGTCCTCAGCTTTTCCTTTCATCTTGAGTTGCCATGTTCTCTCCGCCCTGTGAGTTACCATCCGAACATTCCTACCCAAACTTCTGACTTCCATGCATCCAACTAAGCTTTGAAACTGAGGAAAATCAGACACATGGCTTTACCAGAGAAGTGAACACCGTTGTTTTGCAAAGCACATTGTATTTTAATTTGATAAACTATTAGACTAAAATATTGGATTATAAAAGCTAATAAGGAAGTGGGAAAAAAGTCCCACTTTGATTATCACATTTTCAAAGAACTTCATTACCTTACCCCATTGCAATGCAAGGGAAATATTGCAGACCATCTTATAGGCAGGAAAAGTAACATGTGCTGAACACATCTTGTCACAGCCCTACAGCTGGTTTTTGAAAGCTCGAAGTAAAACGTGTACCTGTCTCATTCCTCTTCCCTTCCTCAGTTTGTTGGACTGAATTGGCTTTTTTATTTTCTGCATGGTAGGTTGGGTGATGTGACTTTTTTTCCCCTTAATGCCTTTGCCTCCTTCTGCAGTAGTACTCTATTCATAAAGCTACACATATTCCAGGGAAGGAAAAGAGGAAAGTGGTTAAACCTTCCAAATCTTATTTAAGTGAACTGCATTTGCCTTTTTCAGCCAGAATTTTTATGATGATAGCCAAGTAGAAAAATTACTGATATATGAGTAAATAAATGCAAATGAACTCTGTGTATAGCATCTCTTAGCTCAGAAGCTGGCATCTGTTATCTAACTAACAAACAGAAAATGGGTTACAGTCTGCTTTGGTTTCAAAAACTGTTTTCCAGTGAAAGAACATACTACTTTGTTTAGAACATTTTCTAGTGTGTGTTTTCCACATGTTTCCAGACTACTACCAAAAAAACCCAACAAAGATCCACAATCAGCATCAGTCTCATGGAACAATTTTTCTCTTAAAGCAAAACATTCAGCTAAGCCTGATCGGTGCTGACAGGGCACATTCAATTTTCTTTTTTAAATTTTTTTGTTTTGTGTGCTTTTTGCAGGATCTGGAATGTGCATTGCCAGGCCTCCCAGAGTGGCAGGGCAAGGCTGGATCCTCAGCTAATGACTGTACACAGAATGTGGCTCTGAGATGCCAGGAAACAGTCGTGAGACTTCAGCCAAGGTAAGCCTTGGGATCAGACAGCACATTTCACTTCTGATTAACTGTAGGAAAGGCTAATTCATGTGCTGCCTTTTGTATAAAATATTCAGACTCCTGGCTGTCATTGGCTGTTGTATTCTATATTTATATGGCTAGGGCTGTTTGGAGAAAGTGAAAGGGATAAAGATAAGAATGCAAATTTCATCATTCTTTAAACCCCTTTACATTTCAAGCGGGAAGAACATCCTCAGTTCAGAAATTTCAGTTACTCTGTGCCAAGTCTCAAAAATATCTTGCCACTTCTTTTCTTCCCCCCCCTCCCCATGCTGAATTGCCTCACTCTTTCTCAGAGTTGTATTCTAATTGTGAAACAGGAATGGGAACCTGCACATCCAATTTTACCACGGGTATGCATTTATGTATAGTTTAGACTCTGGGTGCTGTTGCAACTGTGCTTGTTCCAGTGCTGGGAAGGGTACAGTGTGTTCAGGTCAGGCATTAAAAAGCCTTGGTGGCAGGTAACTCAGCTGATGGTCAAGCAGCTCAGCTCTGATAACTACTGGAAGTCACAGTTTCTACCCTGATCCTTCATGGTTATGCAAAAGGCTAAAATTGGGGTTTCAACTCACCCAGCTGACCAGTGAAGGTGTGTCCTGAGGATAAGATTTAGTTCTTACTAAATTTGAGGGCACTGCTTTACAATTTTTGCATGCTGAGGTGCTGGTTTGGCCCTGCTTTTCTGTGCACAGTTTTTGGCAGGTGAGCCAGGTCCCTGCTCTTTGCCTCGAGGTGCACGACAGCCTCAGTGCTCTGTGGAGGGACTGGAGCAGCAGCAGTACATCCCAGGGATGCTCAGGGCACAGTTATTTGACATCCAGAGCACCTCGATGTTTGCTCCAAGGTTTGTTTCCAGTCGGGATTAGGTTGGTAGTGACAGTGGCCATCCAAAGGCAATTTGGTGCTTTACGTGAAATGAATTGGTTGTTTCCACCACAGCTTTTAATTGGCAACATTGTAAATGATATTAATTCGTGCTCTCAAAGGAAGGTTTAGCAGAATGACCAAGCATGTAATTATCTTGGACAAAGAACTGCTTTTGCCCTCCAATGGTTGTCTGTGCAATTGAGACACTGCACCTCAGAGAGAGTTTCTAATTAGGAAGCCTGCCTTCTCTTTTTCTGGCATTCTTTATGCTAGGAAAGAATTGCATGGTTTTCCTGTAAAGAGGAGCTTGGTGAGTTTGGTATCATAGAGTTAGACATACCTAGTGACTCTCCTGGTGGGATGCCCGTGTATGGGTAGATAACAAAGTAACTGGTAATTTTGAAAGGAATGCGAAGCAAGGAAAGTAGATAAGAACCAGACTAGAGTGTGCATGAAACAATAGTAACCACAGCAAAGTTCCCCTACCCTCTTCAACAGTTTGGCGTTTTGAGTTTCCTTGGTAACAAACCATTGTTCACTATGCTGTTTATTCCTGCTTAACACCAGGGTAGCTCCTTAGAAAGCCTGCTATCCACAAGGGCTAAATCTGTTAAATAATGGTACCTGGATTTACCATCCTAAGAGCTGTGAAAGCACAGTGATCAAATCCCAACTC
Source organism: Myiotriccus ornatus (assembly GCA_036023395.1). Lineage (NCBI taxonomy): Eukaryota > Metazoa > Chordata > Aves > Passeriformes > Tyrannidae > Myiotriccus > Myiotriccus ornatus. The sequence goes on from JAYRBT010000178.1 coordinate 6,509,696, forward strand.
TGCCCATGTTTTAATTTGATTATACCACAAAAACCAAACCAACCAAACAAAAAAAGCTGGGTGACTTTACTCTCAAATACACACACTTTATTTACTTTAACTGCCTTAATTGTCCTTGCAAAAGACACTCCCAACACCCAGCTGGGGCAGGGGGACTTTGAATTACATACGCTGGAGTTACCACTTTGAGGGTCACTGTGCCAGTGACTCCCCTGAAGGGCCACCACCAGCTTGCCCCACCCCTCTGCTGTCAGGCAGCTTTGGCAGGGCCCCAGCCTGCCCGTCTCGGCTCACACGGGTCCCTGGCTGCGGCACCGGGATCTCAGCACAGACTCGTGCAACAGGCTGGGGCACTGCTGCCAGGGAATGACGTCTTGCCTTGCCTTCCCTTCTGCCTTCTCTGCTGTGGGCATGGCAAAGGTTAAGTATTCCGGTTTGGCAGCTGCCAGCAATCGTAGCTGGATTTGGACAGAGCACATCTGCTACCCCCACTAAATTTGAATTTCACTCTCTTCCACTGTTTTTGCCAGGTTACTGGTAAAATTACCCATGCTCTGGAACACTTCATCTGCCTGACTCATAGACTGAAATCTCTCTGGTGTTTAGCAGGAGATGGGCACACTGCTGGAGAGGTGACCCTGGGCAGGCTCTCTCGGTGTATCAGATGTGCGTGTGGAGGATACGAAAAAGATTTATTTCTGTCTCATAGGAAGAAGCAAGGCTGATTGTCTCTAGTGCAGCTTGTTGTTACTTCTGCTTTATCTTCTGCAGACTGATATAGCTCTGTCATTAGTCTCAGTGGAGTTTAAAGGTGAAACACCTCTAACTGTATGGAGCTTTTTAAGAAATCTGTTACGGTGAGTGTGGGGCAGCTAAAAACAGGGTAGTTTTTATTTGTCTAAATATGGATTAAAAACTACTGAGATATGAAAAACTTTTCAGTCCAGTCCCTGTTAAGCAGAGAAATTTAAATTCAGGGTAATCTGTCAAGGGATGCTCATAAACAGATATGTGACAGAGAAGAACAGAACAGGCAATGTAAGAGCAGCAATCCACAAAAATACGACTTACAAGCGTATGTGTGTGGATTGTTTTTTTGAGGGAGTACTTCCATTTTATGAAAACCACCAAAACAGTAAAGGAAAGATTTTGTGGGATTTGAGGGAAATGGAAGAATATACTTGGTGAAGAGGTTTGCAGTGAGAAGAATGGGGAATACTGTCTTGTTCTTGGCTAAGCTGTACTTGGCCTATGAATCAAGGATTTCAAATTCAGGAGGTGTTTATCATGCATGATTCATGAACATCAGGATCAATTTAGTATATGGAATGCCATCTGCATAGAAGGAAGCCTTTACATTTTATTCCCAGAACATGAATTTCTAATACTATTTCCAGTGATTACAGTGAATGCTGCTCTGGTCACTGTGTGTAGCTGCGTTTGGATAAGAGAGTAATATAATTTGCACCTTTGATAGACAAAAGTTATATTGCAGGTCCTGGGAACAAATAAAGAGAATTGCCTTTTCTTAGCAGAGACTAGGAAAGCCGGTATGGAACAATACATATGATTACCAAAAGCTGCTCCTGACAATTGCCTTCTCAAAGGCAATCAGCAAAACTGGTGTGGATTGCAAGCTGTGTGCAGTTACCTGAGCAGAGGGTGGTGTTTCCTTCAGCTGCCTGTTACAAGGCACTCTTAGGCAGTGGGAAGGTCAGTGTTTCAGAGAAGGCTGCATTCTATTTCACTGTGGGAACTACACTTTGGGGTTAAGTTTTCTGCCGAAGAAAAATCCCTGAAAGTTCCCCATCTTTCTCATTCCCCAAATAAAATGGGAATGGAGTGGATTCATTTAACAGGACTCAGCTGGTCCCTGGGTTGGTTCCTAATTTCTGCAGAGGCTGTAGGGTGGCAGTTGTTGTCAGACCTACCACTATTCTCCAGGAAAACTGGAAATGCCAGTCTCCCTGGGCTGTCCTGGTTCAGCCAGTCTCCCAGGGTTTCTCTGATCCCCCAAGGGAGGTCAAACTCTAGCAAGGCTTTTGGTATTTAAGTTTTCAAGGCAAGTAACTTTTGAGAGAGCAGTTCAGGCTGGAACTCCTTTGGTTTCCAGGCTTTCTGCCGAACAGCTACAACTCAGGGACGAGTGGGAGGGAGCAGGGAAGCTGCAGAAGTGCTGATGTCCCTGTGCCATTTGGCAGAACTGCATGGGTGAGGCATCCCCTCACCTGTACAGGCAGCAAAGTGAGCAGGGAGAAAGCTGGGAAATAACTGACCAGTTCTTAAAAACAGGTTCTTCAGAAATCTTGGTATTAAAATACTAGTGTTTATGGTTTCAGTGAGACTTCTTGTACTCAGGCATGGAAAATTCTCTGAGCAAGCTTTTGGGCTGCAGTACAACTAAAGGAAAAAAAAAGAAAAAGAAAAAGTGGGGAGGGGGAGAGGATGGAGGAGCAAGAAAAGAATAGCATCTTACTGGAGCTCAAGTAAGAACTGCTCCTGGTGAGTATGAGAGGCTTTCATAGTAAGAAAAACAAGTGCTGGCTGTGTTACATAAGGGCTGTGATTGATGAGACAGGCAGTGCTACGCTGGCTCTCTGTCTGAGTGCTTATTCCATCATTCAGGGATTGCCCAGGGAGTAGCCTTGGGCCATTGATGGCTTTTTTTCTCTAATTTTTCCCTCTTTATATTCACCCCAAAGCCTGCTGCAGTTCTACACTGCTTTCTAAGGAGTCAAAGGCTTTTGAAGCACCCACCAGCAGCCCTGCGTGAAAGTGTTGGGATTTCAGAACGCTTTTAGCCATTTGTGGAGGTCTCAGAAAGGACCTTTTTTGTTTTCCCGGGGCTGAGATGTGGTGGCTGTGGGTTCTGCCTTTCTGTGAACTCGTGTGATGTGACCTGTGGATAGGCTGAATCAGTCCCCTGACACAGCACTGAGACGCTGTTACCCTTGGGGGACACCCTAATGTTCAGAAGGGTAGCACTGATTCCTAGACTGGAGACAGGGACGAGTGCTGGGCCAGGACAGACTGACAGTGAAACTGGAGAAGGAGTTTCATCCCACAGAATTCTGTGTGGTTGTCCTGGCATCTCCAAGTGCCAAGACACCGAGCACGTGTGGCACTGTGGTGCAGAAACACATAACTCAGCTGAGGATGGGGCTACTGTGATCCAGAGCTGGACTGGGGTAAATTTCAATTTACGGAATACAATGCTCCTTTCTAGGTTCCATCTAGCAAATGTGAATTTGCTTAGGTTATCTTAAAACGTTTTGCCTAGCTTTTAAAATTATGTGGTTTTATTTGAATTTTACGCAAGTTTAGAAGTGATGTCATACATAATTCAAAAATTCACATATTCTGGTCTGTTTTTCAAACAGCACAGTGCTCATGCAAACTGATCCTCCCCTTGAAGTCTGGTAGGAGCTCTGTTATGATAATTAGTATTTAGATTTTTTTTTCGTGTGTGTTAAGTCCACAAGCTTTGAATGTACATATTACTTATTGCATCTTTGCCATCTCTGTCATGGAGAACAGGATAATACTGCCAAAGCCAGAGTCTATAAGAGAGGGTGAGAGACCAGGCCTTTCATATTTTGTAAAGGACCATATAACATATATTTGAGTAGGAGACACAGAGAGAATTCTGTTTTCATTATTTTACATGATGTAAATTATACAAAATAAGGGTGCCTGCAATTATTCAAAATTTTAGCTAAGGCCTGAAATAATTTTAATGTACTCAGCACAGATGGAAAATTAGGACTTGTTCCTGCTGCTTTTGAAGTTAATGGATATTTTGTGATTGACTTTTAATGAGAGTAAGAGCCAACCCATAGTCATTAAACTGTAAGCTCTGTGTTGCCTGGTGACAATCAGAAAACTTGCATTTGCCTGGCAGAGCAATTAGTCTGGGTGAAAAGAAAAAAGCACACCACCAAAAATCTCTGGATAGAGTAAGATCAGCTCAGCACACACTGTTCATGTAAATGCTCTTCTCACAAAAATGGTCACTCACCTCAACGATTTCAGTATCTCCAGAATTCAAAGAACACACAACCAAGAGCATCATACTCCAGTATTTTTAGTGAAAAAGAAACAGTAAAATGCATGACTAAATGCACTCCCAAAACAGCAGACAAGAGCATCAACCTGGATGAGAGACAGGTGGTACTTCATGGCTGCTGTAAACCTTTTAATCTCCAGAGTGCAAGACTCATGAGTGATACAGCTGTGCATTATGTAGAACTTCATATAGTGCCTGTATGAACTGCTGCTGGCATTTAGGTTTGGGTTTGGTTTGTGTGGGTTTTTTGTTTGTTTGTTTGTTTTTAATTTATTTTGTTTTTCCTTTTTTAAGGAGATTTCACATTTGCTGTGTTATGCACCTTGAAAGGAGCCATCCAAATGAATACCAGAAGTGTTCAAATCTGACATGTGTCCTTTTCATCCTTTCCTTCATGTCTAGCTCTAGTTCACTGCAATAGATCACTCTAAACATTCTTTCTTCATTAGTGAATCAGCTCTTCAGCTGTTTGTAACCTTGCAGCTCCCTTCTTACATGTTATTAAAGCAAATCACAAATACTTCACTCTTTCCCATTAAACTAGTCCTTTTGCTGTTCCCAGTTTTCCTCATGTTTTCTTTAACTCCCTTCTGCTGTCTCATACCATCCTCCCCGCTGGCTAAGAGCAGGGGTGTGGTTGTTAGGCACTAACCTTTTTGCATCTGTGATTTCGTCTTCCTTCTGTTCTCTTCACATTATGGAGACATTTGCTATTCATTTTCAGGAAAGATGGCAGGAAAGAATCTGTACGTGGAGAGCTGTGTAGGGTTGTAGATAGGTGCTTGTTCAGCAGTCAGCCAAGGCACCCTACTGCTCTCAAGTGTTGTCAGAAATCACTCACATCTGATCCTGTACCTCTGTACCTGAGGGAGGTGAAGGCTGGCTGGGCTGTGAGACCTCCCATTCTAGTGCTACTTGAACCCTCCCCAAACTGACTCATTTTTGTTCCTATGTGAGTTGCACACCTTGGATCCTGTTTGGAAGCAAGAGATTGTTCCCCTTGGTGTAGACACCTAGTGTGTCTGTTTTGATAAGAAAAGTGGCATATCCATCATTTCAGCCTTTAAATGTCTCATAAATCCATGAAGAACTACAACAAACATCTATGAATCTGTCTGTACTGGTTTTGAGGTCTCTAGAGATCTTCACGACTATTTGTTTTTGCTGGGATGACTCTGAGCATGGAAAATTATGAACCGTTTTGTCCAAAGGAATCTGGGTTTTGTGTCTTATTAGCCCCAGTCAGAGGGAAGAGATTTCCCCTTTGCCAGTCCAGGGCCTTCCTTTCCTATTTCCATGTGGAGAAGCAGCAATACACTGAAAGAAAACTAAAGGTATGGACATCTCTGATGGCTGCAAAGTGACACTCACCCGAAAATGTGGACGTCTCTCTCACAGGATTTCCAGGCACTGGGCTCTTTGTGAAATGTTAAAAACAGAGGTTAAGCAGAAAATTGAAGATTGGAAGAATGAAATGCCAGCAAATTTAAATATGGGAAAATTTATTCTTTATGTCTCTGATACAGGAAAGCTTTTTTCCCTGATTTTAAAGCACGTGAGACAAATTGTGCTTAGATTTATGCATATGTTTGAGATTTTTCTTGGCTTTAACCCTTTAGCTCACTGGGACACTGAACTGCTCATGCCTCTGTAGAACTTTTTCTGCATGACGAAATAAACCCAAATTGTAATGTCATAGTTTTGCAGGACTTCATTCACAATTTAAATATATTAGTTAGGATTCCAGTAAAATCACAGCTATTTTGAATGAGGAACAAAATACAGATGTAACTTCCACAGAAAAGTTTTTGTTTGTTTGTTTGCTTGTTTTAATAACATAACTTATTTTGGAACTTATGTACAAACAGGATAAAAAGTTTGAAATATTTGCAGCACAGATAAGCAGTCTATTGAGTGAAAATTCTTATTTTGTTTTGTAGAGTAGATCAGAACACAAGCACTTCACCAAAGGGAGCAACCGACCAGTGTAACAGCTTAAATGAGGTAAGCTTAACCACAGGTTGAAATATGATGTTATAAATTTTCAATAGATGTTTGGGTTCTGTTAATTTTAAGGTCTTGGAATAATGTAATCTCTTGAGAATCTTAGGTTGGCTTTTTAGTGAATCTTTGTGGTCATGTTATTGGAGAAAAGTTTAAAAAGATGATATGAGACTGCCATAATAGTTTAAAAGCCAGAAGCTAGAGATTTAAAAAATAATTTAAACCAACTTCTTGTTGCTTTCTGTTTGCTCAGGTGAAATGCCAACTTTCAGGAACATTTGATTTTTTCCTCATATTACAGCTCAAAAGTGTTCACCTATTAAATAGGTTTCATTTTAAAATAAGGAGTTCTCAGTGTTGCTAAAACCTGCATAAATAACCTATGAACAGTACAATGTAGTGAAAAAGGTGCTCTGATGGTTAGATGGGAGGAGGGAAGAGCTGAAGAGGGGAAGCCAGGAAAGCCAAGTAACACCTGTGACACTTGAAACAAGCTGTTTTCACGGGGATTGTGCCAGGAGCACAGTGTGAGTGGAGCACTAAAAAGCTGTTTGTGTGATCATATCAAACAGTAGATGAGCCTGGACTAGGTCCTAACAATCAGCAGGATACTGGGTGGGGTGGGGGGGGTGTAAAACCAAGCTTTGCAGTTATACGAAGTGAGAAACCTTGCAAAGCATCTCCCATAGCCTTGGGCACCAGCACAGGAGCACAGGGCACACACTGCAAGGGCAGCGGATGATACTGGACCTAACAAGGAGCAGACAACATTTTTAGTGCAAACCAAGACAACAGAACAGAAGCAGTGGGGAAAGGGGGGTAGGGGTGAAGAGAAGTCCATTCCTGTTAAACAGTGGAAAAGTAAGTAAGTAATGGCCAGACTTCGCGAACGAAGAACCAGGGAAGGTCTTTACACCTTCCAGCCTGCGCATTGGATTTTTTAGGTG
>JAYRBT010000178.1:6516812-6535319 GCA_036023395.1 Myiotriccus ornatus
ATGGATTGCCTTATAGGGCTAACGAGCTCCATCTGCCCGGGGAGTGGCCCTGACCAGGAATCGAACCCGGGTCTCGGAGGTGACAGCCCCGCGCCTTAACAGTGGAAAAGACAGCTTTGTTTTCATAACGAGCCAGGGAACATCTATGTCTATTAATAGACTCCTGACTTTAATTAGGGGAAAACCACAGTGTGCCCTTTTAAAGGAATTTAGACTTAATCTTGTTCCTGCAATGAATTATTTCCTTTGCATTTGTGTCACTGTTGTGCAGCTCGCTGCTGAAAATCTCAGTGCTAACAAGAAAGGCTCTCTTAGTGACCAAGCTAAGGGAGTACACTCAGCCTCTGTCGAGCCACTTAAGGGCCTGGGGGAAATCATGAAGTTATTGTTTCTTTTCAGAAACCCCACTGCAAATACTCGCTAAAGCTTCCACTTGAAAGATTCCATTTAAAATCCTTGCAAAGGATTACTTTAAGGTTAGGTGATTATATAATTAAAATAAAGATAAGACATCAAAACAAATCATTAATAATCAATGAGGAATGAGCAAGGGTTACAACATGGTGTTTTCTTTTGCAGAATCTTAGATTTTATTGTGTCTCGGATCTCCTGTAAACCCAAATGGACATGTGTCATAAGAAAATAAATTCCCTTCCAGGATTAGAGAAAATGGTGTCTCTCTTCACTGCTCACCCTTGGCATGATGCAGACCCAGGGCATATCTTGTTCTATCTTATTGTTGCTTGTTCGTTCCTCATAAAGGAAGTTCTGAATTGAAAATGTCATATGCCTCAAGACACAAATATTGCCATAACAGACACTGCAGAGATTTATTTATGTTCACATATAATATGCCTATCTTATTTTAACCTGAACTCTCAGGATTAAAAAGCTGTTCCAATGTGACATATAAAAGCATTAATTAACTTAGAGTGAAGAAACTGAACGGGTTGAAATTTGCTCAGTTTCTTTTCTATATGAATCTCTTCAAAGACCATTAAATGCTGAAAGCTTGGATTATTCTCCTTCTCTGCCCCAGCTGATTTCATAAATCCAGTAAATCTGTCAATAAACTGGATACAGTAGAATAGCTGCCTTCCTGTCCAGGAGGGGCAGGAGCAGGCCCCAGGGCAGGGTGCAGGCATCCTTTATATTCAGAAACGCCGTGTGTGGATCAGGGTGATACCAGTTTATGCAGAAGGAACCAAGTCTGGGCTTTGCTTCTCATCCCTTCTGTCAGGCTCCTGACTGAGACTGGGCAGAGTTCACGGCTGGGGCAGTCCAGTTCCCTTTCCCCTTTTCCCTCACTTCTTAAATTTACCAGACCTTAGGAGGTCCACAAGGATGAAACAAAAGATGCTGATAAAAGTAATGCTTTATCAGGGACAGAAACTATTTCCAAGGCCAGGAATGGCCTCCTGGTCCCATGGTGCTGATCCTGCTGAACCCCAGCTGGAGAGGGGGTTAGTGGTGGCACCCACCGAGACAAAGTTTATAGGCTGTTTCAGGGCACTGCCACTCATTGCCACAGCATTTTGGTGATGCACTGGGAGAATCTGTTCCCTCAGTGTCCCGTTCTCCAGAGGGATTTAACAGTGGGTGGTACTTATCTCTAGATGTAAGGGATTATCTGCCATCTCAGTAATTCCTTGCCCTAAGGCCTCCACTCTGTATTTTTGATAACAATTGATTGGAAGGAGAGATGGTCACAAGCTTATTTGTTTGTGGAGATAGTGTCTTTACTACAGGCTGTGCTTCCTCTGCAAATGGCAGTCCTTTTGTACTGTGCCTGCTCCAGCAGGTAAGGGTATGATATTTTAATGACTGTGGTTTCTTAAAGCATTATCAAAAATACCAAACAGGTGAATAGCACTACACTGTCTCTCACTGTTTTCCTCCAGCTTCCCGTGAATGTCTTCATTTTTCCATTATTTGGAATAATTAACCTTGTTTTTTTCTTCAGTGGAATTGGCACAGCTCAAGATCTTTGAACTGCCAGTTGCTTTAAGAGAACATAAGAAGAGATAAGAAACCTTTGTCCAAGACAATTACAATCGCTTCTTTTTCAATACTTTCAGGGTGCTCTTCTTAAGAGGCAACAATATGGTTATTTTTCCAGAGAAATTTAAGGACCCATTTTAAATATTAATGTCCTTTTATTTTATTTGCATTATCATGGATCAGGAATTACTGCATCAGAAACACTAGTACTGGGCACCAGAGGGAAGCTGAAGTGTTGGAAGTGTTGGAAGTGAGATCATTAGCTGATATGAAATGCCACATCTTAAATTACTTCAGTTATACTTGTTCTTCATCGAAGAGCTTACTAAAGTTCTGGATGGTACCCACCAAGGCCTAACTTCTCCCTCTGCGTGTTTTAGCTGTTTGTTTTGGCTTCTAACATGTTTAGCAGCTTCTTTGCCTGGTCCACCCTGGGCAGCTTTGTGCTTGGCCTTTGCTTAAAGCCGTGTCCCCGTGTGTGTGCCCCTGTAAATATGTGTTGACTTCTCATGGGTGGTGCGCTGTGGCAGCACCACAGTACTCAGCTGTGGTTTAGGAGCAAGGTGGGGTTGATGGCACACTCCAGATTCATCATCGCCCTGGTAACATCAAAACGATCAAAGCTACTTAGTCTTTTTTCTCCCTACATCAAATCCCTCTCAAGGGCACATTAATGAAAATATACAAGCTATTTCTATTATTATTTTTATTATATGAATTTTTTTAGTGTTTGGCAGTGACTGGAAGTTTGCCATCCACCCACCTTCCCCAGATGGGTGAAAAATATCATTTAGAACGACTGAATATAAACCAGCTGGTGAATTACAGCAGAAGCATTGCTGAAGTATAATGTTTAACAATGTAGTCTGTGTGAATGATTTTATACTGAACTTCCCATAAATATTATTGTATCATAAGAAATAGTGATGCAAAGTGAATCTGTTTTCTTGGTAGGGGATTTTTCTTGTCAAATGCTTGAAGTAACAGTCCATGAAGGTTAGGTACTTCTGTCAGGCATTCACCCATGTTCTCCTTCTTGGTATGTTCTTCCGGTTTATTAATCTGTGTTCTCCCCACTTTTCATCAGCTGTTCTCATGATAAGGTCCGGGTTGGGACCAGAGTCCTCCCTGGTTTGTAACTGGTACAGTCACCTTCTGCTAGAAGACATTAATGGCTGCAAAATGCTTCCCATCTGCTGTGATAATTCCACAGCCACTTTGTCTGGGTTTAGCTGGGATGAGAGACAGTGGGAAATGAGGCCTGTCATGCCATGAAAACCCTTCCCAAAACAGTGTCATGGGTATGGTTCTAGTTGGCACCCTTCCCTTGACAAGGACATTCACTTGCACTTGAAAGCCGTTGGAGGTGAGAGGGTTTCCATGATTTTCCTGAATTCTATAAAAGAAATGGAAAGATCAAGACTGAAAGTCTTCCCTGCTGTTTTCAGGCAAACTAATTTGGTGGGGTTTTTTTTAACCTAAAGCCACTGTCATCTTTGGGTTTATCAAAGGGCTGCCTTACAATAAAGATAATGCAAAGTCATATTAAACTGCTCACTACATAGGTGACATTGTTACACAAAGTGAATCAGGCCAGTAAACAAATTAATTTTTCACTAAATGAGTCAATACTTTGGTTTCAGAGTGGGAAAAGGAGCTTTTTAGGGTATAAACTTGAGGGCTTTTCTTTCTGTTGCAACTCTTATTATTTTCTTAAGAAAACGCTCTTCATAAATATGTGCCATTTGGGTGACTTAATGTTGTACGTATATTCTGCGTGTGCCAGCTGTGTAATTATTAAGACAGCCTTGTGTGATTTTGTTTTATGTTGTAAGCTGTTTTTCCCTTGAGACAGGGGATCTGAATGAGTGGGGGTAGTGACTCATTTTGCCCAGTCAGTGATGGTGATTAGGGCTTTCACAGCGTTTACATCACAGCAAGATGCTTGTGTCAGGTTATACAGTTTAATACTGCACGCAGCATTAAAGATTGAAGTGAGAAATGCACCAAGCATGACACACTAGCTGGAAGTGCTGTGATAGATAACAAGCCTTGTCCTCATTGATTTGTCTGCAGCAAGGGACAATGGTGTGTTGATTTTACCTTTGCAGTGGATGGCAAATGACCCAGTTGCTCTGTAGAATCAGCAGAACCTACACAAAAGCCACGTCTACATAGTGAAGTACCTCTAAAAAAGCCAATTAAAAAACACCTCTTCCAAGGATCCCGCGAGGGAGCTTGTTCTCAGTAACTCTTTGTTCACTGCTCTGTACTGCACTCACAAGCTGGAGAGGGAGATTTGGTTTTTTATGAATGGTAAACAGGGAGGGACATAATGTCATCAGATCGTGATGTCAGCCCAATGAATGAAATACTTCCCTAATGTATTGCTCCAAGCCCAAGAAAAGGGACACCATCTCAGTTTGGCTCCCTAGAATAAATCGTCTTTTGCTGACGAAGTCATCTTTCCCACGTGTCATGAATAATCCATGTAAATTGGGACTTAAATAACCAGGAGTCAAGAAACTCGTGGAACAGTGCACGTTTGTTCCCTTGCACGTCCTGCCGGAGCTGCCAGTGGAACACCCCTCTGCAGGCACCGCTCATGGGCGCCGGGAGTTGAGGCGCTGTCGCTGATTCCTGTTGTTCTCCATCCATTCCCAATGTTCTGCTTTTGTCTGCAGAATTCTTTGTTGAAGCTGCAAGCCCTGGAAACCGATCTGTGCTCTGCATTCCTGCCAAGCCAGGAGGAAACTCCCCAGCTGCCAGCACCCAAGGACACAGCCCCTCCATCAGCGCAGACCGGCGTGCAGGCTGATGGGGCCGGCGGTGGAGGTAAGCGGTCCTGTCGTGGTGTGCTCTCATTTGCAATTATAAAAGAGCCTTGTGACTCGCAGTTTAAAATCAGGTTTGCAGTCAGCCCTCCGGGAAACAGTGCAGAGCTAATGCAAAGCACCATTTCCTGACTCAAATGCTGTGTAATGTAAAAAGGGGGTGATACCTCTCGAAAGGACAGAAATTAATGGCTGTAACCCTTTGGTTTTCTGAGGGGGTGTCTTGCTTTTCAGACAGGTTTTAAGAATCCTGACTCTTTTATTTTCAGTTTTAACCTGCTATTTTTTTCCAAGTAAATTTGTGCTCTTTACTTCCTATGTCTGTATTGTGTGAGATCACCTGCCATATCATGTAATTCTATTTTTGTCATTCTTTTTGTCAGAGCAATATCACTTCATTTCTCCTATTATTGATTTTAATTTAATGCATCAGCAGAGAGATAGCGAAGGTGAGTTTTACAGCATGTGGATTTTAATCATTCACGAAACCCGTATTATTACACATATGGGCAAACTGTGGTGTGTTATCTTTCCCTCTTTCCTCAATATGGAAATAAACAGCCCCAAGGCTCGGCACTATTTTTGTCAATTCATAGCTTGCAGTCCCAGGGCTTGGCAGAGTCGTGATGCTCAGTAGAAGAGGAGTCACTGATCGTGAAAAATAGGTCAAAGGAGTATGACTAATACATCTCACAGACAAGTGACATGAATACACAAATACCTAAATCGTGCACCATGCATGGTTCAAATTAAGGCAGGTAGGTCAGTAAATCCCTTTGCAATTGATGTTTCATGTCAGAATAAATCTGGGTTCAGAAGAACTTAACTCCAGAAGCTGTTTGCTCAGCATTTTCAGCCAAAAAAATAACATTGTTTCCCTAAAAAAATAAAAATCACAAATGATAATGTTCTGCTTAAGAAATTCTAAAGTTTGAGTTTTGCATGGCAAAATTAAGGAAAAAGGTATGCAGAAGTCAAATTATTATAAAAATGAAGGAATGTGAAAAAGCTCAGTGTCCTGGGTTTTAGCTAAAAAAAAAACAAACCAAAAAAAAAGGATTGCTTTAGCCCAGCAAGGCAAATACTTTAATGGCTCTTGGATACAGGTATGGAACTTGGACTGGTGTCAGCCTTGGCGTGGATCTGAGGCAGAGTCAGGTCTCGTGTGTGCAGAGCAGGCAGGGATATTTTGCAGCTCATCCCAAATCTGCAGTGACACCTTTCCTTTGTGACAGGGTGGGGTTTTCCTCCCTTTCCAGTAGTTTACTGCATTATTTTGTTCTGGTAGTTTCATAGTTCCTTGTTAGATGGTCTATAATTGTTTCTTTTACTTATTTTTGCTCTTCTGATTAGATTTTTTTTTTATTCTTGCTGTTAGTGACCCCTACTTCCAATACCCTCTCTGCTCCCATTTGCCCATCTGCAGCTACTTGGGGAAATATTGCATGATGTAGCATTTTTCTTGCACAGCTCAGAGCATGCTCTGTCACTCCAGCAGTTCCAACTCTTGCTTTAGTTAAAGCCTCCCTATTTAATGGGTTTTAACGTGCATTCCTTCCTGCTAACATCTGCTTTGTGATTTGTGGTATTTTTAGCAACTTGCCATTTTGCACAGGCAGAGCTGGCCTGAATTCTGCCTTTTAAATTACTGCTGAGATCTTCTGATGGCCTGAGTTAAGGTACAGTTGCCACGTGGGACTACTGGCTATTTCAGCTCAAACTTGGATGGAAGTCCAGAGATTTGTAGCAGTCTAGGCAGAGTTTTTTAGAGTATGTGCCACATATGCTGCCTCTCTAGTTGTTAGCCTTTCCCTGATGAATCAGGCAAAATAAACATGATCCTTTCATTTGCATCCCAGTCAACAAAAACTAGCTAGGTATGCATCGTATGTATGGTGAATGAAGACAGAGCAGTCTACTAAAATGACAGGATATTCCAGCATGCAAATTGTAAGGGGAGGAACAGTAACAGATGAGCAAAGTCAGCAGTTTCCAGTTCACTTCTGAACACGTAAAAACAGAATTGGAGTTGCCAAAGTCGGGCCATAAAGAATTTCTGGGGGTTAACATGCTAGTTTTTTTTTAAAGGGGAAAACATAGAAGAGCAGAGTGTAATTTCTTTAGCTTTTGGATATGAGTATTTCATCAAATACGTGACTTGAGCAGGGAGCAGCTGAACCTAACTACAAGAAGTTCTAAATGGCTTTGAAATTAATAATCCTGGTAGCAGCACTCACAGGCATTTCATGTTGAGGGCTGAACACGTTGCATATGCGTATTATTTTTTCTACACAAGAGATTTCGGTGTATTATTGTTTTATTTGGAGAATATCACAGGCATTAGTACAGACTAGTACCACAGGACTTGTTGCCATATGAAGTCCATCTTATGAACAGGCTGCATAAGATACCAGAAGCTGGTTTAAGTCCTGTGCAGCAGATGAGATGGAGTAGATGCCAAGGGGCAACTTACTGGCTTGGGTAGAGGTGGCTTTAATTCTTAGTTTTGCCAAAAAATAAGGGCTAAAATGAGACCAGACACATGAACACAAGGAGAAACTTGGTCAGTTCATGGGCTACTCCCAGGATAACTCTCAGTCTTTTTTAGGATCTAGGTAGAACTGGAACCAGGATGATGGCCTTAAGCTTTATTAAATATGGGGTTGGTTAGAACTTGTCATCACCGAGGTGTTTCACTATTACAGTAATCTGGCCATGTAAATGAATCAGTCTGAATTATTTGCTGACCACTTATGAACAGAAGGCAGTAATTTAATACACCTGTAGTAGGGTTGGAACTAAAGTCTTTCTTGGGCCATACCAAAGCTGCACCAGTGTGCATGGCCCTGGTGCCAAGGAAATGGAAGTGCCCTGGCCTTTGGGAAATATTCTCAAATTGATCTGGCATGCAGGTTGTCTCCCTTTCTGAATGAAAAAACCTCCTTGAATTTTGTGTGTTTTCATATGGAGGTGCACCAGCCACTACTTGTCCTTTGCATTTATCTTCAAGGAGTGTTTAGTCTTGAATTTTTGCTTTTCTTCCATTTTTTGAGACTGGGTTGGCCCTGGGAAAATTGCCTGGTTGTAAATGTGAAAAGGAGCGAGTGTCTGTGACCCTGTGGTTTATCAGCAGTACAGTCTCCTGCAAGAGGGGTAGTTCTAGATCCACAGAAAATCAGTTTAAACACTGGAAAGTTGTTTTCTGCACCTGCCATACACAGACTGGCTGATCTTTTCATCACATCATTTTCCTTTCACAGCGAGGGAACTGCTACTTAATATGACTATAAAAGAGTTTATTCCTAATAATAACAGAGCATGAGAAATCTGTGAAACTATTCTTAGTCAACCTACTTCACAGTGATTGTATATTTCTTGAAGTTCAAAGATGGTGAAATTAAAGGAAGGAAGCCAGGTTCTACTCACTGGCAATCTTCAGAATAAAAAAAACCAGCAACAACAGCAGACCAAAACCTATCCAAAACTTTATATTTTTTTAAAATCTTAAAGGGCAAGGAAAGGGTTCCTTCCCAAAAGGGATAACGGTTTTGCTGACAGCAATTATTCCAGCCATTATCACTGTGTGCTGTCAGTATATGATTTCCCATGGCTGGTACAGTGCTCTACCCTTGCTGCTCCCAGATGCCTTTCTGGATCTCTCCGTGGGAGGGTTCCAATCTCACACATGGTTTAGGAGACTTGGGTGTTGCTCCGGTATCTTGGAGAGTGGAATTTGACCTTCAAAATATGAAGCACTGAGAGGAGAGATGCAAGGTTGGAATTAATAATCAGCCACATTGTCTCATCATGAAGATGCTTAACATAATTATAATTGATGATGCTGTCAAGAGTAGATGAGATGCAAAGGTCACACGCAACTTTTGTGTGACAGACTAAACTGTGATTATACAATAGGATTTTTTGTTGTCTGTAAAGCAAAAACACGTGGATAGTGTCCAATAAAATGATACTTTTGACCATTGTAACTACTGTATGTTAAATTAATAGTTGTTTTTTTATGAAGGCTGCCACTCAGAGCTGTTTTTTCCCCACTGTCCCAGTGCAGCAATAGGGATTTGCAGCTTCGGTATCTCTTGGGCAGAGAGCAAATAAAATGTACTGCACTAAAATCCTGGCAGAAATACCCACTCAACATGGGAAAATCATGTCCCATGTGCAAAGGAGAAAATCCAAAGAAAGTGAAGGTGAAAGAACTTACCTAAACCTACCAGTTCTTCTGTGAGTAAATCCATGTACAGTTGTTTTTCAGTGCAGTTTTAGACTTTCATTGAATAATAAGATTCTGTGAAATGTATTAGAATGCAAGACATATGGCAAATATAACACTGATCAGAAATCACATGCATGCTGCCTGGAAATGCAAAATAAGTGAATTAAATATATGAATTAAAAAGCTGTATTTCTAAATAAGTTTAGGAAAAAAAATAACACAGCTGGTGTCAAATATTATGAGCTATGGAAATTGTTGTAGGGGAACCTGAAACAGAGCACAATCTTTGCTTTAACAAAGCAAAACAGAGAGAACTTTTGGGCAAGGACTTTTATGACTGTGGAGTTCATCCCTAAAAAGTATAATCTGCTTTAAATCGCAATCATGTGATCAAAAAAATATGGATTAGGCTACGTCATTGTCACTCATTTCAACTACTGAGGGTGAGGAATAAGACACAATGATTATCCCTTCAATGTACTCATGCACAGTGAAGGGAAGATGAACTCTGGATATTCCCTGGAGGTAGGCACTGTAATGTGCCCATTACTTTTCATGTTACCCATAAACAGAACCAGTGAGATGGAGTTCACCAATTCCTACTTTTTTCCAGCTTGATCACCACTATAAAACAAATTTGACCTTTTGAGGCACCTGAGGTGATGTTTCCATTTACAGTCCAAGGCATTGTTAACACAGTATCACAAGCACGACTCCTTCAGGCAGCAGTCACTGCCACTTACCTGGAGTAACTAACTGGAATATTACTGGTGGTGGTTGTTATTTTCATATCTTGTGTTCTTTAGACCCATAGGTATGTTACTTCAAACCTTAACAAAAATCTACAAGCAGCCCTGGAGGTTCTTGGCATCAGGGCATATTATATTTTTGATCTTCCTTTCTCTTCACCAAAGGGAGTAAATGATAAATCGCAAAGTTAATCCTACTTTGCACACTCATCATCTACTCCAGAAATGTGGCTCTCACAAGCAAACAGATCTGTGAAAATAGAAGTAATGCTGCTATTCTGAGAAACTCTCCATCTTTATATTATCCTTCATTATTTACAAACACGCCCATCCAGCTTCTCCCGTGGAACTCAAAAATGATTTACTTTAAGCCAGTAACTGTACCCCTATTTTGTCATCCTCAGTCCTGTGTCCATCCTGCATGTGATACTTTGCTGAACTGTTTGCTGTTTTATTTGAACCCTTCTGTGAGGAAAGACTTGCATTCACCTTGGTGGCTGAGTGCCTTGTGAGTGACCCTCTGCCCCCATTGATTTGTACTTTCTTTCCAGAGCCTGTGCCAGCCCACAGAGACTGGCAGAATGACATGGAGAGCAGCCCACAGGAACATCACTCCCTGGGGACCAGCCGACTGCTGTATCACATTACAGATGGAGACAATCCTCTTTTGTCACCACGCTGCTCTATCTTTAGCCAAAGCCAGAGATTTAATCTAGACACGGAGTCTGCCCCTTCTCCACCAAGTGCTCAGCCTTTCATGGTGTAAGAAAATGTATTTTAATTCTTACTCGTTTTTAAAACTTTTTCTGCAATCCACAACCTTTGACTCTTCATGTTTTGGTATTTTTTAGTCACTGTCATGTCATAAACAGGAAATTTTTCATATTGTGGAGTATTTTGACATGAATAATTTCCAGTACCATAAATAGGAACTAGTGTTCCCTCTGTCATAACAGAGAACAATATTGTTTGAAATCTTTGCTAACTATAGTTAGCAAGGACAGTTTAAAATGTTTGTTAGTAATTAGTGTGATAAGATAGAGAGGACTATCATGGTATAATACTAAAAATTTCAGCTGTAGTTGAACTGTAGCTTGAGCCATTCACTAGATGTGACAATGTCATACAGCATATGAACTATTCATATATGTGATTTCCAGAAACCAAACTGCAAGGTACAGAGAGAAATCAAACTTTCTTGAAGGCTCATATACATAGCTTCATCTGCATATGGATAATAATCAGATCTATTTGCAACTGTAAATAATCAGAAACTAAACTGCCTTCAAAATGATAGTGCTTATTCCCAGCAGTGAAAAACTCTCTGCACTTACACTTGCAAATCATGTCGTTATATCCTCCTGTTGTAGCTGGAAGATTTGTGAATTAAGATGTGGGTGTTAGTTGTAAATCCTGGATGAGGGTTTGACTTACTAATTTTTTTTTTTCAAAATATTCAGAAATCCCACAATTAATTATAAAAAGAGAGAATGAAAGACAGATAGTGAACCCGTTAATATACCCTAGGGGTACCTTCAATCAAAAGCAATTATTTTATGCTTACTTTGTAAAACTAAGCTGTCTCTATCTTGTGAAATAACCTAGCTGTGAATTCTGAAGTGCTAAGGAAGGGTTAAAGTGTGGCTGAAACAAGCCAGAGTCCATTATAGACAGTTCTTAGATCCAGTAACTATTCTTTCGGCTTTTGCAGGCCAAGAAGTTCTTCCAGATGTAACTGTGAGGACTGCAAAGAACCACAGACAGTAACACAACTTACCAAGCATCTGCAGAGCCTCAAGAGAAAAATTAGGAAGTATGAAGAAAAGTTTGAGCAAGAAAAAAAATACCTGGTAAGATAATAATTGAAAAGGGAAATACTAGAGGAGAGAGGCAAGGATCTCAGTGTATATAAACTTATGCAAAACAGTACAAGAAAGGGTATTTTTAGTAGAATGAAATGGGAAAAAGTTCAATGAGGGAATATGTTTTTAGCACCTTCCAGTATAAGCAGTAGTTCTGAGACTCTAATTTACATTTTCTTTGGATTACCTTTGTTGCAAAATATCCACCTTCAAGAAGTGTGAATCAGTGAAACGTAGCTGACAGGCTTGTGAACTAAAATGATGCAAAAAATGAAAAAAAAAAAAAAAAGAAAAGCTACTTATTCACTTTGTAGAACTCATTTGCCTGGAAACTGTTGCTCCTCTGTGCAGATTCCTTCTTCCAGGCAGACTCCTGTAAACCTCCAAAGTATAGGGCTCAACAGAAGCTGATGGCAGAAATTAGAGAAATAAAACTTGTGAGGGGTTGTTTGAGGTCGGTGGTGAGCACTGTGCCCTCTATGCAGGATTGTTCACATCGAGCTGGTTTGTGTAACGTGGATTGTGCAGTGTAAACATTTCAAAGCATCCCTGATGCTAAGAATGTGCACAATATGAAATAGGGAAATTTGTGGTATTTTCTGACCATATTAAAATTAATTACATATTACCTTGTAATCCTATTGGTGACTGAAAACTTGAAATTATGAATTTTATGGCTCAGTGGTCATCATATGCTTCCAGGAGAAAAATTTTATACATAATCCTCACACTGTGACCAGAAAAAGAAAAAAAAATTTCAGAGGCTTAATTTTGCAAAACTGTTATGCCATTTTAAATATCTTGAGTTTTGAAGATCCCGAGTAAATTGCTTTAAACTTGGAGACAATTTCTAAATGCAAACAAAGAACTGATATACAAAGATTTAGTTGTTTGTTACTTTTGAAATGACTCTTGCACGGGATTTTTTCATTTGATTATTTAAGCAGGTCAGTTGGAATTTTTTAAGGGCTGTTTCCCAGCAGAATCCCCGTCTTAAAGCAAGGGTTTATCCCTGCAAGGGACAGAGTTACCATCCTGGAAATCACTTAGGAACTTGACTAAAATGAGGTATTTGATCAATCCTTTTGAAGTCACTGAGATTATTTACCCGATTAGTCAGAGACTTGAACGTTGTTGTGTGTTTTTCAGCATCAGAGGCAAAATGCTCAGATCCATGTAGCACTGTGCCACAAGGGGCAGAGATAAGCCATGACAAATGAATGCCACGATCAAGCCAAACGCCCCGCGTGGCACCGCGACACCGCGCAGTGGGAGCCACGGGCCTTTCGCAGCACACAGGGTTTTGTCTGTTTGATCACTTAACTCTCAGTTCCCTCTGTTTCTTCACATTCTTTACATTTGTTTTTGCATTCAGCCTTCCCATGGTGACAAGACTTCCAATCCTGAAGTTCTGAAATGGATGAATGCTTTGGCCAAAGGTCGTAAGCAGCTCAAAGGTACAGAATAGCACGTCGCTTCCCTTTATTGCTGAAGCTTTTGGAAGTAGGAGTGTACCTGGAATATTTTAGAGTCAGTTTCCTAACCTCACTGCTCTGCTTATTTTTCACAGTGCATGGCAATAAGTCTCTCAAAGGCAACAAAGATATTAGGGGATATGAGTTGCCTTGATTCCCGAAAGCAGGGATTAAAGAAAGCCAGTTCAACCTTTATTGCAAGGCTAGAAAGGGGAAGGGGAAAAAGACACCATCTCTCCCTTATCACTACAAACATTCATGCAAAAGGCAATGCTATTCTGAATATTTTCGTGAGTGCCTGAAATAGAGAATTTAAAACTTTTCCTTGTAATAGCACAAATGCAGGTGCAACTGTTTCTTTACGACTGAGGATACTCCTCTCTAAAGATTTTATTTATTTTGATCATAAGAACAGATCTTTACTTGGTATTAGATTTGGTCTTGAGGGTCAGGTTTTGCCCTTGACTGTCTGCATACCACTCCATTAACGTCTAGGGGTGCATCACATGCTTTCCCTCAGGGAGAATGTAGCCAAGACAGATTGATTTTTTTCTTAAGGCCATTTATAATTTATCTAAATCTTTTTTTCCCCCCTGTTATAAATGGATTCTCACTACTAGATAAATTGTAGTACTATCTTTCATCTCTGTTCTGGATATAGTTAATAAGGTAGATATAGGGGCTGTGCTTGTGGTAAATAAAGAATTAGAAACCCATCCTTCAGTAAATTTCTTCTGGAAAATTCTCCCTTGAGTACTATCGTGTATGATTTCATCATCATCATTATGATTATTGTTTTTGTTGTTGTAGTTATTTTTCCTTAAACTTTGTGTTACAAATCCAGGAAAGGCCAATGAGTAGAAATGGCTAATCTACATAGTTAACTTTCTGAAAATCATCTATCTGACTCAACCATTGCCTCTCTTAGCCAGGGGTCTTGTGTTCATAGATCAGCCTCACCTTCACACCTAAAATGCTTAATCCTGTGACAACCCTTGATTTTATTATCCTGAATAATGGCACTGCTTTTAAGTGAAGCGGGATTCATGAGGTTCACATGACAAGTACAGCTGAAATGGAAAACCCTCAAGTGCTTGTGGGTCCTTCTCCAAGTTCATAAGGCTTGTCCATCCTTTCTAGCTCTATGGCTCAACTAAAAATTGCTGGTATTCCCTACAAAGCTGGCCTATATCCTCAGATTATCACAGCTTTTTTTTTGTCACTGTTTCTGCATGGATTTCAACAAATTTAACACACGTGGAGCCATCAGTCTCCTGCCTTGCCCAAGGTGCTGCACCAACCAGATGTATTCTAGGAAGAAGTCTGATTTTACAGGAGCTAATTCAGATTGCAATTCAATTTCCCTGTTGCTCTGTGCAGGTCTCTGGAGCTCCAGGGTCTCTGGCTTGGTGTCAAGCTAATATACTTGCACACTTTATCACAGCCAGGCAGGTTGCTGACTGGGAAGCTCGGACACCCTGTAACCTGTCTGTCTTCTGGGTTGCTCAGGTGCTCTTCTGCCAAGGGAAGTGGCTTTTTCTCCCCGTGAGAACCACCTTAGCCTGGCTGGGAGGGCAGTGCAGCCTCTGGGAGGGAGGTGGATGGTTTAAATTCCACTGGAGAGCAACGCTGGTTATCCAGACCTGTGGTACACGGCTCCAGCAGCCTGGCATGGAGGGCTCTATGGCATGGCTTGGTGGCCCCCTCAACCCTTCTCATTCTCCTCCTCCCTTGTGCAGCAGCACAGGAAGGCAGGGAAGGACAGCTTGGGTGACAGGGACACTGCAGAGACACTGCTCTGGCTTGGGAAGGTGTCAGTGAAAGATGCATCCTTAGAAGTGCCCACAGCAGGCAAGGGCATGTACAAGGCTTAGCGAGAAGGAGGGGAATGAGAGAGCTCTGCTTTCATATTCCCCCCACACCTAACCTCCCATAAATATTTCCTTTTAAGCCCCTTTCCTAACCTCACTCCCACTGAAATTCAGCACTAATTCCTATCCAGACCCCACTCTGTAACACAGTGCCTCTTCAGTCCTCACCTTTTGTGTCAAAGATGGCCTTGGAGGAAAAAGAGAATGACATGTGCTGTAAATTTCATTTCCATGGACACATCTCATCACTTAACCATTGGATTTCCCTTTAACCAGGCAAAAGATTTACATGTTAAAAGTGAAGTAGAATTACTTTCCTATATATCTGCGGTATGATGAGAATTGTGTGCCAAAAGTAGGAAAGTTTTGTTTGTTTGTTTTCTCTAGTAGTGTCAGAGGAAACTGCTTTGCAAATATTCCTAATCTTCTTACTTGCCATGTAATTTGCCTTTCAGAGCTGAAACTCAGGATTTCAGAGGAGCAAAGCTGTACCTCCACAGCACCCCAAAGAAATGATCATTGTGAAAGCACTGGGACCTCCAAAGAGGCTGGCACACAGGAGGCCACAAGCACAGAACCAGCTCCTTCAGTGGAAGAAACCATGGATAGCGTATTGAGGCGGCTAAAGGAGAAAAGACAACACTTTAACCTTCCTGAGGCAATTAAGGTATTTAACAAGCATGGCTGTTTCCTTCAGGACTTTATCACCTGAGGCAGGTGTTAGTGTGTAGCTGTCTCAGGGGGTGTGTGCCTCCTCTGGCACTGCAGCTCCTCTTCTCTCTAACGAGATGGGAGCTCTAGTGCAGTTTCTGAAGTGACTTCTCTGAGAAGAGTTCCTCAGACAAAGAGGTGCAGAAGGCCTTCTCAAGTAGAGCTAAGCACCTCTTGCTCAGAGATGCCTGTGCAGAACAGTTTGCCAGGCACTGCTGGAACCTGCCTACTTGAGGCCGTGCGTGCAGGAAGCGCACACACAGGACTGCAAAAGCAATCCTATCTTCAGCCCACAGAAACTGCGTGACTAAAAACCTCCCTGAAGTTCTTTTGATGATAAAGGTCCTCTCTCCCCTGAGAGATGCTGAAAGCCTCTCTCTGCCCAGTCGATGGTTCGAGGTCACGAGGAGAGGACAACCATTGAGACGGCTCTGCCCTCCTGATCTTGTACACTTACTTGTGCTGATACTGTCTCTGCTCTTCCATGTTCTCATTCTCTTCTAAATGTAGGAGCAATATTCCGTGAGACATGATTGCTTGGCTGGGTAATGAGTTCTTTTGAACTACCACATGTTTTAAAGTTTAGCTGCAGCTTCCCATTCCCGGCACACTGTAGGGTCGTCTGAAGCAATACATCCCACCCATCCCATTGTCTGGGGGGCTATTTTTGCTGTCCGGTGATGTTGCTGTTCTGATGCTACAGAACCAAGCAAGACAATAAATTCTGCCCTCAAAAGTACCTAAAATCTAAATGTTGACAGTAGCATTTAGACTCTGGCTGGTGAACAAAAAAGGGGATGAAGGGGACAAGGAGGGATGAATGACTAAATGCTAAGCTATGTCAGAACTAGGAAATTATTCTGGGTGGATTTCAGTAGCAGAGAGTACCCAGAAGAGATAATTTTTAATTTTTGTTTTGCATCTATTCTTAGTTCTTAAACAACTAGTTGCTATATAAAAATCAGAACTGTGCATAACAATGCCATGCTTCTGAGATCTTGAGCTCTGTATACATGACTGATTTTTTAATTGTGGGGGGTTTTTTTATATGCTACTTTTTAAAACCTGAAATGGAAAAAGTCTTTCATAACCAGGAAACAAAAGAAGACAACAAAACCATGCTGTTCTGTATATAGTCCTAAAATTCCCACAGTGTAGGGAATTGTTTTTTATTATGCAAGGAGTGAGATCAGATGACACCAAAACATGTCAGTGAGGAAATTCTGTCCAAGAAACTTTTATAAGAGTAAGCTGGGTGTGGATCTCTGTTTCACTGATTTTTCAATTTACTGGACTTCTGATTTTCCAAGAGAACCTCCTAAATCTGTGCAATGGCAGTGCTGTCTTGAAATATTCTCACAGAGAATAGGGTAATGTAAATTAAATGCTTGCACAAGGAATTATTTTCAAACGCTTCTTTTAAAAGGTCTTATTTATTTTCTTCTTGTGTTCTTGTGGAGAGAACTTGTGTTGTTGCAACTGTTTGTTAGCAAAGGTGTTTGCTAATAGTTACACCAAACTGCTGGGGAACAGAGGCTTGAGCAGGAATAACAGGAAATCAAATTGATCTATTTCAAAGTGATATATTTTAGTAGCTCCCTAAGTACAACATTAAAAAATATTGGATTTTGATTATGACTCATCCTGGACTTTTGGGGGAGAATGAGGTTTATAGCACTTGAAGACGTGAAATGAATCAAGGATGTTTAATGGTTCCAGCAAAGACCAAAGGCTTCATTTCAGCTACACACAAGTTTGCTGTTACTGTAGATATTTTTCATGTGCAGCATTTTATCTTGTATATAACATTTAGATCTTGTAGAAGAATCTGAGCCACATTAATAATATAGTAAATAGCAGCTAAATGTTTCTTTTTTCAATATTTAGTTATTTTGGGCAAGGATAGTGTTTCTGTAAAAGCCTGCCAAATTCTCCCTGAAATTCCACTGTGGAAAGCCTCTAAGGCCCTGCTGAAATACAAATGAGAGAATGTGTGTCCTTCAGAAAGGTGCAGAGTAAAATCCCAGTGTGTCTAAAGAGCACAGACCACAAGACCTGAATACCAAATAGCAGAATGTGGTTTCCAGAACAAAACACCCCTCCTGCAAAAGAGCCTGTGAGTAGAGTTATTAGATGAGAAGGTGTAGAGAAAATTGGGATTTGCCTGTGAATGGTCCAGAAATGCACAAGGGGATGGCCACCTCTTATTATTTGTTTCACTAGCAACTTGAGCAGGGGGATAGTGATTTATGTAATAATTCACCTTCTTTCTTCTTTCTACTTTTGTGTAAAATGTTGCTTTCCAATGAGCCACCACACATCCCCTGGAGGCAGACTTTGGCCCTGGGAACCTGGACTCTGTGCCTGCCTGGAAACAAAGCACCTCTTTTGAGAGGCCCCAGGCAGGTCCAGCCCTGCTGTCACACTGTCCTTCTGTCCTCAGTTTGTATTTTCTGTCTGTATAAACAACAGCAAGAGATGTTGGGAACGCAGGGGACAGACCACTGAGGAAATCAACTGTGTACAGCTCTCTGCTGCAAGTTACGAAAACCAAACTACTTTGCTTTAGGTGAAATCTCCTTTTTCTTTTTTTTACATGCCACAAACAATTTTTGCCTTATGTTTAGTTTTAATGTTTGCAGTCTGTCCCCCAAGGCCTTTCTCAGACTGGTTCCCTTTCTGCATCTGTCTTCTCGTTATTGACCTACTTCAGTTCATATTCTCCTTGGCTATGAAGCAGTGTTTTTATTTAATTAGCACTGAATTTTCCACT
>JAYRBT010000178.1:6535419-6597156 GCA_036023395.1 Myiotriccus ornatus
TTATTGACCTACTTCAGTTCATATTCTCCTTGGCTATGAAGCAGTGTTTTTATTTAATTAGCACTGAATTTTCCACTGGGCTATTCAGCCTACAGTCCTAAGACGTCTCAGACAATTCTGTAGTTTGTGGTTTCACCTGCCTGCTCCGATTTTGAAATTATCAGCCATTTCAAACTTAGCTGAAAACAAACCTGTCTTGAGATTGCTAATAAAATGAGCTAATGAAATAGGCTCAAATGCTAAACCCCCTTGAGATCATTTGTTGTGTGATAAATCAATATTAATGATCACTCCCTGTGTCTTCCTAACCATTTAGCTGCTCTGGGCTTAATAGTTTTTGAAAGAATTAACCTTGTATTAATTGCAGAACTAGCAATAAATAAACAAATTAGCTAATTTATAATACTCCTGTATTACTAGTTAGCAGCTCA
The DNA here is from genome assembly GCA_036023395.1 of Myiotriccus ornatus. Classification (NCBI taxonomy): domain Eukaryota; kingdom Metazoa; phylum Chordata; class Aves; order Passeriformes; family Tyrannidae; genus Myiotriccus; species Myiotriccus ornatus. The sequence goes on from JAYRBT010000178.1 coordinate 6,535,851, forward strand.
TCTCTTAAAATGAATCACAGACAATGTTAGAGTGATTAACTCATGCAGACCTTTTAGGCAAAACGTGATTAGCAGTTCTGATTAGTGGCTCTGCACCCGTTTTGCATTTGAGGAGCAAACAAAAAAGGTTTTGCTTCTGCTCAAGTTAATAGCAGGGCACTGTGATATTACAGGAGTGTTACCTCTTCAGGGCTCAATATATTTTTAAAAATAGAGTCTAATTAATAAAAATATTTCTCCAAGTTGTCAATAGAAAAACCTTAGTCACTGAATTTCTGCAGAAAGGCACCCTGTGTGTCTCCAACTCCATGGATCCTCCCATTACTTCACCTCCCCCAAACCTGTGGACACTTGGCCCTGATTCATACACCTCTGTCAGGATCTTGGTGTTCAGGGGCAGATCTTGTTGGGAAGAAGGGGAAAGGGAAAAGAGGACAGAAATACCCGTTGCACTGTGTGCTCCCTGCAGCTGACACCTGTACACATAGTGGTGTATCACCAACACCGACAAATCGCGTTGTTGAAAAATCAACATTCTTCCGGTACCAGTGATTTGTGTTGTGATTTTTGAACAGAAATAAACTGCCAGTGTGAGATGCATACTCTGCAGCTCCCCCACAGTGGTTCTACCAGTGCACACTGTCCAGCCAGAACTTCCTGCTGCCTGGTCAGTCTGCTTCCATTTCATTTTATAGACAGTACCTTTTTCTAGTGCCCCTGGCATTTAGAGGGTGTTCATCATAGTATCACAGTGGCTGAATATTTGGGGATTTCATTGTGAGTCTATCATTCCACTCCACAAACAGGTTGGGTTTTGGCATTGCTGAAGCCTTTTGTTCTACACCCCTTACCAGACAAGGCAAATCCATTTCTCTTTTTCGATCAATAATTAAAAAGTTGAGGAATGGCCTCTCTGCATTTCTGCAAGTTTCTGAGTATTTTGAGCAGAATGGTGGCTGTTCTCATTTGTTGCAACTAAACATACTTAATATATAATGGGGAATGCTGTCTATGATTTATGAACTGGGCTGGCAAATGCAAGTTAACAACATTTTCTGATTTCTCCACAGGATGGATGAGAAAAACATTTCTTTAGTTTTCCAGTAGCAATAGTTATTCATTAATGCTACCTAAATTGTTCTACGAAAGTACTGCAATGGGTATCTGCGGGACCTCATTGCCAACACCTTCTACTCATGTGCTGCCGTCATCTTTTATGTCGCCTTTCCAAAACCCAACCAATGGCACACGCCTCATGTCCATGCACTTTGGCTGAGATATTCCAGCCAAACCCCCTGATTCCTTACTGTTTCTGTCAAATGGTATTCTCAGAACATTTTTTTGGATGCAGACTCTGAGCTTACCAAGACCATGGTTTTACCTTTGGAACACTCCAGATAAGGAATGCAGTGTTCCATCAGTAGCCCAACAGCACTGCCTGGCCTTCAGCTTGTTAAACGGCTTTGGTAGAATAGTAATTTTGAGAGAAACCAAGGCAATCAAGTATTAGATGTATGACAGTTAGGAAAAATAAGATTCCAGGCTTTCAGTAAACTTTCATTTATGCATCTTTCTCCATAAGAGAGAGCACAAGTATCTCCACAGCTGCCATCAGCTCTGCATTAGGCCTTGAGAGGGTAACATGTCCTTTGATTCATTTAAAAATTCAGTCATGTAATTCTGGACTCTGCTCTTGCTAAGTTAATGCCAAGTCCCCACTGACCTCAGTGCAGGCAGAAAGAGGATTCATTATTAATGTTTATCTGGGGAGAGCAGATTATTAAACAGATATGTACCTGTACCCTTGTCATGAAACCCTGACTCATAATCTTATAAATAACTCTTTTAAATAGGATATGACAAAAAAGCAAATGGCTTTGGAAAAAATCAATCTTCAGAAATGTCTGCTATATTTTGAGAGTATTCATGGAGAACCTGTAAGTATGCCATGGAAAGATAGGTACATTAAAAATTATCTAACTTATCTAACAAATATTTTTGGACTTGTATATTAAATATATTCAGATTAATTTTACACAATTAATGTAACTTTAGTTATTTCAAAATAAGTTTCAGATATAAAAGTTATTGCCTGATACTGATGAATTTGGTTTATGTGTTAGAAAAACAAGCTAAAATAAAAACAGAAGTGTCTAGCGGCCCTGTATCTCTCTTCATGATTGGAAAATGCAGGATTTGATGATAAAGTTGGAAGGTTATATATCCTCAGCAGACCTGGCTCATGCATCCTTGGCTCTGCTATGATGTAGGGTTAGAATGCTTAGCAGCTGAGAAAGGTTTGGTTATAGGGCACCATCTGGGACATGAACTACACAATGACATGACATGACCTGTCATGTGTCTTTTCCTTTACTACACAGCAGCACTTAAAACTGTTAATTAAATTCCTTTCAAGCTACTTCATTGCTGAATGTAGGTACAAACCAAAAAAAAAAAAATCCACCACTGGTGAGATGATTACTTGAAAATCTGTCTGTACAAAACTCTGGAATTTCTGTTTGATAGTTATGTCCATATTCTGAATTTTTGTTTAATATCTATGTCTGCATACAGACATATTCTATGTCTGTATATCATAGACATCTGTTTGATATCTGTGACTGTTTCTAGCTAGTAATTGCAGTGGTAGAGGAAAAGGAGAGCGGCACCAGCATGTGTCCAAAAATATGCCAGCTGTTAAAATTGTCTCTGCATCTTAGATAAAACCATTTTTGTTCACCTTCTTTGGGCTCGGAATGAGAGCTGAGGGATGGAGAGGGTATGAAGGAATTATATTTCCTAAGAAGGAGAACGAAAAAGAAATCATTAGTGCCATATAGACGTAAAAGAGACTTGACTCAAAAAAGAGAATGAAAGGGCATGTTTTCTATCATGGGCTTCAGAGAGGGTGTTTCTTCTCAAGGTTGAAGCAGCTCTGTAATAGCAACCTTGAAACACAGTGGAGCTCACTGGGGATGATGCTTGCCCTGCTGACGGCTCAGCATCACCTTCAACCAGACTTACCTTAACAAGGTCAGACAGACGGAGCACTGACCACGTTTCAAACAAGAACCAATCTATTCTGGCTCTTTGGCATTCCCTGGAGCCACTCTTACGTGTTGTAGTCAAATGGGACATGACGACTGGGGAAGAGAAGTAGACTCACTGGGAGTGACATTCTGCAGCTGAAATAAATGTGCCTCTGGAAATGGTCCCCAACTGCTCAGTGAGCCAGACAAACACTGTGTCATCACCCTGTGCTTGCCTGTCACCCCTACTCTGCTGACCAGGCATTTGGCTGTTTCTGAGCAGCTCTGAACTACTGTCTGTACTGTCACCCAGCCTGTGTCTCTCCAGAGCTGCCGTGTGTTCACTCATCTGAGCGCATGGACCTCATCTTCACTGCGCCAAAAATCAGTAACTTTGTACCCAGAGTGCTCATTAGGGGTGGGAGTTGAGGAGAAGAGGCTGATGGTGGACAAGCTTGCAAATGATCCTGCTTTGAAATTTAATGATTGAGGAACATGTTGTTCTTCTGGGGATGATGGGGGTTGGGGGCTTTTGTGTCTTATTTTTTTTTCCCCTGTGGAATTCACTCTTTTTTCCTCAGTGCAGTAAGTCAGTCTACTGCACAGATAGTTTCCATGAGGTTTATTTTTGTATTGGTGAATATTTGTGGCTTGATCAGACTCTTAACAGCTGAATTTAAATCATACTCTCTTCCAGATCAATTCTTCTAGCGCTCATAAAAGACTAAGAGCAAACTAAATGAACGGACAGTTAATCCTGATTGTGGAAGGCAGTTCCGGTGAGGAATGCATGCAGCAATCCTGCATGGAGCCAGCTCCATGTGGAGGCTGTAAAGCTGTCCATCCCACTGAGTCTATGAGCACATTGTCCCAGGCAGACTGTCACATTCCTGCAGGAAACCTGTTGCCATTATTACAGCTGAGTGAGTGAGATACCAATGCAAGGCAGAGTAGCAGTGTATCTTAACTCTTACTGCTCCACCAGCACCCTCAGAAAGTGAATAATAACCCCTCTGCCTGGGTGATGTGGCCCAAGGAAGTGAGGAAACCACATTGGGTATTCCCCATTAGAAAACAGATTGCCATTTTCCTTTTTAGAAAATTATATGGATTAAATTACAGTTCACATGGAATATCTGTGGAAGCGAAATACACATCTGGTCATATTCTTGTAATACTTTTCTCAGCTTTACAGGAGCAAATGAGAATCTTTTTTATTTACCTTTGATTTTTAATGTGGGAGGACTGCATTTTGTTATGATTTCTCTTTAGGTCACTAAGCAAGAAAAGAGTCTCATGAAACCTCTTTACGACAGATACAGAATTATCAAGAAACTTCTTGCAGCTCCAACTCTGATCACAACAATTGTAAGTTGGAAAGAATTCATATCCATTGTGAAAAAAAAAACAAAAACAAACATAGAAAATGCTGTGCTTGATTTGTACCTGTATGTCCATTTGGCAGCAGTGGAAGTACTGATATTCAAAAAATCTGCTCACTGGTTAATACAGGGTGTTGATATTTCAAATAGAGCAAATTCAGCTTCTAGGCATGTCAGAGGGTGCAATTTATGGCAGCAGTTTCAGAGGAAGGACTGAGTAAGAGATCAAAGGCTGGTATTAGTTTTCCATCGTGGCTAACATTTGCAACACAGAAGGAAAGCTCTCTCTTTCCACAAAGCTCTCTGCTGCCACTGTGTCTTGCTTCTGTAATTTATTGACAATGCTTTTATCAATCATGCAGCATATAAATATTAGTAGTACTTTAATAATATATCACTGTAATGTAACAGTACTGGTCGCATGGGGAGTAAAGGTAGTGGCATCTGGCTACTAGGAAGTGAATTAGCATGTCTATCATAAATACTAATCTAATAGTAATTTGATCTAGGTCGATTTTAAAAAATTGTTATTGTCTTGTTAGATGAGAGTGGAGCTTCAGATTTCTTTGAAAAATCCCAATATAAAGCTTTGTACACACGCACAGAGGTATTTTGTTATAAAGTTTAACTGAAATTCCCCCTTGTGTTACTTCTTAGGAGCTTTGCCCCATGGAAGTTTTATGTTTAAGCCTCAGTTTCAATAGCTCAACTTTTCTTCTGAGGAGGGAGGAACATGAGGAAGACAGCAGTATCCATCTATTTCGGTAGTTAAAGTTTGCAGCTATAAACCTGTGCAATCTCTCCTTACAGCTCTTGTTACAGGCAGAATTTCTGGACACAATGCACACAGTAGAGGGCATATAAGAGGAGGACAAGTTCCAGCCAGACTGCACTGCCGAAATAAATACAGAACGTCAGTTAAATCTTTGCTACATATAAGGGCTTTAGAGTAAACAGAAATAAATTGCTGGCTGGGGACACTCAGAAGCAGGGCCAATTTTTATCCTTTATACTCATAGTGGGCAATACTCAGTTATGAGCGCTTTCATGAACAATCTTGATAAAGATTACCAAGATTTACCTGGGTAAAGCTCTCAATGTCTGTCACCTATTTCAAGGAATACATCCAGGGAGTTAGATCCTAATTCTTTTTGTTGTCATCCTATGAACTGTCAGTGTTCCAATTTAAACAATTAATTAAATAATGTCTCACATTCCACAAGCAGGAGGAGGAAGACTCAGATGAAGACCATTCTCAGAGCAGCCATGAGTTGTCATCCGGTCCAATGTCTTGCTTCCCAGTCGAAGAGCACCTGTGTTACTCTCAGGAGGAGAGTGAGCCTGCACATGTCTCACCTCTGGATGAAAAGAAAGTTTACAGGCAAACAGCCTTGTCTATGTCCAATTTACATGAGGCAACAATGTAAGTTCTCATTTTTTCCCTTGTATTTTTAAAATGTTTCATGTAGACTTTGTAAATGAGACAGGAGCCATACGTGCTGCATAGGGATATTCTACACCAAAGGGAGTGATTCAGCTTTTTCTTATGGGAGAGAAGAGGCAGGGGAGATTTGCTGTTTGGGCAGCATAGCTGTGGTTTGAGCTATTTATTCAAATCAAACAACCTTGTGCCAAGTCCAGGAAGAGCAAGGTAAAGGAAAGTAAGGAGATAAGAGAAATAATGACATACACAGAGTGGTAGATAGGACATAATGGCACAGCGGGGACACACAGACCTACCTTTAATTGCTGCAAAATTTGTAGCTGTCTAACTACTTATGTTCTTACAAAGCTGTCATAAAACTGGAGGATAGTCTGCTCCTCTGTGTGTGTTCTGGGACTGACTGTGTGAGTGGTATAAAAATGCCAGTGACCTTAGGCATCCAAACAGCAACAGGGGAGCTGCTGAAAGGTCACACAGCAACTGGTCACATGGGAGGCCACTGAACGCATGTAAAATCAATTTCTTCCTTGCCTAAGCCTAGTTATTAATGTCTGGCTGCCCTGAAAACTTACCACCACCCTCCACTGTAAAACCAAAATAAAGCCCTCCTTATGATTTGTAGTTAAGAATTTCAGGTTTCATGAGACAATAAATCTCAAGATGCATGTGTGCTGTTATCGCTCAGTCCAGAATCTTGTTGCAGACTATGCCTTCCAGGAACAGATATGTTCTCATAGCTTAGGGGATGGCATCTTTTTCTTGTCTTTTGATTGGGAGTTCTTAGATGCATAAAGGAAGCTAACCAGGCTCTACCAAAATTGAGAGTAAATAAAAATTACTTAGATTTCTATGTAAATGAACTATGTGTGCAATAGTTTGCTCACAAATGCTGGGAAGATATTTCTGTGCATTTTGTTATGATGCAAAAAACCAATAATTACCAAGTGCAAATGCCATCACAGAGTTCTTTCTCTGCTTAAAAAACCTTATTTTCTCTGAACACTAGCTAAAACATGGCCTCCAAAAACGATGCTTCTGGGAACCACTGGCATTTCCACTGCATCACAGTAATGACTGGTAACAGCTGCAAACACGAGCAGGGCTTGGATGTTGATTTTAATTCAGTTAAAGGGATGCAAAGCATTTCCTACTGTGAGATGCTGAGCTGCGTCAACTCCATTAATTCCACAGAGAATTAAGGCCACTAGCAAGACTCAATCCTGAATGAGTTTCCTCCTATGTTGACCACAGAGTGTCTGCCTTCACTTCATTAGAAGAGTGAGAGGACCAGCAGAGGGGAAGAGCACAGCTGTGTATCGCTGGAGGGGTGTGGTGGAACATCTCAGGGCACTGAGCTCAGTGCCTGCCATGGCCCAGCACAGCAGGCTCTTTGTTGCCCGAAGTGTTGGCTTTTACATTTCCCAGCATAAGAGGGTCTCAGTGTTCTTGTCTCTGTCCTACAGGCCCGTTCTCCTTGAACATCTCAGAGAAACAAGAGCTGATAAGAAAAGGCTTCGCAAAGCTCTGAGAGAGTTTGAGGAGCAATTCTACAAACAGACAGGAAGGTAACTCACCAGCTCAGCCACAGCCCTCTCCTGTCCCCTTTGGGTCCTCTGCAGGGGTGTTTGTTTCTGCCAGGGTGGGCACTCTGGGGTGAGCAGGACAAAGACGCCACAGCTGGGGACTGGAAAATACTGCGGAGGTGGCCATCTATCTCCATACTTAGTTCCTTTAGGATGTGCTCATCCCTGAGGACAGCTTCGATCTGGGGATTTTCCAGGTCATGCCTGCCATTGGTATAACCCTCATCTCAGCACAGGATCCCTGAGCAGAAGGGAGGCTGCCAAAAGACTCTTTCTCAGGGTGTCAGTCTGCAGGAATTACACTTGGTGCTTAGGCCTCTTTTAAAAGGCCAGGTTTTAAAAGCAGAAGCCACAGTTTCTTTCACCCATAATTAAATACTGGGTACTTTTCACTCTTTACTTTTCCTCCTCCCTTCACTTAGCAAACCTTTTTGTTGAAAACGGTGGAGGATATGGGCAGGGGCAACTGGTAACACTTTTCAAAGCACTATGTTATAACTTCTCTGCATATTTGAGAATCAAGTGATTATGCTTGTACAGCTGTCAAAAAAGAAAGTTTTCTGGCATATGAAAATTCATTACTATTTCATTTGTCTATTAGAGATTTTTGGTCCTGTCAAATTATCTTTAGTCGTTTACAGTTAGTAAAAAAAAAAAAAAAAAATCCAATTCTCATTGATTGTTGCACAATTAATTTTAAAGACAGTTTCTTCTCTTACTCATAAAAGTGATGGCACTGTTATCTGCTTTTCATAGGAGTCCTCAAAAAGAAGATCGGGTGCCAATGGCCGAGGAATACTCTGAATACAAGCACACAAAAGCCAAAATCAGGCTCCTGGAGGTTCTCATCAGTAAGCATGATATTTCCAAAACGATTTGAAGTGAATGCAATGCTGTGATATTGTTCTCTAGCAAAAAAAAACCCCACAAACAAGTAATGAAAAAGATAAAGTAATTTTACAGGTCTTGGTCTGCTGCACAATTATTTGACACACTGAGATTTTTGATGCACTTTACCAATTATAATAGCTGGGATGAGAGAGGACAGCAATATGCAAGAATATTAAGCACGGGTGAGTGGACTATAGTATATATTTTTCCTTTTGAAAAAGCCTTGAAGTGCACTGTGAGAATGTTAGGAAATGAAAAGGACACTGAAGTATTCTAGATCCTCAGTTTGACCTGCTCTAAAAGCGTGAGGAAATGCTCTCCAGGTTTTTGGTACATCTTAGTACATGATAGTGTGCCACACGATTGTTTCCAGAATTAACATGCACTAGAATTAACTATTAATGTCAGCTCTCAATGTGCTGGTTAGAGGAAAAGAATTAGAACAAATGAAGGAAAAACTCAGAACATACTCTGGGCTTTCAAGACAGAGTTGCCGTTCAATTCCAGTAGCTACAAAGAAAGGTGCATAGGAAAAAAACAGTGTCAGGGAGTAGAGCAAAGTGATGCTGCTTATGTAAAAAAGAAAAAAGGACAGAAAGTGATGGACAAATGGAACTGTTGGTTTTTTAGAGATAAGAGAAAGTTCTTGGAGAAATGAAATAGAGGTTACTGGGAAGACAGAGAGAACAAATGTACCGGCTGCTGTCCTTTTCACTAGTTCACAGGACCTGGCTCACAGAACTTAAAACTCAGTAAAATAGATCAACTAACTACATGCTAAGTTTGATTTTTGTATGAAACTTTGCACTTTGTTTTGCCTGACGCTATAACATTCGCTTTTCTGACTACCAAAGCTCGTTTAGACGCATGCACTTTGTAGAATATTGAAGTACTTCTTGTGTTATAAATTGCCACATATATATATATATTAAAACAGGACTAGATTATTGCATTATGCTAAGATATTTTGGATAGATAAAGTACATGGTATATAAGTGAGTGTCACAGTTATCTGATGAGGACCGCTAGACTTCCTGTTTACTGAAAATAAGATTATAAAAAGTTATTTTTCCATTGGAATTATGCATCTTTCTTAACTTTCAGAGCACCAAACTTTGTAATATTAAGGAGATTTTGTCACTCTTTGTGATAGACCATTGGTGTGAAAAGTGAACTGTTCACTGAAGGATTATCAGCAGGTTTTGTATTAGAAATGAAAAGCAGGGATTCTGGGAAATACCTATCCCAGACATAAAGGAGGGAAGAATTCATTAAAGAAAGAAAAAGGGACTTGAATAAGTTGAATCATGTTTAGTGTTTTGCTTTAACTGTCATTTTGTATTGACCACATAGTATAAGCAACCTGTTTTCTATCTTGGTAAGAAGATTTTGATTTTATAAAGCCTATTATGTACCAGCCATGTTTGTACTTATCTTGCGTGTAATGGCATGATTTGGAAGATGGACACAACCTCAAGTAGTTTGGAGGAAGAAATATGAACACTAAAAAAGGAATTTTTTATTTCAGAGATGTTTGTTGCTTCAGTGTACTGACTTAATAATTTATAACTTAACTTTTATGAATCAGAAATGGTCTTCATAAATCTGTTTTAATTAAAGTCATCGAGAGCAACAGGAACAGATACAGAGCTATTTGAAGTTTACAAACTACATCTTTGATAAGGGAAAATGATTTAATGACATGTATACAATTGATATTAAAATGTAATCTATATATTCTATATGATTGTATAATATTTTATACAACAGTACAAATAAAATATTTTTCTATTATATTTATTATGTCGAGACACAGTTTCTGTTTTCAGTTAGCTAATATAAATAACATAAATAACACTGTCAAACAACACGTTGGAAGTGCTGACATCTCTAGGCTCTGAAATTCAAATCATGCTGCAATTACAACCTTTCATGCTGTTCAGAGTTATCCCAGTACTTGTTCAGTAGTTAAAATGAATGCATATTTAAACACCATTTATAAGCCGTTATTTTTATTTTGCTAAAGCAGTTTATATAGGATTTTGTTATGTTTGGCAAGAAACAGAAAACAATTTTTGCAGCATCTAGGGATAAATGGTTGCCAGAAAGAAACCCAGGACTTCTAATCATTTAAAGCATCGGGGGAACAGAAGGGAAAGAGGGAGAGAAGAAATACTAAGAACGCTATTGGAGATTTTGAAGACTCGTGTTTGCTTTTGGTGACAGCGGCATGTGCATGCTTCCGACAGAAACGTCTGACTATGGACATGGGCAACAGAGGCTGGAAGGCTCCTAAGGAACGAGGGAAGTTTTAACGTCCAACACTGATATTGCAGGTCTTGCAGCTGGGATCTTTCTTTGCGTTTGCGGTAGACAAGCTCATTAGTTGGTGACCAGTAATTTCCGCAACTGTGCCGAGGGAGAGATCCACAGGATCAGTGTAAATTACTTCCAAAATAACATCCTGGGCGTGATGGTAAACCATGACACCGTCTTCTTCGTCGCAGGTCAGAAATTTATTATCTTTTATATTTAGCTGAGGAAGGCGCTGCTTACAGAACTCATCTCCCGGTGACCCCACGGGGGCGATCACGAGGATGACGTAGTGGTAGGCTGTGTACATGCAGTAGAAGTCTCCAAAGTACAAGTTAGTATTTGGGTTGAAGAGTTTTTCAGCTGCAATCTCGTACCTGTATCTTCCATACGGCGAATCTTGGGGCGGCTTCCCAGTGTTAAACTCAGTGTTGCAGCTAAAGAAGATGCCTTCCAGCTTCCCGCTGATTGGAGAGCCATGGCTGCCACTGTTATCCTTAACAGAGGGCTGCATAGCATTCCCGTGATGCTCTCTACAAATGAATGACTGCTATTGTTTATTTTGCACCACATGGTAAAGAAAAAGTGGAAAGTTAGGACATCATGCTGTTTGGAAACAGTACTGAAGGGCCCCAAAGGAAAACTGTTAAACTGAAAACGAGGTTAGTGTCATGATCTTAGGACCAAGACAATCAAGTGACATCAGACTTGGGAAGAGCTACAGTAACTCCTGCTCTAGGGGAAAATCTGCTTTTCCAGTCTGGCTTTTCTGTCAGCTCTGTGGGTATTACATGCAGGCAAAAACCAGCACAAACAAAAAAAGCCCCCAAATCACCAATATCTTTAATTAGCTCATTTGTTCAGTCTTCCACTACAATTCTAACAATAAACACATGTTGAATATTGCAACTCAGTCACCATATGCTGAATATACTGTTTGTTAATGTGTATTTTTAGCATAGGCAGTACATAGTTCATGTAGAAAACTGCCAGTGAAAGTTATTTCTGAATGATGCTTTTCAGAGAGGTTATGGGAAGGAATGTACTGTCTGCCATAGTCTATTTTCCCCCAAATGATAATTTCAAGTCTAATTTGTCTACTGCTGACTTCAATCAGGGCAGAGCTGGGCACAGAGGCAATTTGATTAGTTTCCACTTTGGTTGGTATCCAGCTTCTGCAGTCACTAGTCCTAAAGGGGAAAAAACTGTAAGACTAATTTTTTTTTTTTCCCTTTTGCAAGCTGAGCTCAATTTCATTCCAGTGAAAAGAAACGTACCATGTACAAGTGAATTTTTAATCTTCCGAATCCCAGATTGCACTCAGGAGCAGGAGGAGAGAGAGAACACTCCAAAACTCCTGATCTAATCCTCCTTAGCACCTTAGCACCTGCAGGACATTCCCCAGAACTTGTGCCTCACGCCTGTCTGGAACTGCCCCAGTGACAGCTTTGGCTCTCTCTGCACCTACCACCATGTGATGCCCGAAAGGGAAATATCCCCTTTTCTAAGTCCTGCAGAACGTATTTGCTGTGCACCCTTAGAAAATTGCCTTTATACTCACTGACAGATTACAGATTAAAAATACATGAGTCTGTGGGGCTGGAGAGTCCTATATCCCCCCTCTTCCTTTGCTCCCACTTCTGTGTTTTTCTTTTTCCTTTCTTGGTTATTTGTTGTCGTTGTTGTTTTTTAGGAGAGGGGAAACTAACCAAGAAATACTGTTCTCTCTCAGCTTGCAAAAGGTCCAGGTAAAATGGTGCTGCATGGGATAAGGTTTTACTTGGTTAACATGGAAGGTAGTGGTCAAAGCAAAAAAATTCAGTGTATACCTACAAAACAGCTCTAAGTCAGCTCAGTAATGTCTCCAACTGTGGGAGATTTCTAATCTTCTCATCAGCACATTCGACTCTAAGAGAAGTTCCAACAGTTTCCTAGGCCATTCCAACACTACTTAGTTATTGTCTCAAGCCCTATTTCACAATACATTGATTGGGTTGGGGGTATAATTAGTATTTTATGAAGTTATTACTAGGGAGAAAAAAACCCCAAAGCCAAAACCTTGAATCAGCTTGGATAACCACCTGAAACCTCTGCAACCTGAAAAGTCAGGCTTCGCTCAGTGAAAGTCAGTTCCGTTTCTGTGGCAAGATACTGACATCCAGTGGCCAATTAGGCTAATTATAGGTGGCCCTTGCAGGGGATCTGAGCTGCTTAGTGGCGCTCCCAGGCGAGGTAAACAGCATTACGTGAACTCCACTTACGAGCTCACACTGCAGACCCTCCACTTAGGGGCTGCTGCTTTAGCACCCTGAACAACTGCTTGTTTGCCAGGCTACTGGAGCTTTTCCAGACTTGTTTGCTGGTCACGACAACCTCAGAGGCAAGGTATGACAAGGAATTTTCCCTAAAAGGGAGCATGTGGTTAGGGTTATTAACATAACCTGCAGGAGGGTGTATGGTGGGAGGAGCAGCCCTTGTGACCATTTTAGACTGTTTCTGACCAAAAAAAGGCAACTATCAGCCAGTTACAGGTACTGCAGCTTCTCACTGACCTCGTAAAACACAGCTTTTTGTCTCTAACTCACTAACAGTGGGAAAACAAACTCATAGAATCACAGAGTATGCTGAGTTGGAAGGGATCCACAAAGATCATCGAGTCCAATTCATCTCTATCTGTGTAGAACCGAGAAAGAACTTAACAGGAGGGAGGGGAAAAGATACAGTGCAATCAATTAAGAGTCACATTTGGCAGAACAAGGCCAAACCCACAGCTGTAAATGCACTTCAGTGGGAATTTTCAACACCAATGAACACAAAGGCAGATGCACTATGATTACATTGCTGAAAATAAAGCGACATAGGAATTGGAACCCCCACAGGCATTTCCCTTCTGTGGTATCTACTCCAGGATGGCTGCTGAGCTTTACAAGGTCCTCAAAGAGCCTCAGCAACCACAAGTCATTCTCTACCTCCACTGAGTTTTGCAGCTTTGTTGCTATGTCCAATAAAATAGTCCTTCCAAAACACAGAAGGGGAGAGAGCAAGCCCATGCTCTGGAATATACAATACACTCTTGGAATCAATCAGAGACTCCTGATTCAAAGTGGGAATGTTTCTAAGAGTGGTGGAATCTGTTCTTTGAAGCTGGATTGCCTGGAGTATTTTTTTTTTCTCCACCAGATTTAAAAAACTTTCCATTCCAGGCAGGTACTAGTGTGACACATGAAACAGAATTATGTGGCACAGCAGGAGCCCCATCTCCCAGTGCATAGTAAAGAAGCACAGTCAGTGCTGCCACCCTTCTGACACTGCTTACCTCTCTCATCCATGTTCTTCTAAGGGTGGAAGGTTACCCTGTGTGGTGGCTGGTCCTGCTCAGTCAGCACATGAGCTTTGACTCCTATCAAAAACTCTGCTTTTCTCCTGTGTGCGAGGGCACACCGGGTCTCCAGCAGGAATAGGGAACCTACTTCCAGCTATCCCATTTATTCATTCCAGCTGAAGTATGGTGTCTATAACTGTTTAAACATCATCCCCTCTCCCTCCACACATCATCTTTAAGTTAACATACAGATTGCAGAGCCCATATTTACTATATTTGGGCATGGAAATGGGATGGTTGTATATGGAAAGCAAATATTTGAGGTGGAACTCTTATATGCAGGCAAATGCCTAAGCACACAGTTGTACACTCCTACTCTCACTCTAAATTTCTTAGTACAGTAGAAATATTTGGCTACTAAACACTCTGTTATGATAAGAGACATTTTAGTCAGGCTGGATACCCTGCGAGTATCCCAGTTTCTGCCTCAAAACACAGACTTTTATTGCCTAATGGAAGTGCTGAATTAAGCAAGGTGGAAGAAATGAGCTAGTTGTATTTTATTCTTTGCTGCCTTCTGGATGGGCTATAAAGCACACAGACGTCCTGTTCTAGCTGTAGCACAGCTGTCTCTATTTACTTATTTTCTCCCTTAATTTACCAAACGATTTTTGCATATGTTTGCTTTCTTACCTGATATAATCAAAGTATTCTTTGTGCTGATTCCGATAAAAAACAGACAGTTTAAGCATACGGCCTGCAATCACCTCAGCTTTTTCCAATAGCTGCGTTAGGTGAACTTTTGAATAATCTGCAAAGGAAAGAAACTGCTAGTACAGGGGGCAGGAAAAACCACAAGACTCACCCAAATCTACACAGACATGCAGACTTAAAATTGGGAACAGTGTCTCGGTAACGTACATTACATTATGCCCCCAGTTTCCAGTGGTGGCAACAAAGAAATGGCAGGAACATGCATGTGTGATTCTTCCCCCTCCTTCCCCCACAATGACTTTGCAAGCCTCAGGATTTCCTGTGTTAGAGCTGGTTTCCCTGTATGGGGAATTGCAGAGGAACTGAGAACTGCCCTCTCTGGCTGATGTCAGTTGCCTAACACCAAACCTCAGCACATACAAAGCCTAAGGTTAGAATTCCGGTTTCCAGGTGTGACTATTAAACTCTCCCAGCCTAGGCAGCCCTGGTAGATGGCCAACCCCCTCTGGCAGCAGAGCCAGCATTAATTGCAAGCGTCCTGTGGAGCGTTTCCTCAGCAATCTCACCTGCTGTGCAAAACTCGATGATTTCACTCCACTCAGAGACAACGTAGTCGCCATCCACCTGCTTGGATGCCGTCTGCACTGCCACGGTGTACTCTGTCCTGGGGCTCAGGAACCAGTGCCCACGCACTGTCATAGGCAAAGGAACAGCTTTGGCCACCAGTTTAGTGGGTACATCCTGACGGAAACAAAAGGACAAAACAACACACAAGTCAGCAGCGCAACCAAACCAATCCACCACGCAGAGCTCGGGCCTGTCACTGAGCCTCTTGCTTCCCGCCCCACCACTGTTTGGGATCCTCTGTTTTGCTCTCACAGCGTATCACAGCACCACAGTGCAACAAAGGAGAACAGCTGCTTGTTGCAGTTGAGATACCTAATTTCTTCAGTACCAAAGACTGCAGTACAGAACACCAAGGGAAAGAAAGAACTGAAGAACTGGACAGTTTATGCTGCAGCTGTGGGTGAAAGGACTCGTGGGGCAGTTGAATGATTCTCTGCACTGAATAGCTGAGGATAGAATGAGAGGTATCTATTACTGAATATTTATCAGAAAAAACAGAATAGTTAAGATGGCTGCCCTGTGAAAAGTGGGCATTTTAAATAAAATCCATAACTGTCCATCTATAAATATTAGTCCATACACATCTACCTAAAAATACTAGCATAACAGTCCCTTAGGGAAAAAAGGAATAGAAAAGAGACATTTTCTGTTCAAGACCTGATTTTTTTTTTCTTTTTGTCTTCTATTATGGAAAAATATCTTTCTCCTATTGTTTTCCCATCGGCAAAAAATATTCTTCAGTTTCTGTATTAAGAAACTGTAAAATTAGCAGCTTGTGATAGTGGAAGAAGTTAAATGTGAGAGAGTGATAATCAAAGGGTAATATTTTATTGTCATGATTTCTTTTTTGATTATTCTCCTTTAAATGAAATAACAGTTGGGAGAAAACTTTATCTGTAAAGGAGACAGTTGTGCACTCTACAATAAGTAATATATAAAGGATGGGGAAAAATTACAAGGGAAAAATAAAAAGAAACCCCAAATGACATTTAAAACTACGCCCCTGAAACTATACTGCACAGGCATCCCGCTGGAGTGAATTTGCTGCTGCTAATGCAAATCAGCAGATGCTACAGTCAACATCATTACTCTTCCTGTCATCTTTTTTTTTGGTTATGGTAAAAACAGCTTCCACCTGGGTCAAATCTCTGTGCTCACATCCCAGTGGTGGTTTTTGCCAGCATTATTTTTGTCAGTTTTCATGTAACATTAGAAGCCTTGTTGCCCCCAGGTGTCAAAGCCTTACCTTCCAGCTGTGCATTGGGAACCTCTTCTAACTGTACCAAAAAAGGGGCAGACTACCTAAAAAAAAAAGGGAAAAAAAAAAGGGGGCAGAGTACCACATTAAACTGAGAGATTTATCTCTTGCACAGCTGGGGAGGAGGGGCAGATGTGATGCCTTTCAGAACTCTGTTATTCTTTTTCTAAGCAAACACCTTTTTTTTTTTTGTTTTTTAAGGTCACTATACTGGCCTTTAATGTTCACATTGAAATTCCTCTGGGGATTCTCCATTTGTTCCTTTCATCTTCCTCCTGCTCAGCCCTCATTCCTGGCTGAGCCACCAAAGAGGTGCCAAGCAGGTGCTATGCCAGCTAAAGGACAGGCAGGATTCTGGAGTGGCAGATGGCTGCTCCACTACCCACACCCACCAGGCAACTCGAAAGGTACCGAGATGGCCATAATTTCTAAGAACAACCCGGAAGCTCTGAGTAACTAAGCAGTGAGGTATGTGAGTCCCACTGCCCCTCTCCTTTTCAGAAAAGAGGCAGCTTTCAGTTTCCAGCTTTCTCCTGTTTCATGTCATCCTTCCTTTGGCCAGGTCTGCTTGTTGAACACATTGTGGGAACTCAGCACATCCACATTCTAGGCCTAGTTTTGCTAAATATTTGAGCCTTTTTCCTATTACATAGAAAAATCACATTTCTATGTCTTAAAAAAGAGAGGAGGTATGCAAATTGCAATTTAAAGAAAGACAAAGTCTTATTACAATTCTAGCCTTTGCATACTACTACCAACAGAAACCTCCTCCTTCACAGATCTGATGACAACAGTTGTAAATAATAAAACTTTATGCACCCTAAGTATGCTGAATATACTTTATGTATTTGCCAACAGAAAAAGTATTGAAAGGATGAACCATTCATGGACGGTCTCCTGGGTATACAAACAAACAAAAAGCTGAGGCACAGCATCTATCAAGTTAAGTCTATATCCCAAGTCACTTACTAAGTCAGAAATAAGCTGATCCTCTGGGCTAATCACCTGTGAGAGAGACAGGCACTTGCAGACTGATTTACCCTACTTGTAAGCTAAGTAATGATGGATTTTTTTCCCCTGAAGATGCCATCTCCTTGCACAGCCTGACTGCTGGATGACTCCTAAGAGTAAGCCCCAGTGCTGTTTTTCACAACAAGGCAGTAGGGCTCACTCTTTTCTTTCTAAAAAGCTCTGCTAGGAGAAGGGGCATAGACATCCCTCACCCTCACACAAAAACTTTGATAGCAAGTCAAGGGATGGGTGGGGACTTATTTCCCTGTGGGTTCTGTGAGGATTCAGCCCCAGTGCTGCAGCTCCCTGCCCAGCTGGGCTGCTGAGCTTCAGCTGTGAAGTACAGCCAACCTCAGAGGGAGGAAGGATGCTTGCCTCTCACCTCACTTGGGTGACACATTTTGAATTCAGGCATTTTATTTTATCATCCAAAGTTCATTCCAGAAGGTGCGTTAAAAATTCCTTAGTACTAAAGAGGCACGAAAGCAAACAGGTAAGTGCTCTGGCACAGAGTTGTTGGAGTATCCACTTGGTAACCTTCTCCTGCCCACCCTCTCTGTATTTTTGTCAGTCAGGCCTGGGAATAAAACAACCAAGAAATTTTCTACCAAGTCACTAACACAATTAGTAGCAAGACATTTTAAGTCAATTCTGACAAGACATCCAACTTGTTCATCATTTGAATTGCTAGACTTTAGTCTCCTGTTCTCACAAATCCAACCTCTCTCTTTTGACTAAACATTTCTTCACAGTAAAAAGCTAGGAAATTGCTGAGAAACACAAAATAAATCTAACAGCCTATCCTTACTACACTACCACTATCCTGTTTTCCCCCTCCATTTTAACTCTAGTCTCATCACTGTGATAAAGATTCTGAAGTGCATCTAGTGCTTGCTCTACTATGAAATAAATGTTACAACTTTACACTAGTTGGCACATGAATGAAAAAACATGTAAAATAATAAAATGAAAGAAATTAGAAAGAATGCATCCTAGTAAGTGTTTATATTAGAAGGTATATTTATTCCTGCAGTGTAAAATGGGAATTCAGATTCAAAGGCTGTCAGTTCAACCAAACATAACCCTGCTTTATTTGCTAATACAATTAAAAATAGGGTATAATAAATGCTTATTGTAACATTAGGTTCAATAGTGTTTCACACACTTATTCCTAGCAGCTGCAACGTCCTGGCCAAACATGTAAAATTCTCGGTTTCAAGCAGCAGTAAGTGATGTTTCATTACACTTAATGCATATATTACTTCCAACTGCAATAAAAAAAAGTCAAATAGGGAAATGTGAAAAATTATACACCTGCTATTAACAGAAATCACACGAAAAATACTCTCCCAATAAAAACCCTCAGAGATTTTGGTGGAAATATTTTCTGGTTATTCCTCTGGCTTAGAAACCAATAGTAATTTAGGTATTGATAGAATTACAGCCCTAATACTTGCCTGGACAGTTATTTGTGCCTTAGCAGACCTTATCTTTTAGAGATATTGCCAACATTAATTTTAAATTTGCAGATGATTGTGTTGTTTAGTGTTCTATCTCATTCCACGTTTCTCCAGACACCCTAGCATTTCAACTGTTCTGAGGTCAAAGCAAATTTTGCTGGATTTAATAAGTACAGATTTTGCAATGCCTTCAACATGTCCCTGCATCAGTGGTGGAGGAAAGAGGCCAGATGAATATTCAGGTCACAGTGCTGAATGCTGCAAACTAAAATTGCTGGAAGCCTTCCTAGAAGTGCTTTAGAATTCGTGACTCTTCTGTGGAAATGGCATGTGTTGCTCTCAGGAGTCTGTCACTGAACAAGGACAGGCAGAGAGTACATACACTGTTTAAATAATCATACAGAACTAGTGAGGAGTAAAAATGTCTTGCAATAC
Organism: Myiotriccus ornatus; assembly: GCA_036023395.1. NCBI lineage: Eukaryota > Metazoa > Chordata > Aves > Passeriformes > Tyrannidae > Myiotriccus > Myiotriccus ornatus. The sequence goes on from JAYRBT010000178.1 coordinate 6,555,320, forward strand.
ATTGTACAGGTTCCAAAACTGTTTTCAAATGAAACAGAAAAGGTAACGTTCAGTTCTCTGTGAAATAACCGTGTTTTTCTGTACACACACATAGGCCAGAGACAGGGAAGGGATTTTGAGTAAAACAACAGTCCCTCAGGTTAATCAAAACCCACCTTTTCTGGAGGTCCAGTGTCCGTGTCCTGCGGCCTGGCTTTGAAAGCTTAATAAAACACTGGGATTCATCTGTTTAAAATCAAGTATTTCCACCTTGATTTTTGAATGAAAATTACCTTGTGTTTGAATTTGTTGGAATTCTTGTTTTCTTTCTTGTTGAGATCGATGAAGTAATGAGTAATGCGGTCCTTGGATTTAGAATCCATGTCCCAGGAAATCTTGAAGGAATCACACGTGATGTTACTTATTTTGATGTTGTGTGGGACTGGAAGCTCCTCCATCTCTGCAATCCCACTGTCTTGTGATTTATTCCCTGCACAGAAAACAAGCATGATTTGTTCAGTTCAGGACCTGTTTGATAACTGTTCTGTGTGTTGCAGTACATCACATCTCCGAGCGGCCTTTCACACGGGCTCATGGGTGGTACTCAGCAGCAACTAGGAGGTACAATTATGCAAGTCTTGATGTCAGGGATGGAAAACATTGGAAAGGGATGAAATTCCTCAGGTGAATAAGCACTAATAAGGTGTGAACAGGCTGCATAGACTGGCTGGCATCACAACTATGTGCGTTTGCGGGCTGAGAATACAAAATATCTACAAATGTTTAGTTAAGATGCCAGCAACGTCCACAGGTAACATAATGGCCCTATCCATATCTGTCAGTGAAACAAACACAAACAGAAATCATCATCATTTTTCAGGCACAAAACAAACCCAATCTCTTCAAGGTTTAGAGATGGTGTATGTATGTGCACATAAGGATACATATACATAAAACACCAGCGCCTTTGAAATGAAACAATTAACATTGATCAATTTATTGAGCCCCAGCAAAAGGGACATACACATAAACTTCATTTATTCTTTATTCTTTCCATTTGCCCACCTGAGACCCTGCAGTTTTCTTGGGAAGTTTTTTTTCTAATTTCTGTAAGTGCATATGGTAAGATGAACAAATGACCATTGACCCCAAAAAGCATCACAGGTTCTAAATTTAGGTCTTCCCTTAGTTCCCAAGGCAACCTTATAGTTCAGCATTCTGTGAACACTGAAACTCAGAAACACTAGGTGTTCTTGCACTTACATAAGACCAAGTCAAATGTGAATAAGCAAAAAAAAAAAAAAAAAAGGCAGAAATATGAAAAGAATTACTGGGTAAAAAGGAAAAAATCTAGATGATGATGCAAGAGAATGAATAAAGAAACAAAGTAAAAAAATAAAAATCAAGGTAAGAGAGGTAAGAGCAAATAGAAACAAAGGAGAAAAAACCAAGGCTAATGTATGTGTAAGAAAGAGGCAAAAGCTCCCAAATTCTGGCCAGATGAGGAAGATGGGAAGCTCATGCAGAGATGTGAGGCAGCACATTGTCAGAATTATTCATAGTCACATTTAATTATAGAAAAAGATAGTATTTATAGTTCCACCATAACTAGTTAAAAAAATGACAAAAAAATAACTCAGAAGGTGCTTGGTCAGTAATAAAAATAAAAATTTGACTTGGAAAACCTTAGAACATTTCAAGTGCTCAACATACGCTGTCAAAGAATTATTCCAACACCTCAATGCAGGAATATTAAGGTTGGCCTGACTGTTCCAAATTCTCCTCACAGATATGTGAAATTCAATCACAGAGCCTGCAAAATTCATAGATCTCCAGCTAGTGTTCTGAATAATGTAATTTTACCGAAAATTTCAAGGACCAATAAAATCCCTTTTCTATTTCTGTTATGTTTCAAGCATTTACATCCAACAGGTTGTCTATTCTTCGAACATCCTATTGTTGTGGGTTTTTTTTTCCTTTTCACCTAATACTACAGTGAGAAAGTGCAGGGCCTTGCTCAGAATGCCCCCCATTTGTGCCATACCCAGTGACATTTTCAAGAGCTGCACTGGCTGCAACAGGCTCAGAAATACCAGTCATTACTGAAAGCTTTCCCCTCATAGGAAAGGCACGGTAAGTGCTTTTCCCAACATGCGATTTCAGAAAGCCAGCGGGAAGAAAATGGCACTGCTTTCTTTTGTAAGCAATTTGTATTGGAAAAGTGACCAAAAGCTCTGGCAGGGACACTGAAAATGTGATTGCTCTTCCAAGAGTGAGGCTCTGTAGTCAGTGTTGCTTCTGAGGCTCTCAGACCTGGCGAGCTGGACAGGCTCAGATCCCAGCACACTGAGGACTGAATAAAGACCTGCACAGACATGAAATGAGGAAATCCAAGCTATGTATGTCCACAATACATTAGTCTGGAACTTAAAGTGAGCTTCTATACCCAATACCCAGGGCCTTGGCCGTGGTACAGACAGCCGAGGTGGTTTAAGCTTCAGGAGACGTGCAAAGCAGCAATGACCACTGACAAAAGGTACCAGAGATGAGAAAAGGTTTGGAGAACACCAGTGGCAAAGAGCAAAACTGCTTCTGTAAATAGCTATTGCTTTCTGTACAATGCTTGGAATTACTATGTGCATCTTTAGATGTCTGCACTCTCAAGCCTTTTAATTTATTTGGTTAGGAAGCGAATAAATTAAGTAAATGTCTAGAAGAAAATCTCCAGGTAGTTTTTTAGCAATAATGTAAGTCCAAGAAAAAGAAACCACTTCCATTACTAAGTGCTAAACTGTCTCTTTTTTGTGATGGAACAAAATCCAAAATAAACACTTCCCTAAAATCTTTAAAGCCCTTCAAAAGCGGGGAAAAAAAATAATTACAGATTTTGAAATACAAACAGAATATGAAATGAGAAAGTAAAATACCTCAAAATCATCACCATACTCCCATTTCCTTTCTGTGTAGAATATCTGTGATACATTTTGATACATATTTGTGTAGCCCTGAATGTCAAAATCCACTGAGTTGACAGGCAGGGAAGCTGATAATGATGCATACAGTATTAATGATTCAATATATTGGTAAATGGTGAGGCTTGAATAGTAATTGATGTACCATTGCACAGGAGTGAGTTAAAAAAGGACAGAGCATGAAAAGCTCTTTCTCTCTTAGTTCTGACAGGTCCTGGGAACCAAACACGCCACTGACCAGCCAGGGAACCCAGACAGCATTCATTCAGACCACCAAGAATTTTTGAAGAAGCATTCTGTTCTAAAGCATAAGTTCTAACTCATAGTCTGGATCCTGCAAAAACTACTGCTTTTCAATGTTAGGAATGTGCTCTGTCCTGAGATGTACTGGAATATGACATAAAACTCTTAAGAATTTACCACTATTAGAACTGCTTTACAACTACTACAATGTACAATTATCCATTATATGAAAAATGAGCAACATTGGGCAGAATTTTCAATAGCTGAAAGGTAGCTAAATTTGGGAGTCAGGTGCTTGAGAAAATACTACTGTCTGTCGATAAAGTGGGGGATCAAGTGGGGTGTGATGATATTGTCAACAAATCCAAGTAAAAATGCTGTCTCCTAAAAAGGCTGCTTAGAATTTACCTGCTGATTAAAACTGGAGACCTCAGGTGTGTGCTAAGAAGTGAAATGTAAGTGTAAAGGAGCTCAAAAAGTGACTAAAAATGTAACATATTGTACCTTGCCTTTTTTCTACTTGTACTTTGGTGAATATTTTGAATTGGTTTTCATAATGAAAAGCACATCCACTTCAAGGATCAATTTAAAGATTAGATCAACATCAGGAAATAGGATGTCTACTAAATCAGAAATAGCAGCTGAACTTACTCAAAACCAGCACATGCTTGCCCTAAAGTACTCCAAAACACCATCTGAAAGGGAGTTACTGCTGTTATGGATGTGAAAATAGGTGGAGAAGGCCATAGAACTGGCTGCTTTCATGTTAGTCACTTTGGCACTTCACTGAGGCTAAATTGATCTTTCTTTGATGAAGCATCACAGCACAGAAAAAAAATTGAGAGCAGCATAGGAAATGTTGCTCTGAACAGCTTCATACCAAATTAAAATAGATCAGCTTCCTGTTAAAATGGCCACTTCATTTTGCACATTCATGTGGCTTCAACACTGTAAGCCACTGTGGGAGCAGAAAAAATGCTGCTTTCAGGTCTCTTTTGGGCAGAAACACATAAAAGAGCTAATAGTCAAACAAACCTGGTCTCCCCTGCCAAAAAATCCCCAAGGACCGTCATCCCCGCGCGCTGCAGGAACACCCCTGTTTTAACACAAACCCAGTAAAAAGGCCCAGTCATTTTTGACAAGTATAACAACAAGTCAAAGACCACTCATGTGCTCACAGGTCACGCTGGAAGCACAAGACTTTAAATTTCTTCAAAGCCAAAGAATAAACACAACACGCCAGCCTTGCCGAGATCAGCTGGAGAACTGCGAGATGAATGTTTTATGCTCACAGGCTTATCTCTCTCTGCCATAGCCAGAGTTAAATTTCAAGTTAAATTGTCTAATCAATTTTAAAGCAGTTATGATACTTCTGCAGCTGAGCCAAAATGCTGGCAAATGGGTAACAAACCAATTTTATTTATACACCCATAGACACACTTAATTTAGTATCCTCATTATATCTTCTACTTACATAAATTATCTCTGAATGGGAAAAAAAAGGCAGAAAATTCTCATTGAGCATTCATGGCTTTCATCTGTCACCACTGGAAACAAATGATAAGACTTGGAAATTGGTAAGTCCACACCAAAAATATCTGGAAAATTATTATTTTTTTTTTAATTTGCCTCATCACTCAAAAGAAGTGGAACCATGACATCTGTAGCAGTGGAAGGATGGTGAAAAAGAACCTTAATACAACCTCTCATTGCTGGATACCAAGCATTCACAATCACCAATTTTTCATAATTTTAGAATACTTGACCATATTTTTTCCTTAGTTCTAAACATGCAGAACACCACAGCAGGGCAAGGGAGTACGTGCCTACTGATTTTTCATTTCACAGACAAACTGATTATGTCATCCACAAAAGAAATCCTGAAAGGGCTGATTTCTAATCCACCCTCTAAGCATACTTTCAGCTCACAGAAGTGAGTTTTATGAAACTAGACCAATAAAATAATACATTTCTGGGTTCCTGTGACCTTGCTTATGGAAGTTTTGACTCTGATATTACCTTGGCAAATACATTCCTGCTATTAAGCACCAACAATGGAAGCAGTATGCCATCCATTTAATGAAGATAAAGACTCGCTACACACACATCTGTATTCCCCACAGTTTGAATGTAATTCATTGTTTAGAAACATTAAAAAGACAGGTTCCTGCTCAAAGGCTCTGCGCCAGACACGCTGCAGTAGAATTTCTAAGTATTCAGAACTCGTGGATTTGCATTCAGCAAACCAATTCCCCCCCTCTTTGCCGTAATTCCAGCCAGAACTCTACTATGCCACCTTTCACAGCGTTAACTGCTGAGCCTGCTGCACTACGAGAGTGTGGAAAATCATCCAGCAACCAAGAACCAAATCCACAGAAAACAGAACCTGCAAAGCACAGCTTACAGTGACACAACAGCCATCCACTGACAGGGAAAACACCTTCAGATATTACAGCCATAATGAGTGTGATTGCTTGTACTCAGTGTGAACTCGACAAATATTCATTCAACTGCAGTGATGCTCATCAAAGCTGGAGAAATTAAAAGAAAGGCAGGGCCAGGTGAAACCCTTTTCTCCGCTGGAGCCATGAAAGCATCCCTTCAGTAACCATGGATGAACAAATATAGTAGTAAAATAATACTATTTAACTGCAAATTTAGACTTGCATACTAGGAGGAATGGCCGCAAAGTAATATAGAAAGCCTTTTCAGATCGCTGTTTTCCCTTCATGGGGTTTAGAATCAACCAATTCCACTATTTATCCAATATCTGGACAAAAAATATGCATTCATTTTAAATGGAAAAAACGTAAATATCTAAACAGAATTTGGAATAAAGGTGTGTGTGTGGGGGTGGGGGGGGGGTGTCTGAACTATCACTCAACCAAATTCAGAGCTGTGCTAAGTATTGGTGGAAAGTTACACATACTTGAAGTGAAGTAAATGTGCTTTATATCACAGAGCCCAAACATGTCAGGAGAACAACCAACACAAAAGAGAAAAAAATAATAACAATAATAAAATGGTTTTTCCTTGCACTACTTGAAAATCTCTTGTCAGCTGTGTTTCCTGCTAAGGCTTTGTCCTTCTGTCCCTCAAGATGCAAATTACATCAGCTTAATGAAGTGTAACTTACAGTTCCATTTAAAGCTGTTACGAACCCCCCTCAAGATGTATGAAATAGATTTCCCTCTTTTGGCATCACCCTGGAAAATCTCCGGTTGTATGGACAAAGACAAATCATCTGGTTTTAAGTTTCTTTGCGCTCAGGGATAAATCTTCAGTGTCTATAGAGCCATATTGTGGGAAACATGGACTTCTGATGCTTTTGGAGCAGACATTCAGGAATCACTATTATGCTGCCAACACCACTGCCAAGGATCTTTGAAAACACGTTCCCAAAGGATTTGCAAAAAAAAAAAAACACTGAGGCATTCTGGGCTGTCAGTTTGTACTTTGTGAATCTCAAGCTTGTCCTCGCATCTGAAATGATTGCTATTAAGAAGTTTCTTTATCTGAGGATGAAAGTCTTTGCTTTCAGTATGGTCTAGACTTAAAACAAAACACAGCACAAACAGTGGAAGGCTTGTCAGTGATGGCTATTTCCAGTTACCACTCTGTTTCCCGGATGAAAGTTACACTGAAACATTCCAAGAGCTCAGCAGTCTGGCTACCACACTCAGCTGAGGGGCTGACAGCTAAGTACTTGGGGACAGCAGTTCCTTAAACTTTGATTTTTGCATATCATAGTGATATGCAAAAACCTCAGTTTGATTTACCAGAAGACAAACATGCAATCGGAGATTTCAAATAAACATAATGTTAAAAGTAATGGAACCTAATATTTCCTAAAGAATTTAATTGAAAATACAGAAATGTCACTACTCCTTATAGTCAAGGCACTCATTTAAGGCTCAATTAAAACTTGGTAGATGAATAGCAAAGTAAATAATGGGTTGTACTCAAATGCTGACTGAATGTTCTCTGCATTTACCCCTAGCAGTAACAAAGGAGAAAGCAGTTCAAGACACTTTCAAAATATGAGATCTTTTGATGTTTATATGATGAAAAATGGCTTTGTGATGGGTAAAAGAGGGATGGAAAGCTAGGTGATACAAAATACACATTTTAGGGGAACTATACAGACAATAAAGAAAGGGAAGCCTGTGTAACATGCCAAGCTCCCAAAGATTCTCCACCTCTAACACTGGCCTCTGTCCCAGGATCAAAGGTTTGCTACAAAAAAGAAAGACAAGATTCAGTGGTAATTGCTCCATTCATCCAAACTGTGTGTCTGTGCTAAAGCACCTCAGAGCAGCCTCCACGTTGCTGCAATTTCTTATGGCAGGTAAGACATCCCGAAGGGATGGGATGGGAAAAGACAAATCTACAGGGAAGGCCTGGTGATATCCCACAGCCAGCAACTGGGAGGCAAGTCAGTGGAACCGTTGTCATGCCACTTCTGTGTCACCGCAATATTCTCCTACACCGATTTAATTTCATCTGTTTCACACAGTTTGGTTCACTCCTCTGGCTGCTGTCATGCACAAGAGAGAGCACCAAGTGCTTCTGTGTCTCTAGGAACACACACAAGATATTAACCTCTGCAGGTACTTCTGTGAGGCATCAGCTCCATGAAAACCTAGGAGTTCGATAAGGGAAATGTGGCTCGGGTCCGTGAGCCAGAAATAACCAAGGCGAGACTGTGCCCACGTAGCACAAAATTAAAAGCTCACACTGGCTCCTTAATACGTTCTGGGAAGAGATCTGAATGTGTGGATGAGGATTTGGGTTTTTGAGACCCCAAAAGATCAGATTTACATTATACACAGATACTAACAGCACATGTAAAAGACACATTAAAAGCCAAACAAAATTTTATAATACAAATCACATTTTTTAAAAAACAATTTCACCTTGTTCAGATCTCAAAATACAGGTACTAGGGAAATCAGAAAATGTTTTTCTCAAGTGAATATTTTCAATACAAGAAGAGACATAAGCTATGATCTTTTGAAGTAGAAATGTTTGATGAGAGGGGATCAACTTCATAAGAGCATATAGTACCGTGACATAGGAAATCCTCTTACTGGATACGGATACTAACAAAGAACAACTCATTTACAAACAGTAGCTCCCTTAAAAAGAACAGAAACATCTTTACACCTTTTTAAACAGGAGAATTTCTACCTTGATAATTCAGCTGACAGGTTATATATCAGATCTATAAAGGTAACATATTATGTTTGTTATTATAGAAATCTGATACAGACTGACAATATTTGAGTGCGGTAATTGAGACTGAATTCTCCAACTTACTGAGAAAGTATTTCATTTCCTCAAAAATTCAATAGGAGCGAGGAAACTTCATTCTGTGTAACCATCAAAAGTGCCAGGGAAGTGCCAGGAAATTACGTATTAGCTGCATATTTGAAATTCAACTAAGCAAAAACACAGTATCATATTTTTCTCCCGAGCTCTGGAATGAAGGGGTCACTGTCCAACTGCTAGCTAATTAAAACTGTTTTACAGAGTCAGGACAATATGTCCCTAACAAGCAAGTAATTAACCTGAATACCAAGAATTTCAATTGTTCACTGCAACACCTTGTTCAAAAAAGACAATGAAATACAAAGACAATGACATTAAAAAAATAATCAGATCAAGGCTGTTGTTTGTTAGGCCATGTAAGTGGCACTTATCTAGGATAGCTATTTTATTTCCAAGTCCAGCTTGCTACCCATAACCACAGAAGGAACATTTATGCTTTATTCAGCTTCTTTTCATGTACAAAAAATGAGTGAAGAGTCTCAGACTCTTAAATGCTTCTCTCTCTTCTCCCCCAAACTCCAGGTAAACTACCTCCCAATATAGACTTTCATATTTATATAAGCATATTTAAGAATATTTTCTAAGTAAGTATCCTTTTAAAACCAATTCCTAAATTAGATAAAGAGGGAATGCCTGACTCTAGAAATCCTGTTAGAGGGATAAACTCCTCTAAGTCTTCTCCTTATTTGCTCCCTTTATCTGATATGACTGTTGTGGATTTTCTAGTAAGAAACTTGCACTCTATCCAAACTTTTTAAAAAATAAATTCAGAAATAAAGCATTACTCAAGTATAATATGTATATTTATATGTACTGGGTGTTTTTGAAACGTTAACATACATTCAGATTCTCCTGACCCTTGGTTTTAACTCAAAGATTAATTTATCTGTTTTCTGCTAATGTAGAACATTGACTTCAGAAGGAATATTCCACACTGCAAAACAAAGAGAACACAACTAGGCTGTGGCAAGAGTGACACACCTGACAGCGAGCAGTGGCAAGCAGGGTTACCCTGCTATATTTTGGAATACAACTGTGCTATCAGAATTGTAGGGCTTTGGTTTACAGCTCAGGTCATTCTCTCAGTGGGCACTGAATGCAACACAATGTTCAGCAGAAAATTAGGTATATCTTTACAGAGAAGGTTACTATAATTAGTAAGCAGAAATTAAGTTATAACATTCCTGTGGAATATAAATTTTGGCATAGATACAAAATTCTCAAGTCTGGATTTGTTGGTACATATGTACTGCTAAGCTAAAGACAAGAAAGCCCAAATATTTCTTAAATATGACAGTAGAAATAGTAACAAGAAAAAAAGCCAAGAACAACATTCACTCCTGCAATAAGACCACAGATATCTGTGGAATTATACCTGGAATAAATTTGATACAAAAGAGGCATCCTCTAATCCAAAAACAAAGGCTACAGTCCAAAAGATTTTATGTCTATGATTTGCAATGATGTTCATGTGCAATTTTGATATGTTGCACTACTGTAGAAACCACTAATACTTTTACTATGCTAAGAAAAAAGAAAAGACTAACAAAAAACACCAGCCCTGGGCAGTGAGTCTCCTCAGTCTCCCCAGGCTCACTTTCCACTCAGTGAAGAAAGGCAGTTTGCTAGATGGGATTATCTGAGTACCCACAGTTATGTCTCACATTTAACTTTGCCCTGGAGGAATCTAATTCTTTTTACACACTAGAGAGGGAGGTCACAGAAGTTAAGAGTGAGATGAAGTTACCCTTTGTAATTATTTCCTAAATTACATTTGTCAATTCTACTGGTTCTCATGATCCAACAGCATCCTCTGATAATTTGCAAGATTCCAGCCAAAGAGAAGAAAGAAAAAGAACATGGGGGGGGAAAGGTACGTTTTACACTGCAGGCAATTTCTGGAGTCCACAGCCAAAGAAATCTGCATGTCACTGACTCACAAATATCCTCTGCACTGATACTTTAAAGGGGATAAGCTTTTAAAGAATAATTTCTCTGAATTTCTGTGTCAAATACGTCAGTTTAGCACTTATCCCCACAATATTTTTTCTGAAAGCATTAATAGGATCAAACTTCTCAGGACCATTTAAGCTTGAATGTGGATGAATTTATATCTTGCTAACTGCAGTTATAGCTAAATTATTTAATAACTGTAATTAATTTTAATTGAAACAAATAATGCATTTAATTCCATCATTAAATTAATGCCTCAAAATTGTTTCCTCTCTTGCTATTTCATACAGAAAATTCAGATATTTCACTGGAAGTTGCACTCTGTTGTTATCAGCCAACTGGTCCAAATCAGTGACAGTTTTTCCTTTGATTTTTGACCTATCCTTACTTGAAGTAAAAATTTAAGTAACATTTGGTAATATCTTAAGAAGTATCCAAACGATTTGAAGAGCCTTACTGAAATCAACAGGATTTAAGTCAAGAACTTCTGAAAAGGTGACTGTAATTACACACACAAGTTTCACAAATCCAAAGTGTAAGACACAAACCTCACTGCAAATCTGATCAATTACTAAATTGGCAAGGCTGACCTTGTTCTTTCACTAAGATTTAATTCTTATTTGGTATCCTGACATCTTGGAAGTGTTTAATATTTATACCTTACTCATTCAAAACTAAACACATTTCCAGAATGTCAATAGCAGCCAAAACCCTCGAGTGAGTACTAAAATGGAAATAGATGCAAGTCTCTGTTGATACAATTACCTTTTTAGGGTCCCCATTACTCCTTATGGATATTTTTGAGAGGAATATTTTATAAAAACTGGATGCCTCTATGCTTTGATAGAGTACTTGATGTTCTACAAGGCTGAGCCACTATTACCCCATTTTTCCTCTTTCCTTTAAAAAATTTTATTACATGAAAGTTGAGGAGTGTTAACTCAGTGGAATGTGAAGCTAAACACACACATGTGCACACAAAATTTCATTCTCACTGTGTTAAAAATATATGGAGAAACTATGAAAAAGGAGGACCTTCGTTTTCAGATGAAAATATGCAACTGGAAGGTCGTGAATAATCATGTAGGTACACATTTTTTCAGTAAGGACCAGAAACTGTAAGACTAAAAAACCACCTAGCCTAGAAGATTAAATTGACATACTTGCTATCATGCCTACTTTTCCCCTTATCTAAGGTGCAGGTCTACAGATCCTACCATGTTCTAAGGACTGACCAAGCTGAGAAGTGGTAGGATCTCCTTCTGTGACCCACGAATATCAAAACCAAGTAAACTGAGTTGGCCAGATAAGCTGAGACCGAGTGCAAACACCAGCACCAAGCATCAGCATCCTGCTCCTCATCCTGTCTGAGTGACCCACGTACGCAAAACAACTCATACCAGCACACTGTTCCCACGGAAGTTCTCAGACTGCTTATGCTCCACATGTGTGGCTTTATGTTTTTTACTGAACCTTGTCAGGTTGAAGCCAAACAAGCTCCTCTGCAACCTTCTGTGGAATGAGAATTGCAGGGTGGCAAAAATAGCTACAGCTGCACTACAGCTCCTGCTGGCACACCACTGGTTTTCATGGCTCCGACCCTCAGAGCCAGGGAAGGGCAATTCAGTCTTCTGGAAATCAAACAGGACATTATCGCAGACCACAAACATTAAGCCACCACAGTATTTACTGCTAATTAAATGCTCCCATTTTGTTCAGCACAGCAAGCTTGCAGCACATGGGTGGTAAGTGGCTCTTCTCAGCATGCGTTGGCTACAAGATTCATTTGGAAAACAAATTTTAATTAAAATGTGCATTTCTCAGCTGCTGAAGGGGAAAGAAGGTAACAAGGGATGTAAAATGCTCTAAACCATCTTCTAGCTTAATTTAAATGCCATTTAAAAACTAAAATGAACTTTACAGCCACTGACATACACTAGAATTTGTGCATATTGAGTTATATAGAATTCCAGATTTTGGAAGCAAATAACTAGGTCAGAAACACTACTATAAAAGCAGAACAATCTATGGCATGTACTTCATTGATTTAGCAGAAGCCTGAGCTATCAGGTATTTCTGCACCCTTATGAAATGCTGACCATCCTTCAGACTGCACTCAGACACATTTTGTGGTGCATTTTTGGAAGGATCCTATCTTAGCGCTGTTCTGCTGGAAAACCGGGAGTGACATTTTTCAGCAGACCCCCACTCTGTTGATTACTAAAGGGGCAGATATTGAAGCAGGAAGGGATGTGGAGCTCCTTATGGGATGAGGTTTTTCTCTTCCCCTGAATTAGAAGTACAGCTGCCTCCGAGACCATGGAATTGCCTATGTCTCCAAGACTAACAACAAAGGAAAACAGATCTCATAGATGAAGGCACTGACTGTTGACCCCAGACAAGCTGCCTGGGGCCAGATTCCAATCCAAGTTACACTGCTCTGGGTCACTGGCCTACTTGCTCCAACACTCTTCTAACAGTGTAACTGAGGCAAAGCATTGCCTTTAATTTTCTACTGCTTTTAATATTAACTGGATATTAGAGAAGGCCTAAACTATATGTTAGAGTGGCCTTTTATGATTTGTGCTTTCACATGTCAGTAAACAAAAGAGAGAAACAAACAAACACGCCCATGTCTCTTAATTACTACAAACCTCACACTCAAACTGGTTTACCTCATTGTTCCTTGGCTGGCAGCAACTTGTGCCATTTGTTGCAGCTGTGCCTTAATCACAACCAAAAATGTGTTCTCTCCTTCAAGTTAAGTCATGTGAGTTCAAACCTAGCAAGAAGAGGCAGCCCTGCATTCACATGAGCTTTAACGTGATGTGCCAGCTCGCCTGAAAACTGCAACTGCCTTCATCACACAAGGATTTTTTCATTTAAAACCCTCTTCCTTTCAACAAAGGGAAGCCCAGACAGAAAGGCAAAACTCGTCACTTGAAGGGCAACAGAGAGAACTCAAGGCTGGGGAACACAGTTTTACTTTCCCTGAGAAAGTAGGGTGCTCAGCATGAGAGGGCTTTTGTACCTCCCTGGATGCCCTGGCAGTCTGCAGCATGAATGAGCATTTCTCTACTTCAGCGCACTGGTAATTGCTGTGTGCTTTTCACACAGATCTCTTGTAAGGAATGGGATTTGGCTCAGGTTTACACCAGTTTGTGCTTTCTAACTGTGATTTGAAACGTATTACATATTCACAACAGTTCAGGAAATTCTTTGTAACTTGTACTGGGGTTTTTTTAACATTTAAATTGGATGCAGGTTTCAGACTTTCTCCCAGGCCCTGAGAAATAAAAGATATAGGGGTTTTGAGAGCCTTTTTTTGGCAGGAGTTGTTCTGTTTTGTTTCATTTTTAGCTGGTTTCCTAGGGCAACCTGTCAAGGTCTTCAGATGCAGGTCTGCCACTGGTTGACTGTTACTAACTTTTGAACCTCTGAGAAGAGCAGAGAGCTCACAGATAACTCCGGTTGCTTCCAGTTTCGTTAACTGCAGAAATGAGAAAGGATCCTGCTAAATACTCCCTTATCACGAGGAAGGCTACAATGAGTTCAAGCTTTTCACAGTTACTAGAATGAAAAAATGACACAGTTACAAATACTGTAGTCAAAAGGAATCTTTCAGCAGAGTTTTCACCACGCTGGAATTCACTCCTCACTCAGACAAGGTGTAGCATACGGACTGTGTGGGGTTATTAAAAGTCTTGAGTCTAGCTCATCACGTTCCTTTCCTGATGGCATTTGTGACAGCTCTCTCATGTAGGTTATGTAATGAAGATTGTCTAATGAGAAGGAAGTTTTGATATAATTTAGTTAAAAGAAACCTACAGTTATGAACCATCAGATTCAAATCCATGGTCCTCAATAATTCCAGAATTACTTTTTTAAAAAAGCACAGCTCAGTTGGATACTTTCAATAGTTTCCATTACAAATTCTTATGCAGTCTTATCCCACAGGCTGCCAAGCAGCAATTGGATTGCAAGAAGTGACCAATCATGACCATGGCAAGACAAAAATTGATTAGCTATAGAGCTATAGCTGCACAGCCTTCTACAAATTCACTACGCCAAACAAGTCCCCTCAGGTATGTTACCTAAAAAGAATTCACATTTAGATTAGTTTTTAATCTTTGGGATTTAGAGCATTTAAAAGCATCCCAAGGAATGCTTTCAGTTCCCACTCCCTACTATATGAGCTACTCTAACAAGCACACTAAGATATACTGAAGAATTTAGTTTCCCTGTGTGGATTCCATCTCAAGCACTGCACACTTGCACTAGGGCTGACAGCCCCACTGGCCAGCTGATGGTTTGCTCAAGGAAGCGACCCAGAAACCAGCTGAGAATTACACAATACACAAAATATTATTTTGTGTGTAGATTACACAACATACAAAATCTACAAAAGACGGAGAATCACTATTTTTTCACATAGAGGTTCTGATTCTGTCTCCCTTACACTTGTACAGTTATGAGAGAGCACACAGGACTGAACGGGCTCCTACCACAGCAGTTATGCTGGGTCACCGGGCTACCTGATGTGTCACAAAACCTGAAATTAAACTCTCATGCTCCAGAAAGGCTGCTGATCCCTGTACATCAGATTTGACTGAAGAACTCCACACTACCTAAACAGAGTGACAAAGTGAAGTACAGAAGCAACATATTCAATGGGTCGAGGTTCCAATCACGGTACAAAGCAGTTCACAGATAAAGGAAACAAAGAAATGCACCCGGAATTTCAGGTGCCTCCATCCAGAGGGGAAGAGAAAGTAACCTCTACACACAGGCAGAGGTGAGATAATCCCAATAAATGGCATGTGAAGTTTTACTGTTCCAGTCTGTCCTTTCATGAAGGGTAAGGTGGTAGCTGTGTCATCAAAGCACAGGTCACACCAGCTAGAATTCCAGTATGTTCCACACAAGGGGGTCAAAACTTCCCTGTGATCTAATGGATTCAGTGAGCAGACGGGATTTTCAGTTCCTCTGATCAGAGAGATATGTCTTGAAATTACACTGAAAGTGTGAAGGCTAGAAATTCATCAGAAGCCACATGTTTACTTCTGAACATTCATATTAAATTACCAGCATAAATTCCATCATAAAAGTGTAAGTGCATAATACTCACTTCGTGTCATCAAATGGACCTTAGTAGCATTAAAATACAATCTGCCGCACATCTTGTTCTTAATTTTATCCCTTTCTTTATACAAACTCATGTGTAATTTCCCCTTACATAAGTTGGATTAAAAGGAGCAATGGCACAGCATGAATCACTCCATGGATACTTGTATACTAGTACTTACAGCTGGCCAAGATTGAAAGGGCCTTTTAACATCTTTTTATCCTGCTCATTTTGAAGTCCAAATGCCTTCAACTATGAGTACACATAGAAATGAACAGTAAAAAAATCACCCAAAATAATCTTTTGAGAATGTTATTTCTAGTCCATAACTAAAGATGGATTAAATCCAGACAAACTGCAGCTTAGAGAGAAAAATTCCATATTAGATGCCTATCTGTATGAAATGAGATAGAACACATGCTTCAAAAGCTAGGAAAATACAGTGGTTGTAAGATCTCAATCAAGTCACATTATGAATGCAAACTGGTTTTTTACACAAAGTCTTACTGAAGCCAGTGGAACAGCTCAGGGAAGAAATTCATGGGATGCTTCTGATGATTGCAAACTGAAGAATTCTAATAACAGTGCATGGATATACAAAGCTTAGTATGGGAATTCTTCAAACTATGCTTCTCCTGGAACTGTCAACTGTGTCTGACTTTCTCCAATACGGGGAAATAAACTCCAGACACCACTCCACAACTGGAACTAAGAAAGAGTGCAACTCTGGTAATCCTTTCTGACTTTCTGTCACTCTGCAGGAATGAAAGAACACCACCGAACTAGTTTTAAGGCTTCCCCTTTCTGGCAGCAGCGAGAGCTGTCAAGGCTCAGAGAAACTGTTGCAGGTTATAAAAACAGTACAGCTAATCACTCCTTTTGAAAACATCCATGCAAAACACCCTGCTCATTCAGGCGTAAATAAAACAAGAACACTCTGAAAACAATAACGTAAAATTGACTAATGATTCAACTACAAACACCACTGTGAAAACTGCTCCAGTTACAAACACTACCAACTCAGAATATTCTGTAACCTCTGTAACCACAATGAATTCTAACCAAACCTTCTGTGCTGAGGGAAATATTTTCAAGGTCAAATAAAGGATGCTCCACGGTATAACAAAACCTACTGTGAGCAAACCACCCTGAAGTGATCCTGGAGCAGAGGTTTCTTTAGTTCCAACACCATAAACATTGCATTTGTTCATACCTTCCTATAGCAGTGACATATTTTATACAGATATCGTGTACTGGCAATGTCAGTACTAATTTTTCAGACATGATTGCAAATTTTAGAAGAAAGTAGTCTGCAAGTAAAATGCTTAAAACTTCTGGCAAAAGGGAACAGAAGACACAGTGTATGACTGTGTGCTGTGCTCAGGCAGAATTAAATATAGCCCTCCAGGTCACAAAAAGCACGAAAGGCCACGCATGCTGGCAGCCCGCAAGGTGCACCTACTGTACCCAGTGGACTAAGAAAAACAAACCCAGGCTGACAAATCCAGATCTTTTTTGATCTTTAAAAGATTTTTACCTCCTCAATTGCGGTTAA
This sequence comes from Myiotriccus ornatus, assembly GCA_036023395.1. NCBI lineage: Eukaryota > Metazoa > Chordata > Aves > Passeriformes > Tyrannidae > Myiotriccus > Myiotriccus ornatus. Next base: position 6,572,478 of record JAYRBT010000178.1, read on the forward strand.
AATACTGGCATTGACTTCAGCAGCACAGAGGGAACTAAAAACTGCCTCAATCAGAAAATCCGGGGCATCCTAACCTGGCATTTAGAGGCCATGAACAATAAAAGGTGGACAAAATTACAAGAAATGGGTAAAGGAGGAGACCTTTCTAGATTTGGGGGGGAGGGAAATGGAAAACTAATGAGGCAGAGAAGTCCCAGAATGAAAAGCCAAGGTCAGGAAGTCAGGCTTCAGCAAGCCTTTAGACACAGTTGAACACAACAGTGCCTGGCTGGAACCCATTCCAAAATGAATGATGAAATACAAGAGAACTCTAAATACGAATGTGACAGAGTCACTCCTCAACACACTTGACAAAAGGAATATTCTGTTTGTTCGAGAAGCTATGGCTCTGGGACCAGGAACCTCTGGAAAGCTGCTGAAGTGGCTTTCTGGACATACTCTGGTCTAGATTCTACAGGCATGACCGCAGGGGAAATTTGGAGATGTGAGCTCAGAACGCTGCTTAGCAGAGGTGGCAGAGCCACCAGATTAGCAGGCTGAGAAGGAAGATGCTAGTAAAACAGAAAAATGTAGTTTAAGATGGAAGATGAAAGAGTTGAAGAGGATAGTAACGGCTTAACTCTTCCTCAATAAAAACAATACAAAAATAAAATAAAAATTAAAAAAAAAGCTTTTGTCTTTGGGATTTTCATAAGATACATGAAACTTTAAGTGAGGGGTTGGCTTGGCATTGCTGCTTCTCAAATGCTGGAGGCAGAATTTCTCTTCTCTAAATGATTCCTCCTGCCATTGTACTTAGTGAGAACTGTTGATCTGCAGGGCTAAACAATGACATACAGGTAAGGAGTTCAGGTGCCCACTGGCTTACCATAGAGCCTGTGGCTAGTTGAAGGCTGTCTAAGTGTCTTTATGGATGATCTGTAAAGAGACATCACATTTATCTATTGCAGACAACATTAAAATACAAGGAGCTGCAAGAGAAGTGTGGGTAGGAAGTGCCAAAATGGATTCTGTTACAGAATAAAGAAAATAATGGATCTGGGAACTACAGTCTAAAAAAAAAACATGAAGAAGAAGGACATACGTGGGAGACAGTGTTATTAAAATGCTTTAATTATAACAATGAGTAGAAATTAACTGCAAAGCCTATATCATATATTTGAGTTTCAACCTATCAATATCAGTGAATAGCACTGGGAGACAACAGTAGGTGAATCTGGCATAATTACACATCAAATATTTTAGTTGCTTTATAAAGGATCTAGTAGAGTTTCAGTGAAAGATAGTGGAATGAAAAAGAGCACAAATAGAATACCAGGCAAGATTTAAATAGCTAATAATACATAACTTGGTCATTGCCAGACAAAAGAGCTCATAATCAATTATGCAAATTTGAGTGTTATAAAGCTCTAAAAGAAGATGAGAAGGAAGGATAGAAAATAATTCCAAAAATTAATGAATGAACAGAAATTTCTTGACACTGGGATGTTGAAAAGCCAGTTTCCAGCAAAGCCTCTCTAGTTAGTGACATCATTACTTATGATATAAAACAAGAGAGGATAAAATACTTGCAATGGTGAGCTGAAGTGAAAGGCAGGCAAATCATTAGTTTTCTTCTCTTCCATCATTCTAAAGGTCGTTTATGGAAGACTTGTTGCTTGCCTCCATTTAGTATTTTTCTGTGTTCCAACAGTAAGGAATATCAAATGTGAAATCTTAGTCTCTGGCAAGAATGTAAATCTAAAACAATACTACATATTTTTCTTTGCAACAGGAGAGCTTTTGAAGTGATGCACTAGATTTTAGCTCCTCCCTGAAGCTGCATTATTGCTTGTCACAAAAAAAACAATCAAACAAAAAAAACCCACAATCATCACTCTTTTCAAGTTCTGCCAAGTTAGACGTGATTTTATGGAATAAATGCATTTCTTAGTTGAGCATTCCACCACTCAAACCCTACAAAATTGATACAGTTGGCATTTTGAAGAGAGTGAATTTAAATCTCCAAAGCTGGAGAGAAGAATAAAAACAACAATAAACATAACTCTGAATTTTGTGTCCTATCAAAAAAACACAGATACAGCACCTCTCCATTATGCTGGATACAAAAAATATGAATTGTTTATTCCTGTGCTCAGAAGTCTCATAGTTTTAAAAAAAACCCCAGCCATTCAGGACACTAAGAATTACTGTGAAATTTGGGTCTCTCAGTTGTCCTTCATGTGGGATTCTACCTAGACATTCGGTTTTTCCCCATCTCTCAGATGTACATGATAACCTTTCAGAAACAGCAGTGATACTGCTCCATAATGCCAAAAAGGGGATTTGAAAATTGCATCCAGAGCCAGGATGATGCCACTTCATCCCTTCTGTTTCAAAGGCAAATGTGTACACAATATGGCCATGAAAGCCCCAATTAATGAAGTCTAGAAAAATCTTTCTGAATGCTCCAATAAATCCAGCATAATAACAAACTTCTGAAATAAATTAGAGAACACGAGGCATGCTTAAGTTACATGGAAGGCCAAAGACACAAGTTGTTTACATAAAACAGGAATGACATCTTAGCTTGTATGATGTAATGCTTTTATACAGGCTTGTTAGACTAAACACTTCTGATGGTGCCAAGTGTTTGGAAGGTGATGAAATTGATTGAAATTGGCCAAGACACCAATTCCAGCTCCGATCCTGATGCCCAAACACGGTCTTCAAATATATGAAGACCGAAAAAACCTTTAAAAGCACTTTAGAGAGATTGAATAGTTCAAGCCATCAGTAGCTGGAAAATACCAGAATGAAGCAGACTTGAATAACCTTAAATTGGATACTTTGTTCAGATTATGATATAGTCTTTAACTGCATGATTACATACTAATTTTTCCACATAAATCCCGACTCATTCAGCATGCATAATGAATACTGCCTACATAATGAACTTTTTTTCTTGTAACAGCTATTTGCTGTTGTTCAGTATGTAGTCCCAGGACTTATTTGCTACACATTATTCATCCTCTGCTCTGAAGACAAAATTATGAATTTCATCATGGGTTTTTTCCATGCACCTCATGGGTCTTTCCAGGCTACTACAGTGTCTGGCTGCTTAACAAACATTCATTAGTTTATTTTGAAAACATCTCTGTGAGGGGAGGCAATAATACTGCTTCCATTTTACATATGGAAAACTGATGCACAGAGAAGTTAAAATATGCTTTCTAACTTGAAGTGCCTATTTAAGGTGGTGAATATTTCTCTTCTCAAAGCATTTAGTACTGTGCCTAGTATTTTCAAAGTCCTGATCCCACTGAAGTCAGCAGCAGCTGTTGACTCCCAGTACACCTGGAGCCCTGATATTGTGGTATCATTCTTTGCTGGCAAATAAACAAGGAGAATTTGGTGTCCTGGGGTTGTGTGTGGCTTTGAAAGATGGCACACACTAACCTTTCCCTGGTGGTCACACCAAAACATGGCCTCTTCTGCCCTGTTCCTGTCCCAGCCCTTCTTCTACTCCCCAGTCACACTTCAGAAGTCCTGTTCCTCATTCCCAAGGCTGTCCTTTCAGTCGCAGTCTCCTTGCTCAGCAAGTCCTAGTTCCATTCCTTTACTCCTCAGCTCTGCAGACCAAACTGTCCAGTTCCCCCCCTCCACATTCTTGTACTTTTGGTCTCTTCTTTGCACGCAGGTCTCCAGGTTTACTCTTCACAGGTTCCCCATCCTCATTCTTCAAACTAATCTACTCTGGGTGAACACCACCTCATGTGCCTCCCCAGTTTCACTTCCCTAGGCATGCTGCCTGAACTTGGATTGTCTCCCTTGCTCATTCAGCTTCTTTTCCTGTTTTCATTCAGGGTTATTTTGCCCACTTCTGCCTTCCCATTTAATCTAATCCCCAGCTTGTTCGTGTTATTCCACGCTTGAGCAGCCACTGCCTCAAGTCTATCAGCACCTTCAGGGCCCGTTCTCTTGCCCCACTTCCCAGCCCGTGTCTCCCAAGTTCCAACATCCTCTTTGAAGGTTTGTTTCTCTGCTCTTCTTTCTGCATTTTGATAGGTGTCCTCTGCTTTCCATCTGTCTGTTCCAGCTCTGGGAAGTGGGTGACAGCGTCACTGCTCTCACCCTGGCAGGACCCCAGCAGCCAAAGCGCACCATCTGTAGGGGGAGTGCTGCACAACCACAGTGTGGAGCTTCAGGAAATTCAGCTGCTCACATCTAAGGCCGTTCTACCAAGCCTGTGAAAAGCACAGGTTTTTTCTCCCCAGGCTTATGGTTTTCTGATGTTAGCTGTTTTCTCATAGAATTGGCCTGCTCATGACACAAAGGGCATCCATCCATCTACGAAAGGTTTAATCCCTAGATGAGGCTAATACAAATTTTATAAAAAGGTCACTGGAATTTTCAGCACAGATTAAACGTTCATTCTGCCCTACCTTTGCAGAAATACGGCTACAATGTTCAAAGGTGGCAAACGAAAATAACAAATGTTACACTTTTTCCTATACAAGGGATGAGTTAAGGAGAGTTCTAAGGAACTACATGTTGGATTGTGCAAGAGACTAATACTGAGCTGTGCTATCAGACCGACCTAAGAGAATAAGAACAGATAATGCAAGACACATTTGTAAATAACAGAGGATGCAAAAAATAAGAGCTCATAATTGGCTTTATAATATTGCGCTCACTTTAAACCAAATCCTATCAGGAGCTTGGACCTGAAAAAAAAAAAATCTCCAAAATGCATACATCTGTAATCTTTTATTTAACATTTGTAAGGTTTTAAATGGCCTTGATTCATTAAGAGAGATGACAATGCTTACAAGAACAACACTGGAAAAAACCCTCTAAAAATAGATGAACTGTTGTGATATTGTTAATGGCTCACTCCTGTTCACGGATTTGCGGCTCCTGCGTATACCTACATAGGAAGAATAACCCAGTTTTCTGAACACAAAATGTTTTAATACTAATTCGCCCATCTCAGAAAGCAAGAATAATATTTTGCTACCTACATGAGTTTTCCATTATTATTTATGTTTATACTGCAGCCTTGCTTGCAATTCCAAACTAAGTGTGCTGCAGAGTTTTTCACAGTCGGATGTGTAACATTACAATTTCACTGGCTGCCTCTACAGTTACTGCAGCTTAAAGACCAAAGACACTTCCAGAATATTAAAATCTAGCATATTTTTAATTCACTGTGGGTAATATAATGATATTTATCACAAAACTTCGATTAACCTCAGTGGCGCCAATCACCTCAAGAATTTCATCCTTCCCAACAAAGACACCCTAAAACAAACTGCGAGTGTTTATAATATAAACGTACCCATGAACACAGCCAGGGGCACAGATGTATTCCATAGGAAGGAATAATCCAGAAGGATTAACGCCTTAACCTTTGCTTCCTTGTTTCTGTGTTCCCACTAAAACAGCTTTTTGATACAGAAGTGCCACCTGTAGGAAATCCTGAAGGATGCTCAGGTGCAGACCTGAGCCAGTGCAGGCACTGAGCTGACTCCTACATCCCCAAGGCAGGTGCCGCCTTCGGAAATCCAGCCATGTATTGGGGAAGTAACCTGTGTGATGGTGGATTGCTTCAGGAGGGTTAGTTGGCAAAGCCACATCTACAGAAAAGCTGTGGTTTTCCACTGAAGCCTAATCAAAAAGAAACCGCTTGCCTGTATGATATGATTCTACAGATGTCAAGCAGTCCTTAACTAGAGTATGTGGAACCAAATAGAGTTTGCCATGATTAACATGGAGTACTTCACTGCAATTACTTAGGGTACACAAATATGAAGGACTGCATAATTTATTTTTATTTATCTCTAGTACTAATAAAAAGAAATATAAGTGAAAAAGTGTTTTAACAAAAGAACAGTCTAACCTCCACTACTATAAACACAGCCCAGTTTCCTGTGGCAGTGAGCTAGGCATGAATGGATGGAAGTGCGTATTATATCTTAATTCAGACATTAAAAAAAAAAAGAATTTCTAATATAGCTATAAAAATAATAACTGAGACTTTTCAATGTCTTGTCATTTTCTTTAGTATTTCAAGAAACAGAAAGAGCTTCCAAATATTCAGCTTTTTAAACATTAAATCTGCCTAAAAAAGAGAAGTAATGAATAATAATTTGCAAAAAATAACAGAGAAAACTGGTCTGACTCCTTCTATAACCATCACCTTCAACAGTTATGCTCCAAAAATACACTCAGGACAAAGAAATAATTTCACGAATTCAACTGTACCAATCACTGACACAGTATCTCCATTCCTTGGTGCATTTACTAGGTAACAAATTCCACACCCAAAGCACATTTTGCATCCAAAAAAATGACAAGTTATTTTCAATACTTCGATGTGGAATGACAAGATAGGAATCATCTGGCATATGAGCACGAATTATATGCCACTCTACAAGAAAATATTTTTTCATTGTTTGACAGTGAGTTTTTGACTCTGTTTAGTTTTGTTGGTCACAGCTGTGTACAAACGACGTGACTGCTGTGCCCCGGTCAGCCGTCAGTGCTGCTTCGAGCACGTACCACTTGTTTTGGCGGTCCCTCATCACCACCTGACATTTATCTGCTTGCTTCGACACACAGTGTTCAATAGCCGCACCTGCAACCCTAAACCCGAACTTGACGGTCTAGCTGTGCCTTCCGGGGCGCGGGCGGACGGACGGACAGATTGCCGCTGTCCCCAGGGCACTGCGGTCTCCCGCGGCTGTGCGGGCGCCAGGCGCGGCGCGCCAGGGAAGGCGGGCAGGGATGGCGGGCAGGGAGGGCGGCAGGGAAGGAGGGCGGCAGGGCCCGGGGCTCGGCGCTGCCGGGCCCGCCGGGCGGTGCTGTCCGCGGTGCTGAACCATCTCCCTCTCCCTGCCTCCCGCCCCGAGCCCCATCTTGCGAGCCCCAGCTCGCTCCACTTGCCGCCTCATCGCTCGCACAAGCGACCGGCAACAAGTCTGGCCACTTGCCCACGCCAGCCGGCACATCCGCCCGTGTATCCTGAACACGGGAATCGCCCTACAATACAAAGGACTTTGGAGACCGCGGGCAACAAAACCCCACCAAGGCCACCAGCCCGTCCCCAGCTCCGGACCCTCCGCAGCGCGGGCTCTGGCTCTCCTCGCTGCCTCTCCCAGAACAAGCCCCAGCGTCCATTCCTGGCAGGGGCAGGGTTGTGCAGCAGGCTCGCCCGGGGTAATCGCACTGCAACGCCAGGCACGGCTCAGGGAGCGGCAGGTTTCCCTCCCTTCCCTCCAGCAAGGTGCAACCTTCTCTTTCTTCTTTTGTTCTCAGCGGTAGGAGGGTGGCAGCGGCGGCGGGAGGGGTGGGGAGCAACTGCACCTACAAATTCATGGGGGATAACAAAGGACCATACGCCGCGCGGATTAATTTGCATTAGCATCCATGAGGGCAACAGCATTTTACGTCTGCAGGGATTAGCCGCGCCGAGCCCGGGCTTACCGTCCCTATCGCAGAGCTGAATCGCCTCCAGGCTCAGGTTCTTGATCACCTCCTCGCAGGGGCTCGTGGGGCTGCTCATGGTGTGCGCCAGGCGCGGAGCCTCCATCGCGCCCCTCGCCTGCTGTGGCTCGGCCGGGCGCTGGGGCTGGGGCTGTGCTGAGCCGCGCGGCAGCGCTTCCCGGCGCTTCCCGGCGCCGCCCGGCTCGGCTGGGAGCGCTCGGCGGAGGAGGAGGCGGGCGGGGAGCGGATTTGTCGCCGCAGCGAGCCGGGGAGGGGGCAGCAGCGAGGCGGGCACCCGGCGCGCCCCAGCACCCGCGTTTAAAGGGGCCGCGGCCGCCGCCTCGGAGCGCTCCCTTCCCCCCCGCTCCTTATGTAACGGCGGCCGCGCCTCCGCGGGGAGCTCCCGGGATGTCCAACCCCTCCGGGTCAGGCGCCGCTGGGCACCGACCCCGACAAGGGCCGGGCTGGGCTCCCTCCGGCCGGCCGCGGGCACAGCTGCCCACCGCCGCGGCGCCGTTTGTTTCCAGGTTATTCCATGACCCGAGGAGAGTCTTCCCGAGGCAAAACCTCCCCAAACCCACGGTTCCCGGCTTCCCCTGCCCCAAACACACAGCCCGCCGCGACCGCTGTGCGCGGTCACGCCCGAGGGCTGCGGGCGACCGCTCTGATCTTCGATTATGCAAGAATTCGCAGAAAGGAATACTTGCCGGTTTTAGGCTAAAGCTGGCAGGAGGTTAGGGATGGCAGGAGAGGGTACAGAAATGAGCCATTTCTGGCTACCTGCCCTGCACGCTTCCCGCCTGTCCTTTTTGTGGGAAGGTAAAACGACCCGCACTGTACCAGTGCTTTTTAAAAATCTATTTATCAGTTCACAGTTTCAGAAACAAGAACAGGGCCGGAAAGGGAGAAAATTTAGATAAAGAGTAATAGGAGAATAAGTGAAACTTGTGCAGCACTGCACCATCAGCAGGTGTAACAGCCCAGCTCCCTCCCACCACAGGCTAGAAAAAGGAGCAGCCTCTTGGCCTTAAGGGCTGAAGGAGTGCAGAGCTTTCTCCAGGTCACAGGCTGACCAGACATTACCACAAGCATTCCTGGCACCAATTCGTTGTTCCACCAAACCACAATTGACACCATTTGGCCATTGATCTTGAGACACCAGCAGCAGCTGCTTTGGGAAACAGCAGTTCACTGCAGACAGGCCCCCAACATGCTCGAGGCTGTGATGTTACTTGGTCAGCATTGCATGACAGCAAGTCCAGAGAGTCCCTAGAGCTCCCATGTCTCTTTCTGCAGTCACAAGACCTCCCAGTCCTCACTGATCTGACACAGTAGTAAGCTCCACAGACAGCCAGATGTCTGCCACTCAGAGATGGCTTTCCACTGGACTTTAGGATTATTCCATTCCTTACGATGATTTCTAGGGACACTAATCTCGGGGAAATAAGCTCTGGTGTTACCTTTCACTGAGCCACTGCCAAGTGCTGCAGCTTGGGAGCAAGGAACAGGTTTCAGGAGCCCAGACTCCTTTGACACCTTCAGAAATCTGTGGTGCATCATGGGGAGAGAAAGTGCAATGCTGAGCACTCTTCCAGCACTCTCTACTCTTCACACACACACCCCTCCCCCTGGTTCCTTGCTCATCTTTTGTTTTTTTCTTCTCTTTGTCTCTCTGCTTTTTTCCACCATGACGGAAAATGTGTGCAGAGGGGTCAGGCAGAAGAGAAATGGAATGAGTGGGAAGGGAACCTAAAGGAAGAGAAAATGAAAAGGAAGCAATAGCAGGGAGGGAGAGTGTGAGTCAGTAGGGAGGTGGGAATGGAGAGAAATATATGAATGAATGCACAGACAGAATGAGGACAAATGTAGAATCAGAGAGGAAAGAAATGAAAGTGGGTGAGACTGCATTCATCAGGTTTTAATTTTGTCTCTGACAAGCATTAATTCCCTGCACAGAAGCAAAACCTTTCTCCTTGATATTGCAACTGTTCTTAGCACACAGTCATCTCCTACGTAAGGATGGAAAATTTCTTTCTCTGAAGATGGTGTATTTAGTCTCTTGGCTTTATGTTCCACATTCATTCCTTTCCACAATGTGGCAGACACTTCAGCAGCTCACACAATCTTGTTACTTCTTTGCTATAACATTATATAAAGTCCATTTGAAACAGACCCTGTTCTTGAATACTGAGAGAATTCCCATTTAATTCTCTCTGCCTGTATTTTATACACCTTTCTTTTCTCTACTTCTTATTCTGTGCAACTGCAATCAGGTTTTTAAGAACGGATGGATTTTGCATAGCTCTTTGAAAGCAGACAGCTTTGGGGGTGTTCCCATTCCTCAAAGGCCTCTCATTTCTCAGCTATCTTGTAGCAATACCCCCTGGCTGAGCTATATCTATTTCTCTCCCCACACCATTACACTTGTTTTTTTGAAGCAAAGACTGGTTAAATCTCCAAATAGTGGCAGACTTTAATGTAAGAGTAGAGCACAGAAACCCTTTCCACAGCTCTGCTTTTTTAAAACTGGACCTGCCCGAGACATGATTTTGCAGAGTCACACTTCAGACTTCATGCTTCCCTCAGTCTATCACTGCTCCCATCACCTGGGCTAGGGATCAACATTTTTTAAAGCTCAGATTACTCCCAAATGCGATTCTGTGCAATCACTTGGCAATGAATTTAGTCCTAGGCATTTCATACTCAAAGCACACAATACTCTCATGGTGTTTTTCTTACCTGAAAGAACAGTACTCTGCTTGACTTAACAAGGAATAGCATTGTCTGAGGCACAAGTTATGTTTGTGCTAAAGGATGACAGGGTCTCAGCATGTAATCAGAAAGTTTATTCTGTGACAGATTATCCCTGACAGTGTTTAGCAAAAAATGTCACATATCACAAATATGGGTCAACATTATGTAATGGAAAGTCTGCCAATGGCAGTGCAACATTGGAGACAGCAGAGGGTCATGTGTTTAGAACTGCAAAAGCTTGCAAAGAATTTGTCACAACAGCAACCTTTCACCCTTTCAACATTCAGATAAATAGAATATTACCGACTCCTGCAGTTCAGCAGCAGTGTGTCTGTTATTACAGAAACCTCACGTGAGGAGGGAGAAGCAGCACTTTCTGCAGGATACACGCACCAGGAAATGTGAGCTGTGACACAAAGCTCTTGCCTGCCTAAATTCAACAACCTCAGCTCTCTGGCCTTAGCGTGGCATTCCCAGTCCCCCTGGTAGGTCACCAGGACTTGCGGCAGGGCTACCAATCTACAGCAGAGAGGCAGAGAGGCTGCCAACCAGCAGGACAGGTGTGTGGCTTCTTTCCTAAAAGACACAACCTCACTCAAGCCATAAAAGCAAGAGGAAAAGGTGCTGTGTGCTCCTTTCCTCCCCACAGAGAATCTCCCCCCACACCATTACAAAGTTCTGTCCCACCTGTGTTTCACTCCATTCTGGAAAAACTGTCCTCAGAGCACAGCACAGAGCTGGGCAACACCATTCTTACTATCTGAAAATGCTTTTGTATTTCACTGTTGCAGGTTTTTATCTGTGAGTTAAAAAAGAAACCTCCTTTCTCAGACTTCATCAAGACTCAGAGTTCCAGCTCTTCTTTCTCTCTTGGGAGTATAAAAAAAGACTTGTGTTATTGCTCAGTGGACTGTGCAAGCAGAAGGCAAAAAGGCTACAGACATGGTTTTCAGGAAAGAAAAACAAGGAAGGAAATGAAAACAGCCTCCCCCCCCCCCCCATTAATATGTCACTTTTGAGGAGAAAGGCAAAATATTAAAGGACAGATAAACAGAAGGATCAAAACCAGTATTGAGCGTTTTAGGTCAGCCCTAAAAGGCACATTGACTAAGCTTAGCAACTAATCCCCTAAGTTTCATGGAAATAAATTCTTTGCAATTTTGCAGTCATTCTTTGTCTTTAATGGACATGTCAAGTGTTTCAGGCATGCAAAGGCACATACTTGAGAAGCATTGTGTGCAAAATATTCTTGAAATACCATAGGACTGAAAAAAAAAAAAGGTCTTAAGACCCTAAGTGTACAGTTATTGTGCAGTGTGACACAGCTTCCTCTGCTGCACTGAGACACAAATTGAGGTAGGACAACTGAGAGCACTGGGCACAGGATCTCACTGGGAGCCTCTTTGTTTTTTCTCAGATAGCAAAGCAAGAGTCTCCTCAAATGCTCAAACAAGGAGGATGATGAAGCAGGTCCCCCTTTCTTTCTCTAGGAAAATCCAGGGCAGAGCAGCAGTGTTTATTCTCAGCTCTGCAGTGAGTGTCTCTCCCCCTTTCTCCAACTCTCCCTGACACCAAGTCCAGCAGTGAGGCTGCAGCTTTCTTGGAAAGGTTTCTCTCTGCTCTTTGCTGCTTTGGTGTTGTTGGAGGTGCTGGGAAGCCCTTGCTGTTTCTGGGACCTCTCGAGTGAGATGCTTGCAGTACTTTATACATCTCAAAATGTCTCTCCTCCTGTGTTAGGAAGGCTTCATTTCAGCAACTGCATTCAGCTCATGCATTCAGGCTTTTCTTGCAAGGCCATAAAGCATAGTTTAAAACATCAAAGACAATTCTGAGGCAATCCTGTGACTTCTGGCACCAGGGAACCTACTCACAAATTTGTAGCTTCTTGTATAGTATGATGGGAAAATGGCTTCAGTGTGGGGAAAAGCCAGTCTACTACTCAGGTAAAAAGACAATCAGTCTGTGTAAAAGGCAACCCAGGGTATATGAGATAGAGATTTACTAAAGCACAAGTAGCACAAACAAGTAGCACAAATGGGGTAGCCCAAGTCTGACTCTTTGCCAAGTCATCCCAGACAGGAATAGCCACCAGCTCCAAAGCAAACAAAGGAGACAGAACTTCATGCAACTGATGTTAGAGTCGTAAGACCGAAGGACACTGTCAGTGGTAGAAGTTTTCATTAATTCAAGGAGAGGCTGGAAAAGTTCATGGAAAAAAAATCCTTTAGAGTTACTAAACCCACGAGTGACTCAGGATCTCTAAGGTGGAAATTATTAGAGTGCGGGGAGGAGTTACTGAAGACTGTTCTATGTGCTTTTCATGATCTTCATCTTCTGTAAACATCCATTTTCAGCCGCTTCTAAAGAGACTGTACTGGCCTGGGTAGGTCCTTGGTCTGACCCAGGACAATCACGGAAATGCCCTGGCATCTGAGCCTTCACTCCTTACCACCCACCACTACCAACCGTCCTCATTCCCAACAAACACTTCAGAGTACAGAGCCCTCCCACTGTCAGCTGGGTGTGCAAATCTCAGCCTAATCATTTTATTAATGCTATTGATGGTGCTGCTTTCTGAATTTCAGTTTTCTGATCAGCTTTATAGAGTCTGAATAAGCATCTAAGACAGGCAAATTCTTTCATAGACCCCCCCAAAAGAAAGTATTTGTAGCTTCATAAAATTTATCTGTTGCCTAGTGGGCACAAAGTACTGTTAATGCTTAGCATTAACACTTCTTAGTTTGCTTTTAAGTTTAGACTCACTTTATTAGATCCAGAGTAACCACAGAGAACAACTAGAACCTTCTGTATTTCCTCTCTCCTCCGTGCTGTTAATCATTCTTCCTACTTTTGTAACCATTTTCACATTTAATTAGTGCTTTATCCCCCAGATATTGTGCCATATCTTGACCTTTAAAGGATACTACTGTCTGCTTATCCTTGACAATGCTGACTGCTATGCAGATTTACTTTTTCTGTCTACAGTTCAGTGGCCAGCCTGTGATAACTTTAAGTGAATTTTAGTCCCAGCTGATTTGTTTAGGCAATTTCCTTAAGATATTATGTGGCACAGCATCAAACGCCTTTGTAAGTCTTGATGCTGTTCTGTACTCCACTAATCTTCTGGTTTCATCATAAAAGATGTGAGGGGATAAACATTCTAATTGGTCTGGCTTGGTTTACTGCAGAACACCTGTGCCATATCTGGATCTCATTATACAATTCACCTCCATATGAATACATTTCCCCCTTCTGCTTTACTGTTTATAGTATTTATTTCAATTTGGAGCCATGCCCATAAGACAATAGTTTCCATAGTTACTCTTAATTCAATTTTTAAAGACTTGTAGCATGCTGACACTTTATTAGTCTCCTGATACCTCAATTCTCTGTAGGGTTTTTCAGCAACTAGCTGTTCCATCAGTTCTTTAAATATCCAAAGGGACACCTCAGATGCATTTGTTCAAGTGATGATATTTCATTATGTATTTCTTAGTTACTTTTCCCCAGCAGTTCATAATTACATCAGTGATTTCTTAACCAAGCCATTATTTAAAGTTTAATAGCCTTCCCAATAAACTTCATGGCAAAAGTCCAATTAGTTTTAGTGGGAATAAGAACTGGTCTCAAAATTTATCTCCTTATTACAAATTAAATATAATTAATATTTTCTTGATCAAGTAATTTTGTGTTATTGTGCCTTTAGGACTTATAACACAGTCTTTTCATATTATCTTTAACCTCTTGGCAGCTGTTTCAGTGTATCCTCATGCTGTCCCTGTTTTTCTCATGCGTACTAAACTTGGAATATAAAAGCCTGTTTTGGTGGTTCTCCAGTTTTCTGTTTCCAGTGCAGTTCATATTTTACTTTTGCTTGCTGAAGTAGCCCACAGTGGCCCATTCTCTCTTCAATGTTTCCCATTTTCATTGGAACGAGACACATTTCTGCTGGCTTTCCATCACAGTATCTCCTCATGCCCTCCCTACTGCCCTTCCTCTTTCCACAAAGCCTTTTGTGAAACTCTCTCAACTGATCCTATAAATGAGATTTTCCTCATAATACTACACCCTTTCACTGGATGACATCAAAACTCTTCAAAGAAGACAGACAAGAAGCAGTTACAGTTCATTAATAAAGTTAATGAAGAAAGTCTGACTAATTCCTCAATGGCATCTACTGATCTTGTTTTCTTATAACTATAGACTTATAAGTGTTTTATATAAGCACAAAACAAGGGATCTAGGTTGATGTTGCTGCTTTTGTACCATCAGCATCTGGGGTGATGAGGCAAGACAGGAAAGACACCATTGTCTCATGCCCCACTGCTACCATGAACACAGCTAATTAACTGCTACGGAAACACAAGGAAAATGATGTTAAATGAATGAGAGGGAACACCAAGGCATTCCCTCTCCTTGACTCAGAGCCTGGATGCATAGTGAGGCTAGGTTTACATTTCACTCACTTGACTCACAGTCACTTACCACAGGCTCTTAAACTATTTCAGATCTGTGATTATTTAAATAGATGTGGTGGGTTGACCCAGGCTGGATGTCAGGTGCCCACCAAAGCCACTCTGTCACTGCCCTCCTCAGCTGGGCAGGGGACAGAAAAGGCTTGTGGGTCAATATAAGGGCAGGGAGAATGATTGTCATGGGCAAAACAGACCTGACTTAGGGAAATAACTGAATTCATTACCAATCAAAATCACAGTAGGAGAATGAGAACTAAACCAAATCTTACAAACATGTTCTCCCCATCCTTCCCTTCTTCCTGGGCTCTACCTCCTCCCCAGCCAGTGGCACAGGCAGACAGGAATGGGGGTTATGGTCAGTCCATCACAGGTTGTTCCTGCTGCTGCACAGGGAGAGGAGTCCTTCCCTGCTCCAGCGTGGGGGCCCTCCTGCAGGAGACAGTCCTCCCCAGACTCCTCCAGCCCGAGTCCTTCCCACAGGCTACAGTTCTTCATGAACTGCTCCAGTGTGGGTCCCTTTCCGTGGCGTGAATTCCCTCAGGAACAGCCTGCTCCAGCATGGATCCCCCATAGTCCTGCCAACAAACCTGCACCAGCGTGGGCTCCTCTCTCCATAGGTCTGCGAGTCCCTCCCAGGAACCTGCTCCAGTGTGGGCTTCCCACAGGTTCACAACCTTCCTTCGGGCATCCAGCTGCTCTGGCGTGGGGCTTCTCCATGGGCCGCAGGTGGGTCTCTGCTCCCCTGTGGACCTTCATGGGCATAACCTTCCTCACCATGGGCTGCATGGGAATCTGCTCGGGTGCCTGGGGCACCTTCCTGCTTCTCCCTCTCCACTGACCTTGGTGTCTGCAGAGTTATTTCTCTCACATATTCTCACTCCTCTCTTCCCTGGATGCAATTCCTTCTGCGCAGTAACTTTTTCTCCTTCTCAAATATGCTATCACAGAGGCGTTTCCTCCATCTCTGATTGGCTCAGCCTTGGCCAGCAGTGGGTCTGTCAGGAGCTGCCTGGCATTGGCTCTGTTGGACATGGGGGAAGCTTCTGGCAGCTTCTCAGAGAAGCCACTTCTATAGCCATCCCTGTCCCCCTGCCCCCCAGAACCTTGCCATGCAGACCAAACGCAATATGTAACCCATAATTAGAATTTCACAATGAAATACATTAGAAACAGCAATTAGAAGCTGTCTTTTCCATGGTTTTGCTCTGGGAGGAATCCATGTCGGCTTAGGACCAATATACAGGGATATTTGATAAAGAGAGCAGAGTATACAAACAGACAATAAAGTGATCATTAGTTTATAGCTCTGTTTCTTTAACAACATCCACAAGCATTTTAATTAAGGCATGTTCTGCTCTGAATTATGTTCTGCCACTGTTACTTGTGTTCTGAATATATTTCAGCCCTGCAGTATGTGATTTATTGACAGTATAGCAATCCTTACAAATTTCCAGTTGCTGTACATATGCAGTGCCCTGGAGTGCTTGAAGTCAGTGGAGGAATTGTGAGCCTTGAAAATCCTAGAACTGACTCCAAAGTCTATTGGTGACTGATAACACTGCTCCTGCTTCTTAAACCAGGCTGCACAAGGGGATAATTGCAAAGGCCATCCTTAGCCTAAGGAGTTTACTTGCCTTAGGATCTTTCAGTTAGTGGAAAGTGAAAAAATTCCTCATCTGTGTCACAAAAGGAGCTCATTGTAGGTGCTTGGAGTTCCCTAGAGGAAATGCTTTCTCTCGATTCTACAGGAAGCTGGGGGAGAAAAGCATCCTGAGGCTAAAATTAGTCTTTGTGAATGCCCCCTAAATTATTTTTATGTGTGTTTGCAACAGCCATCTTTGATAACCTGCAATATATTCTTCAGTGAGAAATGAGAACAGCAAGCAAATATGGCAGAACTCTTCAGGGCTAACAGCAGCTCCTCAGCTCCTTGTCCAGAGTTCAGGGGGCTGCATGTACACATGCTGACAGGGACAGTGCTGGCTGCAAAGCACAACAAGTGGTCATTTGTCCAGGCACAGCTGTTGCCTGATGACAGAGGTCTGACAGTACCTCCTGTGTGATGGAAGGCAGGTCTGTGCTCACACTTGTCCAACCGCTGCTTCTCCGGGACCTGCTGACCTCACATCAAATGCCCATCATCTGTAAATTCTTTTTCTCTAACTCTCTCTACTTCTCCCATGCTCACTGATAACCGAATATCTTATATGAGCTTTTTAAACCAAATTTACCAGAGTTACTTAATTTTCCCTTTTAATCCCAGTACTTTTCTTCTTGATTATCTCTGTTCTTATTTTTATCCATTTTCAGTCTAACCTCACCTACTCCCATCTGACTCGGTGCCAGCTTCTGATTAATACCTTTATGCATAAATTCAATTCAGCCATTGAGAGAACCTTTTTTTGGGTTCGATCACATGACATCCACTGGGTCATTTCTGGGATGAGGAGGGGAAGTAAGGTAAAGAATGGCAACAAAAGGCAAAAAATTGCTTTCTACGTTGGAGTACTGGGTTTTATTCAGTGAAATGAAATTCTACTGACTTTGCGTGGCAAGGTTTTGGTACAGGGGTGGCTTCTGTGAGAAGCTGCTGGAGGCTTCCCCCATGTCTGATGAAGCCAGTGCCGGCCGGCTCCGAGATGGATTCACTCCTGGCCAATCCGGAACCCATCCACTATGGCGGTAACACCTGTGAGATAACAGATTTAGGAAGAGAGAAAAAAAACCCTGTGCAGAGGAGTGAGAATATGGGAGAGAAACAACCCTGCAGACACCAAGGTCAGTGGAGGAGGAGCTCCAGGCGCTGGAGCAGAGATTTCCCTGTAGCCTGTGGGAAGGACTCAGCATTGGATAAGTTCATGGGGGATTGTCTCCTGTGGGATGGATTCCATGACAGAGCAGGGGAAGAGTGTGAGGAGTCCTCCCCTTGAGAAGGAAGGAGCAGCACAGAAAACATGAACTGACCACAACCCCTATTCCCTGTTGCCCTGTGCAACTGGCTGGGGAGGAGGGAGAGAAAATCCAGAGTGAAGTGAAGCTGGGGAAGAAGAAAGGGGTGGGGGGAAGGTGTTTTAAGGTTTAGTTTTCACTTCTCATTATCTTACTCTGATTTGATTGGTAACATATTAAGCTAATTTCCCCGAGCCATTTTGCCCATGAGAGTAATTGCTGAGTGATCTCTCCCTGTCCTGACCTTGAATCAGAAGCCTTTCATTACATTTTGTCTGCCCTGCCCAGCTGAGGAGGGCAGTGACAGAGTGGCTTTGGTGGGCACCTGGTACCCAGCCTGGGTCAACCCACCACACACATCTTCTGGTCTCTTATCCTTAACAAGCTATTTACAGTAGATGCCACTAGACAAGAAAGTTGTCTGCATGGATTTTATCAGTCTCGTATTGCCTGTCATGCTGTGGAAGTGTGAATTTGTGCAAATCAGTGACAGAAAAGTTTTACAATATCAGATTGAGCACAGCAACAGAAGTAATAATAAGTGTATTTTATATGCCCGTTATCTAGATTAGCCTTTCTATTTTGTGGGGGCAATAGCTGCACTACTGCAGTTTATTTCCTTACATTTTTAGAACATTCATTACTCTTTTAAACATATTTTATAGCTGTAGCTCCATCAAATTAATTTAAAGGTTGTGCCAGCCTAATTATACCATATCTACAGTGATATAGCTGATGTCACAAAACCTGAGCACAACCCCCTCCTTAATTTCTGTGTACCACTAAATTGCTCCTTCCAGGAATGAATTAGACCTGGTATTAAGGCAGTACTGAACCCTGTGTGTATTTCTGGAGCACAGCCAAATGTTCATTTATAGTAAAATCTCTAGAAACTTATTACTACATATGTGTTTGCATTAATAAAATTTATTCAAGCAAAGTTATTCAGAAAAGGGGGGATATGGCACAGAGTGGGCCTAAGGAGAGATGGAAAACTGAAATTCTTTATTACCAAGCAAGGACTATTCACATTTGCCTATTAGGGCAATAGAAATGAGTGCCACTGACACTAAATTATGTCCGTATCCTCTACTCTCTGCAGAGAGTTTGAGACTTGAGAAAAAATGCTCGATTACCACTTTTTAATTTTTTTTTTCCTTCAAGTTGAGTAATATATCACTATAGGTAAAGCAAATGAAACATAAATCAAGCTAAGTGCAAGGGTTAATGAGAGTAGCAGCTATCAGATCCATAGGCTATCTATAGCCTGGCCACTAATCTTATGCCCTCAGGAGTTAATTACACAAACACCCAAAATGCACATGACTGGCCCCTACCTGAATTGCAAACCAACCTTCTTGCTGCCAACAGGGAAGCAATGATGTCCAGCAAAAATGTGACAGCAAATAACTCAGGGACAAAACACAGGACAGTACTGCTGAGATTTCTTCAGGGCTTCTTCCCATGCTTAGGAGGTATAAGGGGTGCTTACTGACAAATAAGACAAAAATTGGGAAGCCCAGCTGTGAAACAAGATGTTGGTCCCCCCACTCCTCTACCAGGTAGTTCAAAACTGCCTTCTTATTTGACACTTGCAAAAAATGATAAAAACTAAATCCAGGGATCATGATGGCTACACATGGGGCAAACCCAGCTCTCTGGGCCTTGGTTTTATTTTGGAGCAGTGCTTCCACAGTTGGAGCTGTGCCATGTAGCACTTTTGAGGACAGTTGTTGTCAGTGAGAAGTTTGGACAAAAGTGCTCACTCCCCTTGTGTGGCTGTCTGGTTGCAGAAGGCAAATACCAGGAGGTTGAGAGAAGTATCAATAAAGGAATAGGAGCAAGAAAGGGGATTAGACTACAGTAGGTTTAAGAGTTTCAGCACTCATTAAAATGACTGTCTGACAGCACTGTCTAAATGGAAATATTATGCAAACTGTGAATTCATCTTGGAGTAAAACCTCCTTCCTGTATCTTGCTGGGAAAAACACTTTATCAACAAATATATCCAGCTTGGACTAGATCACGCAGCCAGCTTTAGAGAGAGCATATAGTCTTATCCCTATTTTCTCATTTTGTTTTTCTCCACCCTCTCTAGGGATGGTGGTCTTTTACTGTCAAACTCTCCCTGACCTCAACAGAAAATTGCTCATCTCAAAACACAGCTGAGCAGAGCAGCCAGCTGCCTCTGCTTGAGCCAGCTGTTCCCAAACCGAGGTTGCAATCCCACAGGCAGGGAACTGAGAGCAGGGTCAGTTCTCCAACCTATTGTGTGGTGCTTCCACAGGCTGTGGGAGCAAAAGCTTTGCTACAACAATGACCATGGGTATCTTCTTTCACTTCTTTTAAATTGTTTCCCCCTCTTCCTCCCCCTCAACTGGCCATGGAGTCTTATTGCTGCTTGATCCATCTGAACCCTAAGGCAAAGTTTTCGGCACTGGGCACACTCCTGCAGAGGGAGTTTTGTATGAATTATAAAGTCAGGGCATTCAAACAGTACATCAATTCGCTTCCCACAGGCTGTCTTCGTGAATGCTTATTCATCTTGAAATGATGGTACTCTAAGAAGTCACTTAAGCTCTTAAGCTTCCCTGATCTCATGTCACAACTTCAACCAAAAGGGAGAACGCTTGGAAAGGCATAAAAACAAAACCCGTAGCCAGAAGAATTTCTGTTGCTCCAACTGCTGCTAAATAAAGAGATCACTCCCTGCACAGATTAAGTGTAACAGTATGTTCTGCTTTATAGCTCGTAACAAACTTTGATTCAGTAATTTCTGTAACCAAAAGATTATTGCTGTGGTGTCCTCCTTGTTTTGGGACAGCAGACAAAGAGAAAAGTCCCTTTACATACACCCTTCTAGAGACGGTAAAGGAGGAGAAGCCAATAGCAAAGAGATCTCCCCCCACTTACATTGAGGGAGTGCTGGTGGCTATTTCTGACAAACAGATTCTCATTCTTGGCAGAGACATCTTAAAAATTATTTTTTTCCTGTCATTCCATTTAGCAGTATTGGTAGCCTTTACAAAGCACTCTTTTATTTCAAAGATAACATTACCACACAAACTCTAGCTGTGCACTTCCAACAAGGCTAAGCAACACATTGCTCACTGCCTCAAATCATGTATTCCAGGCCTGCTGGAGATCAGAGGGGCTTGCACAGGGGAGCAACTAAGTGCAAGTCACTTGTAATGTTCTACCTGCTAACTAACGAGCAGACAGGCACTGGCAGGCTGGCTGGGGCTGCAGGCACCCAGCACTTGCTATGCCTCATTTCAGGAGTACAGCACTGGCTGCCTTTCTCTCATGCCCTCTGCCACACACCAGCAAGCAAAGAGGAGCAGGGGAGCAGCTGACCACGTCTGGTGCCAAGGACTGTGTGCAGCGACTGTAACGGTCTGTGCTCGCCAGCACTTCCCAAAGAAAAGGGGAAGGCAATGTTCCTCCAAGCCTTGTGTGAGGGCAGGGAAGGAAGGGGGAAGGAAGCCTCCCCCTGTACTCTTTATCCTCTGGTGGGAGCTAAGCAGAGGAAACTAGATTTAGGAAAATGTATGCGTATGACACCATGGTACGTTGTCCCATTCCACACAACACAGCAAGTGAAGGAGTGTGTGCCACGATGCCAGCTCTTGATGCAGAGGGCACACAGCTGGGGAAAGTGGGCAAAAAGAAAGCCCATAACCCCTCTGCATCCTGATGCTGTTCCCTCCCTTCCCAGGGCACAGCACAGTGCCTGGGACAGCCAAAGAAGCACACCCATGGCAGAGGTGTTCCCAGAACCACTTTGCCCTTCTCTGGCCCAAAGTGCTTTCTCCCGCTCACTGTCTTTGCTACCAGTGGGAAAAGACAGAAAGGAAGAACAAGGGGCAAATAAAACTTGCCATTTCCAGAGATGGCACAGCACTGCTGCAGGGATCAGCAGGCACGTGGTGGTGAGGCTCCTCCCCATGAGGACAGATCAGGGACATCTGGAGAAACCATAAGTCTTAAGGGTCAGAAGGATTCGTCTTGACTTGCACATCCTGAGTGCCCCCTCCCCACACTGCCCTAGCACCAGGTCTGCAGGATCACTGAGCAGCAGGAGGCTGGTGGAGAGGATGGACTCCATACATTTCCATCAGTCAGAGGCAGTTTATCAATTGTTTGAGGACCTGTCCAGGTCAAGTTTGATTCTATTTTCAGAGCTGCGTAATGACTGTTGATGACATCTGCCCACGACAGGCAGCAAGCATTGATGAGTACTGTGAATGACCAGTTTCCAAATGTACAGCCACGTGTCTCCCTTGTGCTCCAGGCAGCTGATAAAGATCCATTGATGGTAGTTGCTATTTAATATGGTAAATGAGTTTGGAGATTACAGTCTTCTCTTATGTAATCTTCTTACATAAGACTGAGAAAGAAAACATATGAAGTGCAGAATTTGAACATTAAAACAGCAGTGGATCTGGAGCTTAACTCAAGTGTTGTCATCTCGAAAGTCTTTTCTGACTATCCAAAACTAATAAAAAGCCAACTGAAATAAAGTTCCCTCTCTTATAAATCTACTCATGAAAGTTTTAAATAAGAGTTGCAGTTAATCAGATGTTCAGTGAATGAAATGGGAGGTAACTAAGCAAATAAATTTTAATCCAAGTAAAAGCAAAAAAACCCCCAACACATAAACACAAACCCAAAAACCAACAAAACCAAAAACAAAACAAACAAAAAACGCAAAAACACCTCCCCCTCAAAAACAAAAAAAAATCAAACCAAAAAAACCCTGAACAAAAAGCCTCAAGAACTGGAGCTTAGAGACTGCAAATGGGTTGTTCCTAGGGTAGGCTTAGATTGGGTAAAAACACGTTGTTCTTCCTACCCAGCCACTTCATGGTGTCTGACAGTTTTTGCATGCTGATTTATGGTTCTGAGCTGTGCTGCTCCATCCAGGCTCCTCACGTGCTGTGTCAGCAGCTCCTGCTGTAAGTGTATTGCTTGTAGCTCCTTTTGCTCATTCCTCATAACTTATGCTCGTAGTAAAGACACAGGGACTGGCTTCAAATGCTTACCATCTTGAGAGGGGAGAATGTAAAAAAACCAAAACAAAACAAAACAAAAGATAAAGAGAAGGGAAAAGAAGTAAAAGTAGCAGAATGGATGGAAAATACTGAGAGGCTCTTTTGTCCTTTTCATTCCTATCGATTACTGTCTGCTCTGTTCCTTTCCTTATCTTTCTTTGCTGTATCATGTGTCATACTGCAAGCTTTGAGAACACTGTGCTCAGATAAGATGGCAAAAAGCCAACACATGCAAGACCTGAACATGCCAGAGAGATTAACAACGTTCACGGGTGGAGGCTGTTTGTAGTAATGTGAGAGGTTTCACACCTACAGAAAAAAAGGTCATGATCAGGAGAGGGTCTGTCCTGTCTTTACTTCTGAGGTATAGAGGGCTCACAGATTTACACAACTAAGTAAGTGATGGAGGTTTTTCACTGCATTTAGATTTGTATCAGCTCGTAAGAAAGATGAGAAAATACTGGGAAAAAAACCACCAGCACTTGCTCAAACTTTCTAATGAATTCAGTTCAGCCTTGTTTGTCCTTCATATACATTCTAATGAACAAACATGCTGGTGATGAGACTCACAGAAACTGAAATCATTATGCAGATTATTCAGTGAAGGATTTGGAATAATGCATTGGTGAAGACTGAATTCTTAAAAGACAAACAAGTAGGGAAATTTCACCTCTAGCCTGTTGCTACACTACTTATAAACAGAAGGGCTTATATCTGGGATCTTTTGGTCCTGTTAAAAAGCTGTCATTCTGAAGTTAGTTAATATTTAAATGTTTTTCCTGCTGGACTTCATCAGCCTCTCAATTGGAAAACACAGCCTGAACATGCATATTTTATCAAAAACTTGTCAATTTTTTTTTCTGTTTGTGCTTTTCTCCTTAAAATGCAAAATCTTGCTTGATGTGCATTTCCTTGGTAGTGAGATCAAGGCCAAACTCGAGGAAAAAATTGTTACGGCTCCTAACATTGGCTTTACAATGAGAAATCACAGGCATAACAAATCCAAACACCACAGATGCACCCATCTTCCCCTAAGCCCTGCAGAATGGCTCTGGTAGAGAGAATATCCAAAAAGAGCAAGAGAAAGGAGATAAAAAACTCCAGACTAGGGGAAGATACACTGCATGTTCTTGTTTCATGGGGGAAAACCAGTAGTGACATGCTGATCATCCCTAGATCCAGTCAATTAAGAAAATGAGACTTGCCCATATTTATTACTGAATTCCTAAATGTGAGCTGGTGACTTGAGCCCCACTGAGCTCTGTGCCTCTGTTGCTGCACACACCAGCTGCAAGTCTCCTGCTTTGCTGCCCTGTGCCCACTGGTGAATGAATCTGTGTCTCTCAACGGTGCTGCATCTGCAGCTGAGCTCATCATACTTTAGACAGAGTCCTTGGGACAGTTCTGGAGAGCTGGTAGCCCACAGTGTGCAGGTACATACGTGACTGGAATTTCTAAAACAAGTGTTCATTGTGGGGCAGGAACTCATAGCAAAAAACCAGAAAACCAAAAACCAAAACAAACAACCCCCTCCCCAACCCCCCCCCCCCCCAAAACAAACCCCACACCAAAAAAAAACAAAAAACAAACCAACGCAAACCACAAAACCCAATGTTTTTAAACTATTTTGCTGTCATCACATTGAGAAACACAGAGCCAGGGGGATTTCAAGAAGCTAACTTTCTGCTCAATGATATCTTTTCCATTAACACTCTTCTATGAACTACATCTGCAATTTTCATAACGTTCTTAAGAGTGCTCCTCCTCCTTTCACTTGGTGTGTTGTTTTCCATCCTGAGCAGTAAGCTGGCTGTCTGGATCTCTTCATTCACTCTGACATTAGGTACTTAAGCCTAAGGCGCCAGCGTCTTTCAAAAGGTTGCACAGGGTGGCACCGCTCTGAGCCTCAAGACAAAATGCACCCAAGCATGCAGTTCTGAGTTCCACTTGTTTCTTGACCTATGCTGACAATGTGCACTG
>JAYRBT010000178.1:6597256-6716333 GCA_036023395.1 Myiotriccus ornatus
GCCTCAAGACAAAATGCACCCAAGCATGCAGTTCTGAGTTCCACTTGTTTCTTGACCTATGCTGACAATGTGCACTGGTTTTTTTTTCCTCCACTCCTAGGAGGGAGACATTCAGTCATCCAAATATTTCTTTTGGACACAAATATAACTTAGTTGCAAAAATAACTGGATGTATATGAACGGCAGACCTTATTTATAGCTGCTCTGTTCCATATGTGATTGATTGCCTCCAGCAGGGACACTTAAATGGAGCCGGGCTGTTTGTGTGGGAGGCAGTAGCTGTAGAGAAGTATCTTTTGATGGCCACCAGACAGCTGAGCTTTCTTAGTGCTCCTCTGCACATGCCCCAGCAAACACTATTATTTTAAAAATCACTAATACTGCTTATTAGGACTCTGAAGAAACATCTTTTCTGTGCTTCTCCAAACCCTTTGCTTCTCCTTCTGCACTGAACTCGTGGTTTTCCTTCTCCTCCTCTCAACTCTCTTTTGCCAAGTTGCCTTTTTAATTTCCTCACTTAATAACACAGCATATAAAATATAATTATTGTTTATTTATATCTAACACCTCTGTATTTTCCGAATAAGAAATAGAGAGTAAGGAAAACTGTAAGGATAAGTCTCTTATGAAGTTGCCTAAGACAGAGGTTATGCTCTTTCTTCTCAGAGTGATACCAAGAAGGAAGTTCACTGACTTCAATACAAGGATTCAAGCAGAGGGACTCAGCCCAAATAGCCTCAGTGGACCAGCTGAGAAGAGACATGGACATTTTCTTTCTAAGAGACACATGGAACTTGATGGCACTGTCCTTCAACAGCTGATTGTTATTATTATTATTTTATCAATAATAATAATTAATTATTAAATAATCATATATTAGAATAATTACTTTATACCTGTTATGACACCATCTCAAGTAATTTAAAACCAATATGCCAAACAAATAGTTTGGCAGTCATCCTGAGGAATGCTTTAAGTGCAGCAAACTCTGAATAAAGTAAAGGAAGCAAGTTATCAAAGAGTCTGATCAGCAGAAGCCCTGATGCTTTAAGAGATGCACATGGTTGTCTGTTTCTAGACTTTGGTTCTAAGCTATCAAACATGTCCCAAAAATATCATTACACCAAAGCACTGACTAGGTCAGAAGGGGACACTGGCAAACACCATCACAATGTAGAGACCCTCCAGGTTTCCACTTAAGAGTAACTAGTTCCACACAGCTGTGAATATGCAAGGAGAACTGCAGAAACCATTAATTATGGCCTACTCAGGTTTCATCTCTCTGGTAAATGACCTACTGAGAATAATAAAATATTGGATAACAGGGGATTACAACACAAGGAGTTTTGAAAACATTCAAACAGTGAATCCCCCTTGACTTTACACAAACTCCAGACAAGAACAGTACTGGTGGCATTTTGGAAAGATGTTTGCACGTCATTTAGATATATTTTTATATTCCCTGTTTCTATTTCAAAATACTTGAAGTGACCACTGAGTTCTGAAAGGATGTACCTAAAATGCTGCAGGTTTTTTCCTCGCGTTTCAATGATCAATTAATGACAGTTTGATCTTTATATGCCTCTTGTTGAACACAAGCGTACAGGGTATAAAATCCCTCATGAACAGAGAAAAATTACTATGCAATCATAGAAATTGTATACACCAAATTAGGTTGATTTATTTGGTTTTTAAATATGAGAAAGGTCACTGCATTAGAAAATTATGTCAACATACTTAGAAGTGAAAAGGGACACAACTTCAAGTCTTGAATATGCCCTTGCAGCATTTTGGAGGCCAGCAGGCAGAGACTATCTTAGATCTGAAATATATACTTCTAAAGATGAAAAATTAACAGAAATTATGATCATCTCCAGTTTTGTGTACTCAAGTGGGAAATGCAGCTCCCAGGTTTTGACTTGATAGTGACCATACCATTATGGGCTGGAGCACCACAGTCTGTGAACAGAAGGGCAAAACCCACTTGTACAGTTCAGACATAAATGATGATTATGGAAGTCACCTCATCTTGTTACAGGGAAGCACCGTGCCATGAGGAGGCTTCTGTAGCTGTTGTGTTCCTATACTGAGCTAAGCAACGCCTCCTCCAGCAGCCACTGCAGGAAGCCACTCCTTGGGAAGGATGGGATGGATGGCCTTTGTAGCTGCAGGAAGACTTCTGCTCCACTACAGCCAAAAGAATACTTGTCTGCTGTATGTACTGTGTACAAGTGCCCATTTTAATTAAGGTTTAATCTCCTCAATCTCTGCACTAATCCTTGGTTCTCTACAATAATATTCCCACAGAGGACTCCAGGGTATTTTCTGGCATTGAACAATTCTTAACTGCTGGGTTTGGTCTGGTTTTACAGACTCCTGTGTATCCAACTCCATCTTTTATTTTCTGAGAAATATGTGAGGCAGAAAAAAAACTGCCAATGTTTGAGCATTAATGGCATGATAATGGCAATTTATGGATTTGAGGAAGAGAAAAGGTGCCACTAGAGTGTGTAAAGTGGGCAGCTGGCACAGTAGCTTTTGCCAACATTTGCGTCAATGTGGGAGTACAGCAATATGGTCGCTGTTATCATCGCACTCAATAAACATCTCCTCATATGTGAAGGCATGACTAGCCTTTTGGAGGGAGAAGCTGAGTATTCTCTTCATCCATGGCAGGGATTTTATGTGTAATCCCAGCAAATCTGAGCAGGCCTTAAAGGCGCTTAAATACTCTATACATAAAATTGCTTCTTTTGAAACCTAGTGCATAGGGAAACAGTGAAATAATAGTGAAATAATTCACACATTGAATTGTCCAGAGAAAAGCAGTGTACTGCTAAACAGGGCACTTCTTCTCATCTGATTCAGGCCTTAAGGAAAAACACACAGACCTGCTGTTGTCCGGTGCATGTGACAGTTGTGGTTGACTATGTGACTTGGACTCTGTGTGCTACATATGTGTGCATCCACAAAAGGGAACAGCTTTAATTATTCCCAACTTCTGTTGGTTTTGTTGTTGCTGTTAGAAATGAGAAGGATTTTAAAATTATTACTTTAGGACCAAGGAAACTGGTTCTGTTCCACATGAATTTGACACATTTCATAACTATTGGAGTTAAACAACAGAAATGACAGTGTACATAAAGATGGCACTAGACCTCGGAGGGGTATGTTTCTGCAACTATTCCTTGCCAGGAGGTTTCCTCCTGTGGATTTTCTGCAATCCTCGTGTAACAATTCACTACCCTCTTTTAATAGGGAATAAAAATCTAGTGTCAGGTTTCTGTCTTCTAGTCACGTTCTGTTTCCATTTTGCCATGACACACCTCTCTGTGAGGAGTGTACCTACCCCTTCTTTCTCCACCTTCTTCAAAGGGCCTTCTCATGCCTTCATCCAGCATTCCTACTCTTCTGAGTTTTACCCTTACACAACTACTAATTTTGAATAATTCCCATAGCCCTATACTTATGCCAGATGCATTCCTTTAGAAGAAAGTTCTCTGTAATAAAAATCCATCATGACATCACCAGCTGAAACATCATTCTGAAGAGCCAAACCCACTGAGACTTTCCAGAGATTTTGTCTGTGAAACTTCAAAAAGCTTGATTTATAGATGCAAATAGCAGCAAACAGAACTGGAGCAAACTCAAAATATATCCTGCAACATTTGGCTTGATCTGTTAGTCTATTTCATTCAAAATGAACACACTAGATTTAATAAGGTGATGTAAATCACTGATTATTTTGAAGACCTATGAACACACTAGATTTAATAAGGTGATGTAAATCATTGATTATTTTGAAGACCTAGGAAAAAACCCCAAGCTAGTCAATTCCTTATCTGTATGTCTTTCTACAGTGCCTACCAGTATCTTACTGCTGGCATGTACAGGACCCACAGAATTTAACACTTCTAAAACAAATGTCGTACCAAACCACTAGTTAAACCAGCTGGCTACTCAGGTAAAGGAAATTTTCCATTTAGTAGTAATGATACCTATTCATTCTCCAGCCAGCTGCCAAAATGGGGATTCTACCCACAGAACATCACTCACGCTTTTAATTTTACATTCACAAAAACATATACTGTCTTTTATGAAAGAATTTTGGAATGTTAGGCTGTGGAGTAAAAAATTACAGTACTAAATGACAGCGCTATTTCAAACTACAATGACTTACTAAAGTGCTTTGGCTACTGTGAGGGACAAAAATGCTCTTTGTATGCATAGAAATTAAGTTTTATGGTTTCCAATGCAAATGTAAGAAGGGTCATTTACACTTTTGTACTGAAAAATAAATGACTTTCACATCTCTAATAAAGTACTTCCAATAAGCCTCATTAATGTAGTTATTTACATTCACAGTTATTGGCATAAGCAGAAAAAAAAAAAAGATACTTTCTCTACCCTATATCCTAAGCCTAAAAGCTTGAAATTTCTATCTGTAGGGACATACGAAACAGCAACATTCCCTCACAGCCAAACTCAAAACATAAAATTACACCTTCTGAATGAAAATGAAGATCTTGAAGTGTTGTTCCGGAAGGTGAGACATCAGCAGGCTGATTTTAGCAGCAGGTGGCCAAGAAAAGCTAAGGCAGAGGTGGGTGTAACATTTTCCTGCCAGCGTGGGGTCAGCCCATCACCTGAGAGGAGTGAAGAGCTCATGGGGACAGGCCAGACATCTGAAGGGCAGAGGAGTGGGAAGCACAACCACTCTGCAGAGTCCCCACTGCTCTTCCAGCGGGACACCAAGGCTGTGTTGTATTGCTGCCTCGTTCTCTCACCAGAGAGGTGACAGAAGAGTCTCGTGCTGCCATCACCAGACTGGCTCCACAGCAAAGAAACTGCAGGATGAATTGCAGGGACTTGTTCTCTCCCATGGCATTCCCGGTGTCCCGAGGACACGGGAGAGCCCCATGAGCCTGACCGTGTGCACACGCACGGTCCCGGAGATGGCTGAGATCCATCCCTGTACCTGCTGCTTCCAGCTCTGGCTTCTCTTTTTGAGCAGATCCTACCTACTGAGTTAGGCCTGGCTTGTAGCCAGCCCCTGGATGGAGATCTGTCCTGTTTGTGGTGTGTGGTTTGTGTGTGTTTGATAATGACAGGATAAGGCTTAAGCCACAGCTGTACTGGCCAGCTTGGGAATGTCCTCAGCGTGCCTTCCAAATACCAAACAAGTCTTAGGAGGAATGTCAGTAGGGAAATACTGTAAAATTACATTTTGTATAGAAAGTACTCTGCCGTGACATATACAGTGTTATTCTGGATGAGATTCCTTAATCAAGCAGTAAATAATCTTGTATCAAAATAAGGACAGCTGGAACTTAATACCCCACATAACTAACTTTCCAATATGAATTAAAATGCAAAAAATAAATCAGTAAATCCAAGCATGCTGGCCCGTATGAGAGCCATGAAAATGGAATTCCATATGCATGAAATTTTTTAAGCCAAGTACTATTCAGTCTTCATTTTGTAGTGAACCATTACTCCAGTGGGGTTGACTACAACAGGACCTGAAGCAGTACCACTTCAGCTGCACAGTAAAAACACCTATTTTTAAAAATAGGTGCCAAAAGAAATAGTCTGACATGCCACCCAGTAGAATAGAGCATTTTGCACAAATACAAATAAATAAAACTTCACTCAGAAAACAAGCAACAAACAAACAAATAAACCTTTATCCTTGAGCATCTGGGATCCAAAGGCATTCAAGTCCAAGAAAACAAACCATATTTGAGTTTTGCCACATACTAAAGAGCAGGTCTAACCATCCCTTCAGAAGAGGGCACCACCTCTTACATCTTTTTCCCAAACCACACACAAGTACTCCCCTCCTCCAGAAATAAATTTTGAAAAGTATTCATTTCACAGAAGTAACCACATCCTTCTGAACAGATGGGAAACCTGATGGACTGAGATGCAGTGAATCCCTTATTGGCTGATTTCAGGAAGGAAAATTCTGGTTTTGAAAGTTGTTTTTGGACAGTTTTCCAACTTCATGGCTTAGGAGAAGATCAGCAATGCAGAACAATACAACAGTATGTTGATAAATTCTGGAGACATGTGGGACCCAGACAAAAAAATGTAAGCAAAGTAAAAATGTAAAGAAAAATGCATGTCAGATTTGTCCACAACATGGGTCTTCCCACTCAAGCCACTCAGTCATTGCATCCTCAGAATCTCATCAAGCCATCAACTATACAGTAAATTCTCCTCCTGCTGCCCATAGCACTAATACTTCCTACTTTCTGCATATCTGAGCCTCCCAATGAATCTTATTTTCCCTGCAGGCAGTGGGTGCTGTTCTTCCAAGCCCCTCCATCCTCATTTCTCTGCTCTCTTTATCCTCTTCCTCTCCTAGCTGCTCAGCTCTTTTCCAGTTCCCTCTTCTCCCTCTTTCCAATCTCCCTGTGCCCCAGGAGTGCTGTACCTCGTGCTCAGGGTGCCCGGCTGGGATCCTTGCTGGAGGAGCCGCCCTTGCTCCCGCTGGAGATGGAACCTCTCGGAGGGCCCTTCCCTCACTGAGGGCTCCGCACTGCCCTCCTGGGGCTCCTCCTCCGGCTCCTGCCAGTCCCCTCATTCGGACAGAGAGAAGAGAGGTTTTGTTGAAAGTTGTGTTGGGGCCTCATGAGGGAACAGTCCTGCCCACTCTGGCCACCAGCCAGACTCCAAAGATACCTGAAGTGCAGGGTCAGTAAGAGTCCTGGCATATAACTAGTCCCATCCCAGAGCCAGATGGGCATGAGCTTGGAGTTCTGAAGGCAGTCTGCCTACCAAAATCCCTTTGCATCCAGTGCTCCTGGTAACCTCCCTCTCAGCCATACACTCTCCCAGGACCAGAACTGGGGAGGGTGAGCAGGAGAGAGGAGGAGGAGGTGGCTGCGCCACCAGAATTCCCCTGCTGCCACTG
Organism: Myiotriccus ornatus; assembly: GCA_036023395.1. Taxonomy (NCBI): domain Eukaryota; kingdom Metazoa; phylum Chordata; class Aves; order Passeriformes; family Tyrannidae; genus Myiotriccus; species Myiotriccus ornatus. The sequence continues at coordinate 6,604,176 of JAYRBT010000178.1, forward strand.
TCATCGCATTTGCATTGCAGGGACATGATCTGGCTGCCTTTGTGTGGCCCTCTGGCAGGAGCCCAGCAGCATTTCTGTGCCACTGCTCACATTGTACTGCAGGAGTATAAACACAGGCTTGTCCACAGTGCTCTCGACAGCCCTGGAGGAAATCCACGATCGCCCCGTGTCAAACAGGCCAGAGAAGCTGGGCTACTTTCTGTACACCAGCCACTGTTCCAATCCTAACTCCCTGTCTCCTAAAGGAATGCGGAAGTTTGCTGGTATCAGAGAAACAGGACAAGGTAATATTATGGCACTGAAATAAGTATTCTCATTTAGAGCTTGAAACTACAAACTTGCCTTTAATGCTCCACTGTGAAGTGTTTAAACACAAGACAGTGTTTAACATTTCTCAAGACCACGTCAAGGTGCCACAGAGATAAACAAATGAGTCAGAAACATAACATTTGGGAAGAAAAATAGACAGTTGCTAGTGTGATGAGAAAAATTATCTTAAACCCAGAAAAGACCATCCCAACCAACCCTTTTCCCACACTACAAATATTTAAAAGCATAGAAGATGTCATCAAAACTCTAGTCCCTCCTGTCCAATTTCTCTTTGAAGGGAGAATAATCCTGGAAAACATAAAGACAAGATCTTCCACCTTCCTAGAAATCTCAACACCCTACTGTGCTGGGCACTCTATAGGAGCTACTGGACCATTACACTTGACTTTGCACAGATTGGCACGACTGCACAAACTTCAAGGCCGTAAGAAATAGATCAGTAAAAATCAGCAAGCTTGGTTCTTCCCAGCTTTGAGATCTCTAGACTGGAAAAGCATTCCTCTGTACTTCCTGATCTTAACACATGAACTGGAAGCCCTCTGGCTCTTCCTGGCTGAGTGTTCTGCCTCCTGCAGCTCTAGCACAGGCACTGGCCTCATCTGCCACAAACTCCAGGTGTCCGACTTCCACTGGGACACACCACCAACAGACCAAGAGCTGATGCTGCTCCCACAGTGAACTCTGGGGAAATTCCAGCAGCTTCAACAGAAGCTGGTGATTGTGTTATAGTCCCAAATTCTGTTTTTTAAATTTCCTCTCTTAGCACTCTGGTAGAGCTCCTTTGCCTACAAGGAAAGCCCTCCCTGTACATAGACCTGGAGTCTGGGATGGAGTAGGTGTGAGAGCAGGGCCCGTCTGTTCTCCTTGGCCCGTCCCATGTCGGAGCAGGCAGAGAGATGAAGCCACACAGTAATATACTATCAGCTACTGCTTTACTTGCCTGTAAATCACAAAGTGGCATTTCATGAACAGCCCCTTTTCCACAAAGACAAAAGCAGGATTTTCCCGCTGACTTCCCTGGTGCTGCAGTGATCCACTGATCAAACTCTTTGGAAGCTGATGCAAATTATCTTTATTGCACTGCCTCCAATGAAGCTAGACAACTTTATACCCAAGTTTATACTGAGAAACTAAAAAGCTTTACATATTACTGCAGTAGTGTACTACTGTACAAAGAAATATAGTTACAAATGCAAATATGAATATGAAAAGAAAAAGAACCTTTCTCTTTCCTAAAAGCTAAACCCAAACCCCACCAGGTTTCCACCGGACTATAGAAGTGCAGGCTACAGACTTTATTCTCTCACTGTTTGCCTGAAATTAATATTGTTTTAAACAAAGCCAACCTTTGAAATTTTTTTCCTATCCCAACTCAGTTACTATTTCCTGTTCTGCATTTAATTTTTAATAAGAAATTAAATATGTACTCTGATCAGAAAATCAATTTCCTTTTGAGTTACTCAAATTTTAAAACTGCACTTCTGTGGCAAAGAGATGGTGCTCTGATGAACAGTCATCTACAGAAATCTTTTTGATAATGGTGTCCTTCTTTCAAATCCAAACATTTCCTTGATGTAGAATACAAATTGAGCTCTAGTGTATAAGTCAGCTGGGATTTCCAAGTTGGCCTTTATACTTTGCCATTAATTAATTCCGTCCAAGAAATTCAAACAAAGATACGAAAAAAAAAGTTCTCTAAATACGTTACATAAGGCATTCAGAATATTCTGATTCATTCCCCTCCAGGAACACAGCAGAGTCAAAGAATAGTGTACACAGCATGTTTAGACTGTATAAAAAGCGCTAGAAACTGTAAGAATAGTTTAAAACCCATTTATTTAAAGCTGTCCATTATAAGAGCTATTGTAGAGTATTTGCTAATCAATCTACACTTCTGGGCTCTAAACAATTGCAGGCATAATGAAGTGTACTTTTCTTCACTTACAGATGCAGGAACAAAGAGTTTCCTATTAAAAGGGAGGAAATGAAAGCAGAAGGCAGAAGATCTCTTCCAAAAATTACTGGAACTTCTGAGTAATTATATATTGGCTAGAAAGTCAGAAACTCATATTTGGGATCTCCTTTTAGGGGGAAAAAGATCTGAGAAAGAGACATTCTTTCCCAATACATCCCATGTACACTTTTAAGTCAGGTAAGACAAGTATTTTCTCTGATGCAATGAGGAAAGCCTCCAAAATCTGGCACGAGAAACTCATACAAATTCCTCCAAATTGTTTAAATCACATTTTCTTGCAGTTATCACAACACAACTAAAACAAAAGGTGAGAATTTGGGTGAGTGGTCAGTCTGTATAGAGAGATCTTTCAAGCTGAGTAATCAAAAATGGTTTGTTCTTGGGAGTAAGCAACACAGCATGGAGTCAGAACAGAGCAGGTATGCCTATTCAGCCTGAAAATAAATTAAGAGTTTTCTTTTTCTCAAGATTCACTTACTTCAACTTGTATGGAAACACAAGGAAAACCTAGTCCCTAACGCTTTTCGCATAAAACTTAATAGCATTAATTCACCAAAAAAACAGATCTGTTCAAATGCTATGTCAGAAAAAAACCCAAGAATGAAAGATAGACTTTGTTGTGGTTCCCACTGCTCCACAATGTGCAGATGCCTTGTCCCTCCTGTGATTTCTGTGAAAGGCCACAGAGCTTAGTTGATAACACAGTGCTACCATTAACTTCTGAGAGATTTCCCAAGCCCATTATCTCCTACCCTGAGCTCATTATTCTTTGGAGCACAACTTCCAGAACACTCATTTCTGGCAGCTCCCTGTTTGTGTTAGGATCTTATATGATCATCATTTTTGTGTAGCCCATCTCATTATTTTCTTGTAATTTTATTTACAGTGCAGTGAGACTGAGTAAAGTCCCTCACCAAACTGTGTACTTTGTAGGACTTAATTTCTAATACTTGATTGTGAACGTGCAGCATAAGAAAGCAAATGTTTGACCTTTTCTTGGCTTTTTATTTAAAGGTGGACCTACAATATTGGATAATCTTAGTAAGGTTTTAGGTTGGAATGACTTGTAGCATTTCCTATGACTGTTTGAGAAGATACAGTTTCAGTGAGAGAGATTAACTCCAGTGCCCATGTGGGCATAGAGGAGGATATATATTTCTATTTTTCTTTGATCATGTTTATGATAACTAAGACTTATGAATCACTGTATTTCCATCATGCAAATTTTGAGGTTTTTGGGGTTTGTGTTTAACATGTATTTTCATTAGTGCAATCTGTTTAAATATTTATTGATGCCCTTTAGGCACAGACCCACATGCAGTGAAAGGCAAAAAAAGAATAATTTCACTTACATGTTGTAGGAATCAGCTACTGGGAACAATCCAAACCCAAACCAAGAAAAGATCAATGATTTATCTCTTTCCTCTCTGTAATAAATTCCAAATGTCCTGATTCAGTCTTTTTATTCTGCCTGAAAATTGAAGATGCAACTAAAACCGTACTGAGACAAAGCCTGAATGCATTGTCTTCTTCACTTAAATATACCCAACCCAAAGGAAGCTGATACTGCACTCTCATAGCTTATCTATCTGCACAGCTTTGTGGTCTCTCGTTCAAGAATGTGGATTTTCTCTGAGATATGTGTCTTGGAAATGAATCTGGCACAATATAATCCCTTTTGTTATGTGATTGCAAAACATCTCATCTTTCATATAAATGCAAAAGCTCTGCTAATTCTGCCTCTCACCCTCGGTCTAAATATCACTGTCATGTTCTATTTTTGCAATGGGTTAAATTGTCTGTACTTTGCGCTTGATAAAGACAATTCCTGCCTGGAATTCTTATTGCCTGGAAATTTTGTATGGTCTTTCTACTTATGGTCTGGAAAAAAGATAAATTACTCCAGGAAATATAACTAATAACGCCAAGGATTTTGTGAAGGATAAACAAAACCACCTGTGAGTGGCAATGAAATGTTGATTTTGATGGGACATGACCAAGTAGGAGCTGTACCCCAAGCTAAAAAGCATTCATAACTTTTAATATTAACATGGGTTTCAGAGGAAAGAGGAAATTCCAGTTTTCTTAAGGAAACAAAGCTCATCTGATCCCACATGGCTTTGCAATGGATAGACAGATATTCAGGTATGAAAAGCAGGCTTTGCCATCTGTCCATGAAAAGCAGTATCATTCGCTGACATCTGTATTTTTATTGTGACTACAGTTTATAGGCGACATATTCTGGTGTGTGACAGCTGAATTACCTCCACGGCACAGTGTGGGATGATGGCCAGTGATGCCAAGGGCTCTGTAAGGAAGGTTTCCATGACAGCATCCTGTGTATCATTGGTATTTTGGAAATAACGTTCAGTTTTGATCTCTGAAGTTATAGGTTTTACTGTTCCCATGAAACGTTATATTCAAGCAGGAAGAAAAGAGCCAGGGCTAGCATGAATATTTTACATACAGCCAGGAATGCCTGGAAGGGATATTCCTGTGATAAACTGCAGAACTATGTGATAAACCACAGAGCTATTTCTTAAATGCAACCTATTAAACACCTTTAATTACCTGTTCTACTCTCTGGCCAGTACCCATTCTGTCTTGGGACTTATTCTGAAGTTTTTTACTGCTGAACAGGTTCAGACAGCTGGCATTTCCAGCCTGCTGTCTACATTAAAATATAGAACTTTTCTTAAAAGCTAACCCTGCTTCAAAGCCCAGGAGAAGTTGGTTTCAATCCTGGGCCAAGAAAAAATGGCTTTTCTATACATTGAAATGTGATGGCTTTTAAAGCACAGGATCTTGCTCAAGAGAGCTGAGGATGAGTTGAGCACTGAATGAGAGGGGAGAGTTGGGACAGGAAGGGCTTTAAGAATATTTCACATTCAGATGTTCATAAAAATTGTTCCAAGTAAGGTTCTAATCTATTTTGCAGCTGTCTTTTTCCTCCTCCACATTTGGACAGGGATTTTCCAAGGGGTCTGAAAGAGCTAGCTGCCCAGTTCCTATTGAATTTCAGTAGCATTCCACATCTTAAGTTCAGTGTGCTGCTCTGAAGTCTATGAGATGTGAAGCACAGCCTCTGTCCGTGAGTTTAAACAAACATTGAGCATCTGTGATTTTTCAAGAACAAGGCCAAAATACAGATCTTATTTGCAGCAGAGGGAGAGATCCCGTGCAAATTTCTGCTAGTTTGGAACTGGGTACTTTTTAAATCCACCCATGACTTTGAGAAGCAAACTCCACTATCACATTATGCATATCTGTCTGTAAGCATGTATTTACAATTTATATAAAATAACATATCTAACTACTTGCAATCTGCTTAAGGAGCTTTTCTCTTAACCATTTGAATTTCAAAGCGTAGATAAAACTGCATAAGGATTTTATTTGTATACAAGATTTGAGCTTGGATAAACAACCCACATGGTTTCTTAATCTTTTGTGGGCAGCCAGCACCTCTTAATCAGTGTGAAAAGGAATTCAATAATAAACACAAACTGAGCAACATTATAAAGGCAGGGATTTTCTAGTACATTTGTAGGTATGGCACACAAAATTCTCTCTAATAAGGAAGAAAAGATGTACTGTTTTCCAAAGTGCAGCTTTTATTAATCAATTTGCCCACATTTTTTAGAGGATTATGAGTAAAACCTGAAGATGTGGTGAATGAACAGTACAGCATTACTCAGCTACTCTCAGGGACACAGAAGAGACCTACTCACACGCTCCATTCCTAAAGTAAATCCCTGAGTGTTTTTCTATATAAATGTCAGGAGCATTAGCCACTGGTGTCCCACTTTCCTGCATGCTTCTCCATTTCAAGCTCCAAATAAGCCAATAAAACGTAGCAATGTACGTTTCCATCCTTATAAATGCCTTTACTAGCACTGCACCATATCAGGAAAGCAGTTTTGCTGGGACATGGCAAGGAAACGAGCTTTCTGCTCCTGTTTTGAGGAACGAACAGATCTAACTTGTGAAAAGGTTGTAGGTAAGTGATGAGCCTGATATCCTTTGACAACAAGCAATATGAAATCAGAGCTTCCAGAGCAATCAACAAGAGCAAGGTGCACTGGTGGCACCACAGTTAACCCAGCACAGCACTTACTTTGCCCTCAGCCACGGTAAGAATTCGTGTGACAGACCAGGGCTGGGAGAGAGTCTAAGGCCCCTGGCACAGCCCTTGTAGGGAGGGTACTAAGTGTGATAGTAATCTGTTTCTTCTCTAAATGTACAGCAAGAGAAGGGGTGAGAGAGAGTCCTGAGGAAGAACACAGAAATGGAGCGGGGAGAGGCTAAGCTTATTGCAGCAACCTGCTTCACCCAATGGTAGAGGAAAGCAACACTGAATCTTCTTCAGGTTCAGGTAGAATGCTTAAGAGAGGTGCTTGGTTCTGGTAGTTTTCTTCCAAAGGAAAGGCTGTGGGGGGTTCTGAACTTGTAGGCAGATCTGCTTTGCTACTCACCTGATTTCTACCCACAAGTCTCATCTCACAGATTTGTTTCATGTCCTTTGAAAAGGTTCTTTGAAATCTCTTAGATGAAATTTAGAGAAGTTTGGTCTGGGAGAAGAGGCACTGTCTTCCATTTATGAGGAATGCTAGTAATGACAAGAACAAGCTATGGTAAAACAGTTGATGCCCCTGGAATCTGTGTTACTGTCCTGCACGTAGTGCTGTACATTGCTAACTCACCTTACTCATGAAGTCAGAGCAGCACCCACCTCCACAGCTAAAGTTTGTTACTTTAAAAGAAAGAGAAAATAAAGAGGGAAAAAAGTACTACTCAACCCGCCTTCCCCATTTTTCTCCCCAGGCTATTGTTTATACTTTGAAAGTGGAGTCTATCCTTTTCTTAGGTACAAAATATCCATTTTGAGGAGATGTTGTGGTTTTGCCCACCAGCCAGCCCCTGGGGCTGAGGATGGTTTTGTCCAGGTGGATTTCCAGAGAAAAAGCCAATCAAAAAGTTCAGTAATGCCCTTTGCTAATTACATATTTAAGAAAACGGAAAAGAAGCTGGTTGCGCAGTTGAAAGTAGGAGCAGTAGCCATGTAGAAGCGGTGGCAGGCCCCAGATGGGGGCCAGGCCTCCCTCCTCCCCCGCCCTTGGGCCAGGGGCAGGTGTGGCACTGAAACCCCCCTTCTCTCATGTAATAGAATAGAGAAGAAAAAACTTTAGAGAAGAACTGACTGCTTGGATGAAAAAATGCTGCAGAATTCCAGCAGAGAGATAAGGGACCTCCAAGGTCAAAGCTGGCAGCCAGAGGAGAGAGAAGTTCGAAGGGGAGGCTGTTTCTCCCCCCTTTCGCTTTCTCCCTTCAGCAGGGAAAAGACTGAAAAACAGATCCCTGCCACCTATGAAAGTTTGTTGGGGTGAAGAGACCCCCATGTTGCTTGTGGAGGAGCTTATACTGGAGTAAGTTAATGCACAAGGAAGTCGAGACTTCATGAGAAGGACTGAAATGAAGCAGAGTCCTGTTGAAGATTTATGACCGTGAGAGGGACGAGGCTTACGCTGGAGCAAGAATGGCTCAGGTAAGCTTGGGATCTCAGTGAGAGATCCATGTTACTGGTGCTGGAGATTTATAACCCTAAGAGAACCTACGCTGGAGCGAGACGGCCCAGGTGAGATGTTGGGATCTGTGTGTGGGATCCATGCTGCTCAAAATTTGTGACCTTGTGAGAGAGACTCACGCCGGAGCGAGAACAGCTCGGGTAAGATGTTGGGATCTAAGTGTGGGATCCATGTTAGACCCATGCTGGAGAGGTCTATCAAGGACTGTTCTCCCATGGGGAGGGACCCCCACAGGAAACAGGGTTGGACTCAAAAGCCATTATCCCCTGTGACCCTGTGGTGAAAATCCATGGCAGGCAAGTGTCCCCTTGCAAGCCCGTGAAAGACCCTACAGGGCCTGAGTAACCCCCCAGCCTCCGGTCTTAGCCCAGGAGGGGGGTAAGCCCAGCCCTGGAGGGCGACAAAGAGAGATAGAGAAAGAGTTCCAGCTGCGACGAAAAGGAGTTGTCATCCTGAGATAACAGAAGAAGAGCTTTAAAGTGCTGCAGAGTTATTAAAAAGACCTAGAACTCCGAGAATGGCAAAAGAGACTGCTTCTCCTCCTTGGACTGATAAAAAGGGGGGAGAGGTATTTCTGTAAATACATAGTACTTTTACTTAAGTAGAATTATTGTAGATATAGTTCTTTAGGGTTTTTTGTCTCGCTAGTAATAAATGTTAATATTATTTTTCCAAATTAGCTCTCTCTTTTGTCTGCATAAACCTTCTCTCAACTTACAGTAATTGTGGGGGGTGTGAGAGCAAACTGACCCAGAGCAAAACCACAACAGGAGAACATGCAGGAGGGCATTTGCAGATTCTCTGGGATACAGAAGCTGCAGATATTCCCAGGTAAGGAAGCACTCTGAGCCCACAGAGAGGGCTTCCACTGTGCCCTACATCCCCAGCTCCAGAGACCCTCCTCACACAGGGTGGTTTGTTATGAGCTCCACAGGTCTGACAGTTGGTTTCTCTCTGTTCCTTAGTCCTCTTTGTAGCATCACTTTGTAAAACACTATGCACAAACTGTGGGACAACAATCAAACCTACAGTCAAGGGCAAAGTACCACTTGCCAATAGCAAGTTTTGATGATAAAGTGTTCCCGACCCAGACAATCTGGATATAGAACGTGTTCAAGCCAAAGTCACACATAAAAATGAAGTATGAGTTAACAAGCTAAGCTGTGAAGGAAGCCAAAGAGGATTTTTGACTGTCTGCCTTTCTGGATATCTTAGCACCTGACAAGCTTTTGAGTTGCCTTGCCCACACAGACTGTCCTGCACAGGGGAGGCTGGGGGAAGGTAGCAGAGGGCAGGTACAGGCAGCACCATGGGCAAAAACAGCACCACGTTTCAGCAAACTAGAGCATGTACGTGTGCAAAGCACTTAAATACCTTATTTCAAAATTTATGTGTCACAGAAAAGTGAAGACAGATGTATCTTGGGAAGAGTTTTACTTCTGCTCAGAACACATTGGCAGCACGGGCTCTGTTATTGTGCACTTAGCAAGTTCCCTAAAATCAAAACCTTAAATCAATGGGTAAAGTATGCCAATATTTTGACAGTTCAGAGACACTTTTCTCTTATATTTTGGGTTTTTTTTTAATTTTTCTTACCAGTGAAAAGTGCAATGAAACCTTGAGCTGTAGAAAATACACCGTTAAAAAGCACTTTTAAGCAGATAACATTTTATAGAACTGTTTCAAGTCCTGTGGCTCCCTGCTTGTTTTGGTTCCTCTACCTGACTGCAGTGAGAGCCAGCTTTGTAACATCTGACACCTACAGTTCACTCATCAGCAGCTATTTTGCTTTTTGTTCAGAAGAGAATACCACGCAAGTCTAATCAGAGTTGATGCAGATCAGTGTGAGCCTTTACTTTCATTATATTTAAAGGGACATACGATTTATTGATTTGTGTATCAAATTTTAGCGCATGTGTTTTCTGTGCTGTCTGCAGTCAGTGCAGCAGATCTGTAGATCCAAATGTCACTTGGTACGAAAAAAGAGTAACACCAGGAAGATGATTAAGCAACGACATTGGCATACGACACATTTATTTTACGTTGCCTTCAAGTTTTGCAGTATGTAAAGATGTTTAAGTTACAGCCTTAAAAAATGGAATCTGAATGCCCTTGCTCACTGGGGGTTTATAACATGGTTGCTTGCCTGACTTAAAGATGTACTATTTCTAGATATTTAAAAATAATTTAAAATAAAAGCTAATTTATCTTGTGGTGTTGATAATTAGCTAAAACAAGCAAAGAGCTGGTTAAAAAAATAAAAAGCTGCCATATATCCTTTGCTCAATGTGCTTTTTTCTTCCTGTCTTTCCTAAACAATGCAGTCTGATTGTACATCTGACATGAACTTATCACTAGAGCCAGGAATTAGGCAGGATTCACCTCACTAGCCGTGTACAAGCATGTACATGTTAGAGATTTAGTCTAACAACCATCTAGGCTCCCTCTACAGACAATGCAAGTAGGAAAGGCAGCTCACTCCACCCCATTCTCAGCTTGGGATCCCCTTCAGTGACCAGCTCCACCTACACAGCTGACCTTGGCTACATACCTGAAATCTGTAAAGCCAGGTACAGGAGATATGGATCCCAGCTGCAGTGAAAGCTGCTGGCTTTACTTAAAATCATCTTTGCCTAATTTCCCCGGTGTGACCCAGCCCCAATACCTCTCTTCAGCGATGGATTACAGCTGACTTCCCTGAGATTAGAGCATTCCTACCGTCAGGCAAATGCAAAGGGGACTTGCTGAATCATGCCCTCGGTCTTAAAGATAGACTGATGTTCACTTGTTAAAGGTTATATGAATTATATGATATCCTTAACAGGACGAATTAACACAGTATTAAGGACAAAGAGCAAACGAACAGCTGTAGCACCTCTAACATATGAAGGGGGCTTTTAGCACCTTTGATCTTTCCTGCTCCTTTCCTTGAAGTGCAGAAATACCATATTTACTTCCTTTTGGAAACAGGGAAAAGAAACATGGAAAATAAGTTAATACTTATGAATGGCAGCCTGATCGTCCATTTGGAGGTGTCATCACCAACTAATAATCCATTTTTTTCCAGGGCATAAAACACATCCATTATATGTGTCCTGCAAATGAGCAGTGGTAGAGCTGGGGACAGAGAACAGCAGTTTTACTTTTGCTGGGTGAATAAAACCATGATCCTGTGTGTGTGACTCACTGCTGTTGTGTAAGCTTGTAAGCATCTTTGCGTGAAAGATGAAGGCATTTGAGATAAGCCCACTCGAATCAGTGCTGTCCTCTCAAGCTTGAGAACATAGTTCTGAGGAGGACAGACTTGAAATGCAACAAGATTTGAGCTACTGTGTTGCTGGAAAAGAAATCCACCAAAGATCAGCTAAGAAGTATTCTTTACTTCAACACACAGTTCAGCCTGGCCACGGAAATGCCTCTGGTTACTATTTCTTCTCGAACTATAACTCCAGTTATGCAGCATTCCAGAGGGCAGGTGTGGTCATTCTAAACCCATTTTAGGGAAGTGGTGGGTCTGAAACACACCAAAGGGCAGTTTGTTTCATGGTAATATTTTTAATAATTTGTTTCAACAATCTATTTTTTCAATTATTATTTGCAGGCTTAAAGGGAAAGCTTTTTGGTTTTCCCTGCCTTCATTTTTCACTGAACTTGGTCTTTCAGGATTAATGTGTGCTCGTATGAATCGCCACTCACCACCTCTGCCCAGCACTGCTGTCACAGGCCGGGTACCTGCACTGCCCCCGTCCTCCTCTGCTCAGCCGTATCTGCTGCTTGGACTGCCAGGGGAGGAGAGGAGCTACCCTGGCAGCCCATGGACACCCTGCCACCAGGCCCTTTGCTCCAAGATCCCTGCTCCTCTCTGTGGCTGCTGGACATGTCCCCACATGTTGCCTGATGCATCTAGAGGAGTTACTCGGCTCATGGAAGCACCTATAATTTCCTGGGGAATGCTGGTGTATAGGGAGCCTGGGAAGCAGAGAGGTGTTCCCTTTGTAGGAACTGTATTTCATATGTAGGAATGTAATTCCCTTGTCGCAAGACAGAAGGTAGGTATGGCCTTTATGAATTTAGAGCTGTTATTTCTGGCACTGGTTCCCGCTATCTCACCAGTCCTGGACACCCTATTAGCAGGTACTGCACAGATTACATCAATTGCAGCCAAACAGGAAAAATCTTGCAAAAACTTATCATCTTGCATATGCAGTCTTGCCTAAGAGATGACACAGGAAAGATAATACAAACTTGAGAGACAAAACTCGTTTAACAGGCCCTTATTCTTTAGTCATCCAGGACAATGTGTTTCTCTGTCGGCTTTGCTTCCCTGGGCAACTGCGCTGAGGCTGGAACGCTTCCCTCACGCAGCTCAAATGCTGGTTTCCATTTTGTAGAGCTACATAATTCGATTTGCTTCGGTGGTTCAAAAGTTCAGTGGGGAAGGACTCCCGTGGAGAGGAGAGTGTGAGCAGCTCTCCCTAACAAATGGGTGCTTGCCTTGGAAAACAGCACATCTGTTCACATGCATCCAAACTGCAGGATGCTGGAGCGTCCCACCGAGAGCGAGCCTGGCAGGGGAAGTGGCTTAACAGATCTTTCAGTCACCAGGAGTAACACAAACAAGAGCCAGAAAAAGCATTTTGCCATTTAAAAGGAAATCATTATCTATAGCGCTTGATAAAGTTTATTGTACCAATTCGTGGAATCGGGAGGGAAAAACAGTGCCCGGTTGTTTGAGGAAAGCATTCAGATGTAAAATCTGCCCTCAGCTCTGTGGTGGTGTTGTGACAGGACAGAGACAAAAGGATATACAAAACACACAGCTAAGAAAGGGGGAAGAAAAGCCGGTAGCTGAAAAGAATCCCAACTGCTGTGTAAGGACAGTCACAGTGTGAGACTCAGAAGGGAATCGCCCATGTCCAAGTCCACATCCAGGGCAAGAATTAGTGCAAAGGCAGCAGTACTTGGGATATTAAAATTATTGTGCATTGCTAAGGTCAAGCAAAAGAATTTTCAGAGCAAATGAATAAAGGTGAAACATACCATTTGTTTCCACAAGCAGAGCAGGTCAAAGCAGTGTCATTCCACAAGCACTACAGATCACAAATACCTTCCTCAAAAGTACTGTCCTGCCCTGCTCCTGCTGGAGTTAAAGACCTCACTAAGTTAGAGACCTCACTAAGAAAGAAGAATTAGACCTCTACAGGAAGCACAGATAAGAATTTTTCCACACTATTCTACTACAATTATATGATATCTCTTATCACAAAGGGTTTGAAAGATACTTAACAGGCTCTGCAGTGTTAACAGGACCATTCAGCTGCCAGTGTGTACAAGCTTCTCGATCAGACCACAACAGCAGCCAATCCCTCTGCCAGGAAATGCTGCTCCGTGGTGGGGCAGCTCCTGGGGACACTCAGAAAGGCAGAAGGGGAGGGCAGTGCCCAAATCCTCATGGCAGGCAATGATGTCATGGTGCTGGTATCATCCATCTGCCTACTCCAAGGTACACTGAAACCCAGCTAACCATGAGACTTTTCTGAAGCCCTTCTCCCTGCTCATGGCTTATGGAAGAACTGTGTGGAATGGTACGTCATGGAACACAGTACAGTGCATAACCTACTGAAGATGCTGCACTATCTGCTGAGCTTGGGCAGACCCAGAGACATAATTTAGAGCTGAAATTACCTGAAGGGCACTCCCAGGCTTTTATGCCCTGTGTTTAAAATGTCTGTTTATGACCTCTTCGCCTCCCACACAACATAATAGGAGATAATTTGTATGAAAAAGCCAGATGCTGGTAAAAAATGTTGTGAGGTCAAAATGTTTTATACATGTGGTTTTAAAAAAAAAGCAGTTACTAAACTGTAATTTACATAAAGTGATCTTAACATTGTTTTTTAAAGGCACAACAGTCCTAGAAATATTCAAGTTGGGTGGTCAGTATTTTTGTTACAGTTTCAAGCAACTGGTGGAAAATAGGAATAGACAAGCCATGAAAGCTTAAGACTAACTTTGGCTGCTTTTCTGGCAAGAAATCACTGTTCAGCCTGAAAATGTTACCATAGCCTACAAGAAGAAAACTGCAGATGAAAAGGTATCTCAGAGTATGTTGTCAGTTTTAATATATGAGGCCTTTATCATGAGGCAGAACTAGGAAAAAAGCCCAAAACCACTGAGGGCATTGTGGCATTTTCTTCCCCATTCAGTAGCAAAAGGCCTGCATGTTGCTATTTGTGGTTTGTATTTTTGCACCAGGAGCATGTGAATTTTGATATGTAATTATTCAGACACAGGACAGGAAACCTGAGCCAAGGATAGGCTTTATTCCTGCTCTGAAACTGCCTTTTTTGCTGGCTTGAGATTATCGAGGAATGGCCCTCGAATCCTGGAATGATATTCTGTGTTCTTATGTCAAACAAGGTGCATTAAGAGGAAAATTGTGTCACAAGCCACCTTCAGTCACTTCACTCACTTGCAACTTTTTTCCTCACCACCTTACAAGTAAAGAAATAAAAATGTTTCTAACGGTAAGGACAGCAAAGCCCTTGAGAAATGACCCAGGAAAGAAACACTGCAGTGTTTAAAGAGAAGCTTAAACAAACACATATCAGAAATGTGTTTAAAGCTGCAGGAGCTCAGGCAGAGCTGCTGCTTTGCAGCTGGGGAGACAGAGGACAGCTGTAAGGCTGTCAGGGCACCACTTGAAGGTGAAAGAGCCCAATATCTCCTTTTTTGCCTTCACCAAGACAGGAACTTTGGCTTGGGGGAAGTCCCAGAACTGACACCCCTTCACCAGCCTAACCTGAAAATTTGGCCCTACCAAGATGCGCTTTGCTCATTGTAACAACAAAACCCAAAGTAAGATTAAAAGGAGAAGATTCACCTCTCACCATAGGTCATGGGATGTTCAAAAAGCTTTGTAGGTTCAGTCAGGTTCACAACAATGCTAACTACTCTGATGAAAAAACTGGGATTTGCGCTTTCTTGTTTTGACTATTTGTACTTCTTCAGTTGCAGCTCCTGCATAACAGGCCATGTCCCTCCACAGCTGCGTTCCAACAACAACAACAACAACAAAAAAGACACGGTGCATGGGAAGAACAACAAAAATCTACCTTGTTCTCAAAATCTTTCATCTAAAGACCCATTTGTGTGCAAGAGATGCCTAATGCAGCCAGGCAGCCATTTTCTGCACCCCCCAGCACAGCCAGAGCTGCTGGGTTTCTAGAGTTCAGCTCTGGTTGATTCATCCTAAATGCTGCTCAGTTCCTTCCTCTGCCTGCAAAGGGACAGCTCTGTGTCCTCATTTTCACTATTAGGATGTTTTTGAAAAACTCTCCATTATTTAGCACTTTGAAAACATGCTGTCTCTTCAAGCATAAAATGTTGGCACTGATAGACCCTGAGGGCTTTTATACAGTAAATTGATCAGATTATTTTGTTTAAAACTATTGTTCTAAATACAATCAGAGGTTTCTGGCTCTCAGACTGTGTTCATTTTGGCCTCATCACAGCTAAAATTCTGACTTGAAGCCCATATAAATATTTGCCCTTTTAGCATTTATTTTGTTTCTAATCATATTCATAGTTTGTTTGATTACTTTTTTAAAGCAGAAAAGTATTTATAAATCAGATTGAACAGATCACTTTGCTACACAGTATTGCCACGAAACTCTGTTCTGCAGAGCAAGATGTTACTGCCAGATTTTTCCGGCAACCTCTGTAAACATTTACTTTACTGTCCTATAATTGCTTTAACATGTATTTTCATGCACAGGCTAACTACTCACCATTAGTTTTATTAGCAGGAAGATTCTGCCTAATGTTCAAACTCCATAAATTTTTACAGTCATTTTCATTTACTTAGATCAGTCTTAGCAAGATTAGTATTGTGCTTTGCAAACAGACTGACCTCCAGCTACCAAAGTGAGCCTTGCAATGAAACACCAACAGATTTCAGGAGCATGTCCCAATCCTATTCAGAAGAGATCCATCTCAGCCTTCAGGCACATGAATCTCTGACACTGATTTATCCAGGAACAGTGTTTCCCTGTTCACATTTTGGGGCAGATGCTGGCTGTAAGTTTGGGTAAGATGAATGGCTGGTAAATTAGTATATGTCTGGCTTATAAAAACAGAGTTCAAATTTTTCTGAACAAAAGCAGAATTCATTTTTGGATGGACTTGAGCCTGTGGACTGACTCTCCCCACATTCACAGACATGCTTTGGCAAACACATTTTGTAGTGAGCTAAGCCAGGACAATAACATGGAGCCTTTTAACTCAGCACGGCTGGTGCAGATGAATCATTTTTCAGTGTGTTCATAGTGGCAGGCATCCCTTTTCACAGTGTATGTAGCAAAAGTTAGCATTTACTGTGATGTGAGGGCTGCACACTGCTGTGCTGTGATGCTTCTGAGAGATGGGCAAAGGCAAGGGAGGGGGACAGCACAGGGCTCCCAGCCTGCAGCAAGGTGCAGCCCCCAATCTGCATTCCCCGTGTGTGGCTTCATGCAAGATGCAGCACATTTGAGACCACCTATTTTAAAATACTGACACAGAAATTTATCATAATTATCATGAATTATTGCCTGCCTTGCCAGTTCCTGCAGTAGCTGGTTCTGGAACTATAACACAGCCTCAGTGCGATGGATGGTTTATTGTTGTCAGGATGGGAACGCTGGAAAACCCACAGTATTGCTAGCTCAGAGCAGCTGCTCTGCAAACACACATGACTCAGGTGACCTGAGCCTGAGAACCAGAAGCTTTCAGAATACACAAATCCCAAAAACTGACACACCACAACTATCTTTCACCATTGGCACAGGTGCATCAGGAGATTCTCCAGTGCACACTCAAAATCCTACTCAGTGTCTTTGCCCTGAAAATACTTTTAAAAAAAGGTAAATGTAAGTATTCATTGTCAGATATCACCCCATTTTAATCACAGCTTTTGAGAGGGAGAAGGAATTTATCAAAATAACATCTAAAGGAAGGTCTAAATTTTTCTAACTACAGTATTTTTTTTCCCAGAAAGTAGAATCACATGTCAGCCAGTTCATCTTGTTATACAATAACAGAATGTGCTGGAGTTCATCATTATACCCAAACAGTGACATTTCCAGTGTTCTTTACTCAATATATGAATGTATCTATACTAGAAAGATATAAACAGAGAACCAGAAGGGAAACAAGCAGGTGTAGCCAGACCTGCTTATTAAAAGCTCCAGAACTGAATGCAGTGACTTTTTGTCAGACGAAAGGACGTTATGCTGAAAGGCAGCCAGTAAGCAACTGAAGCAGAATATTTCACTTTCTTTGACATCCTTTTGCATTTGCAAGTCACTGTTACAGTCAAACATCCGTGCCTTACTATTTGCACTCATCTGGTTGCAGCTTCCAGCTGATGATCCTCCTCATGCCTTTCTCCACTAGCGCCAACAGCCCATTAGAACCCATTAAAGTTTTTATATGTTGTAATCAAGTCGTCCCTCAAGCCTCTTCCTGATATACTAAATAGATTGAGCTCCTTAAAAACCTCCCTCTGGAAGGCATTATCTCCAGCCCTCTAATCAGTTTGGGAATTCTTACCACTCTCTGCCTGTTTCCTGGCTGCTGCTTTTTTTTTTCCATTTGTCCTATTTTAAAACCATGACCACACCAACTTCCCCAATACCAGTTTACTGAAGTATACAAAACTGTATCACACATTTTTTTTTCCTATTTGTTATGCCTCATTTAGCCACCTCTGGATATTTTTTTCCCCAGTGCTGAATACATATTAAGAGCTGCACATGGAATATTGTCTTAGTGGCCTGTCATATTCAGCAATAGACACAGCACCCCTTTCCATACACGTTGCTGGCAATCCTTGTCCCTAAAGATGAATTCTTCCAATGAATCAGTTAATCAGTTTAGGAAGTGGCTCGGATATCTCTGATACTCTACTCATCCTGTTATTTAATATTTTACCAACCACTGTGCTATCCCATTTTTAATGCTTACTCTCAGATTATGGAGAAACTGCACCTCCAACTGAGTCTGTGCGCTGAAGTGCACTTCACAGATTTGATTTTGCAAGGCTGATTGAAATACACATCGTGGTCAAAGAGTAACCTTAACTCAGAGGCTGAAGTCAGCTTTGTCTGACCACAATAATTACACTCATACTTCAGTTTTCTCTGTCAGAATTTTCTGTTCCAAAGATTCTTCTTGCTTTTGTGTACAAAATGAGACCTACTCCATTCTTTTGGAAATGTCATTAAGCAAATTCCCCTCTCTTACAGAATGATGGTGATATTCTTAATTTTTTTTTCTGCTCCTCTTTTGCATTTCAAAACTTTTAACGTATGCTGTTTGATTTTCCCCCACTTTTTACATTCTGTATTTCTAATTCTTTACTTCATTTTCCCCTAAAGTAGAACATGCCTTTAGCCAAGGAATATTGGCTTTTTGGCCATCTAGAAAAATCTTAGAGATCTTTGACATTTTTGTACTTGTGTTATATTTGTCATTATTTTTATTCAGCTCTGATAAAGCAGACCTTGGAAATCAGTCACTGTAGACAACAGTGACTGGGACAAGTCCTCTCTCCACTGGATCACATCCATTACTGATGTAATCAGGGCATGATCATCATCAGCTTCTGTGTAAATAAACACTCATTTCTGGCCCACCAAGTAACTCTCTTTACTCCTTATAAATTAAACTCAAAGTTCATCTACTGTGTATAAAGAGCAAGAATTTTGAAACAAAAAATATGGCTTTAGAATTGGGAGCTTTAATAATGCTCCACTTTGGGTGCCTAAGAACTTTGACATGTGAGCTTAAGGGTCAAACTGACCTTGTCCTGTAAGCCCTGATTTTTTCCACCACATTTTGGAGAGTAACTTGGGAAATTATGTAACATGTTCTCCCATTTAATTTAGGATGCACAAAAGGTTCTCCACCAGTATCTTCTGTTGGGCTTTGCAGCAGTAATGTATTTGAATCAGAACTAATCTGTTCTCGTTGGCCATTGTAATTAATACAAGCAAAGGTCTCTATAATACTCCAGTTAACAAACACATGCATCATCAGAAAACTAATTCAGATTCAGTCCCTTCTAGGTTCCTAGTTTTCACTAAATATTATCTGAATTCTGTGCAGACCAAAGGCTTTTGATAAACTTGGCAAATTAAATGGTTCCAGTTACCTTAGTACAGATTGCTCCATTCTTCATGGCTTAAAATCCTATCTGCAAAATCCGAATGACTTAGAAACACTGTCACAGAAGAAAAAGATAAGCTGCTTATGGTAGTTTGAAAGTCATGTTAGATTACTGTAGAATCTAACTGTTTTTCTCGAGGAAATCCACATGTGTGTCATTTGTAGCAGCTAGAATTGGGTCTCCTGGTTATTTATGCAGTTGGGGTTGTTTATGCAGATGCTGTGTGTCCCAGCACAGCCCTCCCTGGCAGCACAGCTGGGCATCTGCAGCCATCCCTCAACCTGTGCTCAGTGCTCTTTGCACAAGGGAGGTGCAACTGCTAAGCCAGAACCCCTCACAGAATTTATCTTTTCCTATGCCATCCCCAGGTGCAAAGCTGCGTAGTTCATTTTATGAGTGACTAATACCTTGCGTGACTATTTCTATTTTTGTTCCTTGTTGACAGATTATATAAATGTGTTGTTACAGCTTTACGTACAACACGAGAAAACTGAGTTTTCAAGCGGGTTTTTCTGGAAGCTCAACAAAGGAAACAGTGATAGCAGGGAAGAGCTAACATGAAGAGGAGAGGGAGGCTCAGATCAGTGTGTAACGGTAAGATCAGGAGACAACGTGATCTACTACCTATTAGCAAGGTAATTTTTGCCGGTAATTGCCTTCTTTTATTCTCAGTGCTGAGTGACACTAAGTGTATGGAGAGACCTGATGAATGTGAGTTGGAGAGAGAAGGGAACACAAGAGCCAACAGTTTGCACTCTCAGCCCAGACAGCCAAGTGCATCCTGGGCTGCGTCAGGAGAGGTGGGGCCAGCAGCTCCAGGGAGGGGATGCTGCCCCTCAGCTCTGCCCTCGTGAGACCCCGCCGGGGGCACGGCGTGCAGCTCTGGGGCTTCAGCACAAGAAAGACGTGGACCTGCCGAGCAGGTCCAGAGGAGGCTGTGAAAATGGTCAGAGGGCCTCTCCCATATAGACAACCTGAGAGAGCTGGGGTTGTTCAGCCTGGAGAAGGGAAGGCTCTGGGAGACTTCACTGTGATCTTCCACTACCCTAAAGGGGATTATAAAAAGGAGGCAGAGGGACTTTTTATAGGACAGATAGTGACAGGACAAGGAGCAAAGAATTTCAACTGAAAGAGTGCAGATCTATATTAGAAAGAAATTCTTTACTCAGAGGGTGGTGAGGCACAGGAACAGGTTGTCCAGGGAGGTTGTGGATGCCCCATCCCTGGAAATGCTCATGGCAAGGTTGGATGGGGCCCTGAGCAGCCCAGTCTAGGGAACGGCATCCCTGCCCATGGCAGGGGGATGGAACTAGATGATCTTTAACATCCCTTCTAACCCAATCATCCTCTGATTTACCAAACCTAAGTACCCAGTCCCTGACAAAATAGTCCTATTAAAAACAATACCCTTGGCAATCCCAGTTAATTGCTAAAATCGTCAGCTTCCTGACTTTTCCTGATACTGTGCTGGCAGTTGTTGGGGCCTCACCACTGACGTGCAGGAGGAGTGTTTTGATCAGCACGAGTGGAGTGGTAATACACAGCTCCACAGCCCTGCTTGGAGCAGCAGCTTCTCCCCTGCTGCAGCAAGAGGCCAGGAAAGCAGCCTGTGCTCTCAAGGTCAGCATGGGAGAATGAGAACCATCTCATAGCTTGGAGAAATCAGTCTTGCATTTAAAAGATGTGGCAGTCCCAGCTCCTTAACTCTGCTGATTGCCAGTCTAAAATGACTAATTAATTAATGTCAGGAGTCCAGCCTTCCTACAAGTGTGCCCCAGCCCAACTGCTCAGGAATGCACTGAGCAGGAGAGAAGGATGTTTAGTGAAAATCAGTGTGTGCTTTTGTGTTTGAAAGCAGCTTAGTGGTTAAGTACAAAAAATAAGCACCGAAAATAACCCCCTTTTCAGATGAGACAGGTAGTAGTGTGCACATGAACCGTGATGTGCACTGCCTGTTTTTCCAGAGACTGCACCGACTAGGAAATTATTTCAGAACACCTGATATGATCGGAGAGCTCCCATCAGGCCTTCAGACAAGGACAGGTGTCGTCAAATCAAGCCAGGGATTATCGTCATTGGTTAAACTGACAGCACAAAAGGAAAATAAGGCAAAGAAATAGCAGAAAGAATAAGAATAAGAATAAGAGAAACATTATGGGGGACAGATAATTTTACTGTAGCTAAAGATGAACAGGAAGCAGCATCTGCACTGAAGCAGAAAAAGCAGTGAGGGAACATAAGACCAGTGACTGTGACTGCAGACTCGCTGAACTCACTGAGAGCCATGACAAGAGAGGTACAGGCATCTGATGCAAGATTAATGATGCTGCCTGCAGGACAAGGTTGGAAGCAAAAACTGCCAAAGGAAGCAAACAAGAACTAAAATGATATTACTTAAAACGTGTGTAAATAAAATACATTGGCGAATAAAGAAGCCATGGGAAAACCATAGGAAGTATCCTAGACATTGGGTAGGAAAACACTGTATCACTGTATCAGCTCTTCGTCCTGCACCAGGAATCATGAGGAAAGGACATTGACAAATGACTCCATGCCTGGACAAGTAAATCAAGTTTTCTACTTGTGTATGCCACGGAAAGCTGCGGCAAAGAGCTTCTTGTGTATTTTTCACCCTGCTGTGCTGTCTGCATTTTAGCTGGGAAACCACAATTCACGCGTGCCAAAGCAACAAATCGGAAGTCCTAAGGAACAGAGCTCAGCAAAATGTATGTGCTGGAGTAGACAGACATCTGATCCAATTTTTAAACTCCCAGTTTTCCCAAACCTTGTTTATGCATTAGCCAGAGAAAAGACCTAAGGTGAAATAAATGTGTTATTTTTTTCTTTTAATATATGCTCTGATCAAAACCCAGGATGAAATCTCTGTGCTGTAATTGGCACTACTCCAAGCATATTTCCTTTTTGAAGTCAGTGACTAGTTGAAATATCACTCTTCTCTATGGCCCACAGTCACTCTCTGCAACAACAAGCTACACGGGTTATTTCCAAGGCCCTTGTTACTTTTGGCTGTTTCAGAAATTTTTCAGCCATCATTTTTCAAATTGAACTGGACACTTTCAACTGATATGACAAACTTTAGGCAGGATGTCTTGTATCCCCACCTCCTCCGTGTCTGAAGAATTACCATGAGCAGAAAAGGTTGATTTGCTTTCACAAGCTGCAGGCACGACAAGTTAGCACTGACTGCAAGGAATGGGAACAAACTCCTGCTCGCAGGCTATTTCCTGATGGACAGCAGAAAAGGACTTTCTGAAAAAGCCTCCTAATACACAACAGCAAAAAAAAAAAAAAAAAAATCTGATCTGTTTTAATAACATAAATAAATTTGTTTCTCACTCATAAGGGAAAGAAAATGGTTTTTGCATATCTTGAAAATGTTTTGGTAAATGCCTTGCCCCAAAATCATTGTTCTTCTGTTCTTTTATGTTCCCTTTTGGCAGGTCTCTGCAGTGTGTTGGTGGTACCCCCCTGCTCTGTTTCGTTCATTCCGTCTGTGAATGACAACTTGTTTTACTGGGGTGTGACCAGCCGGTCATCTGGCAAGGACTCCAGTCCAAAAAGCCAATCCCTTTCTAGCTCAAACCTGCAAGGCTTTAATGAGGTCTTGTGGAGAAGCAGCAGTTATCAGAGATTCATTAAAGATGAGGACATCCTCACACAGCTACTAATTGCTCTAACTCACTAGTTTGTGTTGTTTGTGAAAACTGGAGCCTGCAAAGCGATGCTCTCAATTTAAATTTTTGCAATGCTTTGTGCCTGCTTTGGAACTTTCCCACTCTGCCCATGAATCAAAGCAAACAACAGATTTATTTTCCTTTTTTATCATGACAGTAGAGAGTTATTCTGCTGGGGCTTGTGCACAACCTTGTCCAGATAAATATTCAATTACTGAAAGGTATGCCATTGTAAACTTTCTGAGGAATAATTATAAAGGTATCATCAATATTATGTCCTGTGAAGTGTTTTACTACTGGAATACAATCTTTCTTAACATTCATGTGGCAAATACTTTGCTGCTGCAGGTTGGATGAAAATTAGAGTAAAACCCTAGCCTTTTAAGAAGAGATGTGGCAAATCACTACTGCATGAAAATTTGTTTCTTCAGTGAAGTCAAAAGCCTCTGGCATATATTGGTTTTGATCTCATAAAAAAAAAAATCCTCTTTGATTCATCTGCTCATGCTTTTTATGCACGCAATAACTTCCAGTTTACCCAAATGGTCCTCAGTTCTACCTTGCAAACTCATTAAAATATGGCACTTGTCATTCATAACCTACATATCAAAGTTTACCTTTGAGGGTGTTTCAGTGAAGGACTACATAGATCAGAGCTGTTAGTGCCACTCACTTTGCTTAGAAATGTCAGAATCAAACCAGTAGGTTTTGTCTCAAGTGTTGGAAAATTCTCTCTCAAGCTGCATTTCTACAGACAGATCACAACCTGAGAAACTGAAGCTTAAGTAATTCCATTAGAAGCATTTGGGGATAATATTAGCAGAGAGTTTTGTAAATTAAACACAGCTAGAGATTTTAGATCTCAGAGGGCCACATTCAGAACAGGCAAATGGCAAGAGATGCCCACATGCATCTGCCCACTAAGCACGTGTGACATTGTACCTGTGAAAATTTGCCTGCAGCCCGGGCTTCTCCTCACCCGACCTGCTCACTCAGGCAGCAGCTGGGACAGGCACCTGACAGGCACAGGAACAACTTAAGTTCTGCTTGTTTTCCTAGCTTGTTTTCTTTTCTCATGGAAATATTTTGCAAATATGAATTGACACCCCAACCAGCTTTTCTAACTTATTGTAAGAACAGACTTGAAGGAGGGGCAGATTCCCAACAAAGAAGATCTGAAGGAGGAGAAGGGCTTTGCTCCACAGCGTGGATTTTCCTTGAAGTGTCTCACTGGGCCATCTGTGATCTCTGCTCTGAAGCTAGAGATGCTTTTGAAATAGCAGCTATGCAGATGCCCCATTTTGATGCTCAGATCTGTACTGGTTTAACTGTTTCTAGAGAAATACCTCAAAGCTCTTCTTGGCTGAAAGACTGTCTAGTGTCCTTCATGGAATGATCATGGTTAACAGCTTTGCACCACAGGAGAGTCAAGCTTTCACCAAAAGGATAATGTTTACCTGAACAGAAAACTGTGCAAGAATGTGAGACAAACACCTCTGTGGCTATAAACAAGCAGAAAAGCAAAACAAAACTTCCGAAATACAGTTATAAAATTCCAAGCCACAGTTCATAAAGGTCAGGCTGTTCAGGTGTTGAACAGAGAGACTTGCACGTGCTGCTATGGTGGCACTGGCTGAGCATTTCACGTTGGCCACTCACCAAACTGCTGTGAGGTGCTGGGTTGCTGCACCCCCAGACAGCTGTGTCCCAGCTGAGCCTCAGGCTCCTGCTATGCTTTAATAACCTCTTCCCACTGGAGGATGATTTTGGTTTCCAGCTAAATCTGCAGGAAATTTGTAATAGCTGAGAACTAAAATACTTTCCATGGCATTTTGAATGTGTCACAGCTTTTACCAAACGAGTGGCAGGTCATTGCAGAAACGACGCTCTTTGGATAAGCAATGGTTATCACTAACTCTCCTTCCCTTTCCTAGTCCCTGAGGGTCTGACAGTCTTAAGGAAAGCAGGATTTCCTTTGGCTCTCCGGGTTTCTCTCTGAGCTGCTGGATATAGCCTGAGCGAGCAAAAACCCACTGCTGCTCGGCAAGAGCTCCCTGATGAGCTCTCATCAGCCACCCTCAGCAGGCACCTGCGAGTGGCGTTGCCAGGGTGACCTCCTCCCCAGCAGCCCAGCGTCTGTCAGGAGGGCCATGGTTTAGCTCTCGCTGGTGACAGCAATTAGATTCTGACAGTACAGCACTTAGCCAACAACTCCATACTGCAAGGCTTTAGCGAGCTCCCTGAGAATGGGAAGCAGCCTCACAGTCAAAATGGAGTTTTCAGTCCCGTGGGAAGGCAAACAGAGCTCTCAGGTGCAGAGTCAGGATGTACACCACTCATGGACACAACTCGGGGTGGCATCCCACAGTGGAGATACAGGAGCACCTAAAGGTGAACGAGCAGCACAGAGTTCCTCAGAAATGTCCTGGGAAAATCTGCTTCCACAAGGCAATCAGTCACAAACCTAACAAGCACACTTGCAAAATCAGTTTACAACTTCCAAAGCGGGAAAGGAATGCTGTTTCCCTCACTGTGCTGCACGGTGTGGAGTGCTGTCTTAGCAGTTCTTACAAAATGACTTCAGCATTGTTTTACACAGTCTTCTATTCTACTTGAAATGGCATCATGTCTTAACAAATATCCAGCAAGGCACAGGTCTCCCTGCTGCATCCTAGGAAGGCCTGCACAGTTGCTCTAGGCAGGGCTCAGGGCCCCAGTGCAGGCTTTAATAAAGGGGAAGTTTCACTGCACAAAAGCAGGTGATGAGCAAGAAAATACATGTGCTTCCAGAAATTATGAAGTGCAACAAGGCAAAACCAAAAAGCCAGTGTGTTTGCAAGAGGGTCCATAAAGTGAAAACAAGCCACAAAACCTCCAATGCTGTAAGACAGCAATGCTACACAAGCAAGAGTAAGCACAGGGCTGTTTCTGGAGAGCATTTTAACACAGCAGTCATGCTGTAAAACCTATTCTAACCAGTGCTAAGAGAATCAGAACAGAATTGGTGCAAAGAGGAGAAATGTGGTGGGGTGAGTTAAGGGAATTAACATAGCTAATAAGAAGCATGCAAAATAAATTAACTATGATAGCTAATTTATCTTCAATAAACACATTTATATGTAGGCTTACATGAGTGAATGGGACAAACAGATTTTAACTCTCTGCAGGTAAATGTTCTCCAGTTTACATTCGCACTGATTCTCATGCTGTTATATCTACATAAAATTATAAAGAGGATGAGAAGTCCTTTTCCTCAGCAGCACTACAGAAGGAAAGGAGGTTTGTCCAGTCACCAGAGATAGTTACAAGCTGTTGCTCAGCCTCACGGTGCCATCTCTTGCATCTGTGCATGAGAGATGGAAGCTCTCAGCCCCCCAAGGAAATCAGTACCACCACGCTACAGATTGCAGGCAGGAGATGCCAACGTCCTTAAGACAGAGATAAGCATCTAAGGAACTCTAGGGACAGGCATGAGAAAGTGGAAAGTGAATTTCCCTCCTTTTTTCATTCCTTAAAAATTCTGTGATCAGTGATATTTCATATTCTTTTCCTATTAAGGGACAAAAGCACAGACTTAAGGGCTGCAGAGTTCCCTCCTCAAACCGGGCTGCAGAGGTCCCTCCTCAAACCAGGCTCCAGGTGCCCTAGAACATGGTGAAGGAAACACAATAATCACAGACACCTCAAAATGCTTCTGTATAAAGCAAAAGAAAATCTTTTTTGATGAAAACAGGCCTTTGCAGCCTTTCAAAGATGCTCTGGGGTTCAAAATGAATATTCTGCCATTATAGTGGATGAGCACTTGAGTCCACTTACTTCAGCATTCAAGATGCCATCTGCTGTCGTTGCTGGTATTTTTCTCTTCTCTCTCCCTTTGTAAACAGTAATTCTAGTTAACGATATGCCACCTTGTATCAGTGTCTACGGCAGCCTATACCCTGTACACAGTGTGCTGTACATGAGCTGCAGGGTGCAATTGCACCTCAAAACAACCCCTGAGAGCACCATGTCCTGCAGCCAGCACTCAGCAGCACACACACAACCTGGCAGAGAGATGATTCAGTCTCTACCCACCGGAGGCAGGGACTGGCCCCGGATGACAACAAATTAAAAAGGCAGAGCACTACCCAGAGACACCATAATGACTTAGATACCTCTTGTGGATTTGCACAGGCAAGAGTAACATGTTTATTGGGCAGGTGTGAAGGTGCTGCAGATTTCAGAGGGCTAACCTGTGCCTGCTCCCCGGAAGACAGCTCTGTTTCATGGCTGAAAAGCACAAGTGGGCTGTCAGGGAATCAGCAGCTGAAGCATGGAAGTCTGGTCCAATAAATGGTTCATGAACAGCACATCACACTCATGTGAAGTCACTGTAGCTACATGGTTTCTCTGCTGTACCATTTAGGATCATCCTCCCTTCACAGTAAATAATTTACTGTCCCCTTTTCAAAGAGGACTTCCTATAGTACAGAACATGTGGAAAATCATCATGACTGGCAAAAATTTAGCTCGTGGAAGAGTTCTTCTGCTTTCTGACCATGAATAAGTTATGTCCCGTTCACAGGAACTTAGTGTAACTACAATATTTAGCTGCCATAGTATTCAGTATCATCTTGCCTGCACAGTAAATAATTTATCTGTTTATTTCCACAGGGGATGTCATATGAGAGAACTTGAATGGCAGCTGATTGCATGCAGAGTATGTATAGCCCCAGAAAGGATTTGCAGCAGCCATGTGACAGGAGTCCTGGCTACTGCTGCTGCTGTGCAACAGCTGGGAAGGGAACACAGTGCCTATTGATAAGCTTTATTTAGGGGAACATCCACAAGTAGATGTGTGCTGGGACAGCACACCAGATTCTTTCGGCAGATAAGCAGCTTGACAGCTCTTTTTGATGTTTTAGGTGAGTCTGCTAAGGAGGGACTAACAAGTCCTCACTAAAGGTATTAAATTTGGTCATACCATATCCATCTTTCAAAGTCACCCTGAGGCATCTCCAGGGAATGTTAAAAAGTCGTTCAGATGTCTCTGTGGTATTGGATTGATTTTTTTTGTTTGTTTTAAATTAGGTCAGATTTACTGCTGTTTTACCAGGAATATCCTCAAACCTTTAGGGTACTTGGGGTTTCCAACTCCCAGGCCCTACTGTGCCCCTATGTGTACGATCCTAAATAAGGAACAACTGTCTCTGACATGATTATATTTCTTCACTCATGAAGGAGCCTGCGAGTCTGAGCTAGTATTTTTAAAGCACTCTGAATGAGAGATTATAGCTGAAGCTTACAGATTTGTCTCCTACTCTTTTTCCATTTAACTGATAATGCACTTTTGTGCATCATTTTTGTTGTGTGTCTGTCACCAAGCCGTGCTGGATTCCACTGAGATGTGTTTTATTCTAAGAAGTCCTCCTGAAAGCAGTGGGTGGGTTCATATCCCAAACTGGCTGCCCCAAAGGATCAGGTCCCAGCTGCACAATTTATGCCTTCAGCATTCCTGAAAGCAGTGCATGGGCTAATGTGCTTCTCAGAATAATTAAGGGGAGTAGATTCTGTTGCTAGATGAGCAAATTAATCTGATTTATAAACTTTATACATCTCTACTGGTTATAGGACATCACATAAAAACGCATAGTTGAATTAACAGGTTAATAATGTGCTCCAAATCAGGATTTGTCACCATTGTAATGCAAGTCTTTTGAACTTCTGCAGGAACTCACAACATTCAGCACTTGCAAAGCTTCTGAGTGTACTGCGTTTGTTTTTAAACATTAATTTGGACTATGACTTCAACCAGATCTACTTTCTTCTCACAGCAATTATTCAATTCAATGTAATTCAATTAAGCTACAACTGTTTATGCCACTGTAATTAGGAGGAGAATTTAGCCTGATAAGATACAACATGACTTTAAAAGCTAGTGGTTAGGCTGCACTGTAAAATACAGTTACATGATGAGGTACAGGTAGCATTGCCTTCCGACTCTGCCAGTCTTACCAACTCAGAACAAACAGCCAGGGCAAAAATTTACAATTGTTTGGAGACTTCAGAATTCCTTACTGACCTCCATAATGAGCAAAAATGGATTTTATACTGGATTGGGAAGTAATGGTCCTGCCAAGTTTATTTTATTGATGTTCTACACTTTTACACAGTATGTGGGTCCCCACTGGCCTGGAAAATTCTGGTGGCTTTTTATTGAAAGTAGACTCAGTTTATATTAAATCTACAGAGACATTTGCCACTGCATGCACTTTTGGAGACATTTTGGTGACTATATTATTAGTTTCAGAACTGTATCATGAAAATTTTGCCTTACAGTGAGATGAATTACACTCAGGATAACTAAAGCTGTGCAGTTTGCAAATAGCATGAGTTTCTTTTGTTCCTTGAGCAATAAATTACTCCTGGAACCTGGACACAGGTTTGCCCAGAGGTGATAATCAAAATGGATACAGTGCAAAAGTCATGCCAGAGTGCCACAGGATGAATATTTTACTTCTAGAAGAAGGTAAAATAGAAAAATAAGAAGTAGAGAAGAGTAAAAAGAAGCATCTTTTGGTTTTGATGCTTGCCTGGTCAGGTAATGTAAAATGGTTGTTCCACCTGAACATTAAGCTTTCTTTCCTTATCAGATCTTTCCTTGCCTTTCATTTGAGCACTTTCCTAAGAGAATGATAAAAATTCATTTTATTTGTACAGTCTCAGTTCATGACCCTCCCTACATATATTTTCCTGAGGAATCAAATCCAGACTAAACATGGAGACAACTTTGTTTATGCACAACTGGTTAGGTTTTTTTCCTGACTCTAATTTACAGGAAGTCTACTGTCAAGGGAAAAGGGGTTCCATCTGCTATAAATGCTGGAATATGCTCGTGGAGATTATATTGGTGACCTGGTATTAATGGTGGGACCAGTTTTTCACATCAAAGGTAGATGAGCAGAGATGAACACTTGTTATTGGGCAGTACAATTATAGTCTTAAAACTCAAACAAGCAAAAAGGGAGTCTGCATCACAAAAATCTTACAGCCTGATAAACATGATGGACACACACAAAAAGGATTATTTTGTATGGGTATCTGATCTCTGAGAACTTGCACATTCCACAGGGCCAAGATCCACAGTGCCCCCAAGATCCAGTTTAGTCTATCAGCCAATTCTCTCTCTTTGGTGGGGTCTACAGAGCAACATTGTATATGAGTTTAAGATCATACAATTTATGATTTTGAGGCAGTAAACGATTTTTTCATAGATTCTTTACCTCTGAAAGAAAAATTAAATAATTTATCCTTGAAATTACTCCTTTCCAACACAATGTTACAAAGAAATACTGACAGTGACACAGAGCTTTAGCCCAGTTTCCCTAATGTTTGGCAAGCTTTTCCTGTGAGACTCTCAGTTACCCCTGCTTTGTCCTCTTCCTGGAGAACTTATTCAAACAACTTGGGGCAGAAACGGAAACAAAAAAGCCCACGAAGTGTAAATCCTGCTCCACAAACCAGCTGCTTGTTCTAACTGCATAGCTCTGAAAAGCCACTCCAATACCTGCTTAGAGTTATCTCCGAAAGCAGAGCTGAGAACGAAACAGGCTCTTGTCTGACACATTTCCTGTTCAAAGCATTTCACGAGTATTCGCTGAACAACCCTTGTAATGTGCCCACAAGATAAGAAATAGATGGTCTTTGCAGACAAGAGGTAGGAGACAGGATCTGTCTGACTTGCCAATGGCCACTAGGAAGACAAGCTGCGAAACCCAACAAAACCTCTGAATTTCCCAGCTCCATTCACCGGGAGCCCATTATTTGTTTATTTACTCTCCCAAAAGAGACTCGCATTTCCTTTTGTTGGTCAACAGGAGTTAAGGTGGGGCAATCAATACAGAGAGACCATCACCCACACGTCTTTTGGCAGCACAATTCTCACTAGAACATCCTTGCCCTGGCCCACGCAGGGTCCTTGCAGCAGCACAGGCACACAAACCTGGCGAGATGTGCCCTGAGGGCTCAGCGCAGGGTGAGGACACACCGAGGTCGCAGCACCGACACAGGGCAGAGGGATGTGTGAATCCACCCTTTGGAATATTTCCCGTGTGTTTATTTTAGCCCTGAATTATGCACAGCCTGCATCACAGCCCACACATGCCTTTGGGAGCCAGCGGTGGGGTTAAGAGGCTGAGCTTGTAGGTGAATTGTGATACCCTTTGGAAGAAGCAATTATTCTGCTCTGGCAGACACCAATTTTAAATTATGAGGGTTGAAATTATGGTACAATTCATATTATGTTTCTGGTAGTTCCACACTGTCTCATTGAGTAACTTAAATTTATAGAGAAGACAAAAATAAAAGGTGACAAAGACTGCACGTTTTCCCTTAAAATATAAATTATTCAGTAATACTAAAAACACATGAGCAGCAGTCAGGGTTCCCACAATTCTGAGGCATTCTAGTATTCGGCAGTTTCTATTGAATTCAAAAAGAGATTAAAAAGTCTTCCTACCAGTCAGGGTTTTTTGTTTTGCTTTGGTTTTTTTGTGAGAGATGGTCATTGCTTTAAAAAAAATGTAACAAAACAGTCAAGCAAATGTGAAAAGCTAACAGCAAAAATAACAGGCATTGGCAGAGAGCACATTAAGGATGAAAAAAATCAATTTTTTTTTGCCTTACAACAGTGTGTCTTGGGAACACTAATAATAGGTGCCTCTTTTCTCTCTGAAATGACTTTCCCTTTTTTTGCACATGATCTGATACAGGATTTGTCTAGCTGCAATATCTAGATGCAAATCAAGTGAGAAAAGGAACCTTTGTCTGCTACTTTAAAAGCAGGAATTCTGACTGGAGAAGGGATGATTAAAATGCTGTGTGTGGCAACGGTAGACGAGTGACTGTCTCCCTGACAACAACGATAATGCTCATATGAATAAAATCCCCTGTTTACATAAAAGTTTGGAGGTTTAGGTCCTAGAAATGTCAAAAGCAGCTGAGCCTGCCATATCATTGAGTATTGTTATTGATTTCTTAATTATCAGCCATGAAACATGTTGATATTCAGTTTATTCTATTTTTAGTTGAGCTTCCTCTTTTTCTGCTGCTATCTTAGAAATGTAACATTTCTAGAATTGTGACTTCAACAGCCTCGTTTTTCCCAGTATGTGCTCTTGAATTCAAAGTCTGATGCATTTATTGCTTTACAATTTCTTAACTGATTCATTACATTAAAGAAGAACATTATTTGGTTTTCTTTATTGCCACAAGGCATATTTATATCAATTAATTGCATTAGATATTCACATAATTACCCCTCATTTCTGGAAAAAACATACACTGTTAATGTTGTGTAACTCTGGGCAAATGATGCCATTAGACCCTTTACAAGAACTCTGACAGGAAAGGTGCTTAATTTCTGCAAAATATGGGTTTAGGCTCCAGAGCCAATTGCTTTTTTCAAACTTTAAATCAAGCAGCATGCATCCATAGCTTCATTATGGCTGAGAAAGTCTCTGCTGATGAGCTGTAATCAACAGATAAGCACTGATTCCCTGAGCTAAAATATATCTATTCAGATTAACTGCAATCCAGAGGCTTCCCAGGCTGCATGGCCTCAGGGTCTTGCACCTGCTGAGCATGGTCTGACATGTTGGGGTGAGTGCAGGGGAGACCCCATCGCAGTGGGCAATTATTCAGCAGAGTGTGTGTGGGGCTGAGCAGCTGGAGCCAGGGTCCTGCTGAGCCCTGCGTATTGAGGTGTTCTGATAAGATGTCAAACAGCAGCTGGAGCAAGGTCTCCACTTCTTCCAAAACTATCCTAACCACTGTGGACAGTCAGGCTCGCCCTACAGCTTGGCTCTTATTTCCAAGTTGTATTTATACAAGTCAGGAATGTAATGTACTAAACGTTTCCCCCCTGTAGGTTCCCCACACGCTGTGCTGAGACTCCACCAGGACCAAGCACACACAGAGGGACTATCTCTTAATCCTACCACGGTTCCTGCTCCCATCCCTACCTGTGCCAGCCTAACTGCAATGGGAAGCAGAAGCACGACATCCAACTCACAGAGGGAAAAGAGCAGAAGATCTTACAGTGCTGTGGAGTTCTAACTGGGTTTTCACCAGCCTTGCTTTTAGGAACATGCCCCCGGCAAGACAAGGAGCTGCTGGGCTGGAGCAGCTGAGTGCTGCTGGCACAGCACACACCTCCAGGCTGCTCCCAGCACTGGTGGAAGACCGGCAGTCTCCGAAAGCACGGGAGACAGGGCAGCAGCCCTCGGGCACCGCGCTGAGCCCAGAACGGCATCGAGATGTGCGGAGGGGCACAGAGAAAGGGTTCATCATCTCTGCCTAGCCATGGGGGTTGTAAACTAGGCTTTCTTAACATGACTTACACCAAGCTACCCCCATCTTTTTTCTTGCTTTTACAAATCCCTTATCAGCAAACTGTTCCCAGGGCCGGCATCTTCCCCACAAAATCGCACGTCCCTTTCTTCCACCCACAACAGCGTTTGTTACAGACACACAAACACGTAAGCTGTGGCAGAAACGGGCCGACCCAAGGCTGCATTCGGAAGCTCCACCAAAACCCCTGAGACAGAAGATCACCCAAGGGGGCAGGTTGGCCCTTGGCAGCTGCACGGGCTGGTAGCACAGCAGTGTTGGGGGATGTGGGGCAGCTGCTGCCGGACCTCACTGCAGCCCAAACCTGTTCTCTGGGTCTTGCATCCAGGCAGGGCCTCTGGAGGAGCTGGCTTTACAAGAAAGTTCCTGCAGTGACTGGCGACAAATGAGAAGGAAATTATTCATATGGCATCGATTGTCATTTTAATGGCCTACTTATCACATCGTTGCTACTCCTGTGGCTATAGTAGCGCTCAGGTGCATAATTGTTCTGAGCACTGTACCAACATAGGGAAACGCGATTCCCTGCATGCTAATTGTCCTTCACAAATTATGGTGTATTTTCCTGTAGTCATGGGATGGGGAGAAAAACACCTCTGTAAATGCACTGCTCAGTTTTCAGATACAGCTTTGATACAGATACAAAAAAGATTCAGATACAGCAAAAGAAAAGTAATTAGTAGCGTGGTCCCTGGCAACCTGAAAATAATAATTTGAGAGCTTTACTTTGAATACTTACTTCCAGAGTATCTATTCAGAAAACACTAGTTTAATTTCTAGGGGATGACTAGAAGATAGCAAACCAAATGGTTTTCTTTCCTTTGTTATGGAAAGGTACTTCAATTTAAAAAGAACTTCAAGTAAGAATAGTAAAATCATACTTGAAGTTAAAGTAAATGAAGTTCAATTTTGAACTATTTGTTAAAACAACAGTAATACGTATTAATTGAAAAAAATGAAGTAAAAATTTACAGTAGCATAAAAGACAATAGTATCAAAAGACAACTATAGCATACACTTGCTTGTGTAGCTGGTTTTCAGTCTATTTTAGAATAACTGCTACTTCTTTTCAACCTGTGTATAACTGGGCTTTACACTGAGGCTCTGGCAACCCTTAGACCCGCCTGCTATGGAAGTCTCTTTCCCAAAAATCTGGAAATGGGGAACCACAATGTTGTCAACATTTGTCTCTTCTACCTTTGGGCTACAACTTCCAGCATCACTTCTAGTCCTTCCTGTTCGGTAAACAGGAGGCTCATCTCACTGGGATGAACAGCTGAGACACAGTCAAAGCAAATGCTTCAGACTCGGACTTTTTTTTGCTCTAAAGCATTTATGAAGTAATTCTGAAGGCTGAATCAATTCATTATAACCCTCTGACCGCAGATAATTCAAAACAAACAGGGGAAAAAAACCAGCCTAATGGATTGTTTACTAAGCACTGTTTGCCAGGTTGTGGGTACAGTGGCAGCAACCCTTCCATGTTTGCCAGCTCCAAGCACTTTGTCAAACGCAGCCAAGGCTGCAAAGTCGACAGGGAGGGATGTGCTACTGCCTAATTCACGGAGAAGGGCTACTGTAAGTACAGCCATGGAAGTTTTCCCATCTATTTCAAAGAGTGGCAGGGTTGTTACTCAGTGTGAACCGTGGCACAACCAAGGGCTGTGCTGCTGCAGACCTGTTGACGTTAAGTAGATTGGTCCCTTGAGCATCAGAGCTTCTTCAATAAGCAATGAATGTTTTTCAAATACACAAGAGCTGCTGCACCTACCATTCAATAAAAGGAAAAAAAAAAACACCTTCAAGCTTTCCTAAACAAAGAACAGCCACTGAGTTTTGTCCCATTATGCCCTTTGTTCCACAGCTGATAAACATTTCTTTTAAAATTCCTTATTTGCCCACCCTAATTTTTTTTTTTTTTTTTTTTTTGTGAAGGTCAGAAACTGACCTTCTATTTCCATTTTAGCTTCTTGGCTACTGTATAACTAGTGTTCTTTATAATGGCTTTTTATTTGAACCAAAATAGATTTCCATGGTGTTTTTTTTCCTGATTCATGTCAGTGGAAGTGATAACAGATCTTCTTTACCTTTCCAAGTTGAACAAATAAAGCCCTCCTGGTTTTATCCCATATGATACTCCCCACATGTCAGTCTTTCCCTCATACCTGTTTCACATCCTCTCTCGTGTACACACAGGCAAAAAACCCAAGAGGTGTAGAAGTGGGGAAATGCTTTTCATGGTAATACAGTAAAGATTTTCTTTAAAACTAACCTTGCATAGGCTATTATCATACTGCACACCTATCACAGCCTTATTTTGTAAAACTGAACTATCTTTGCACTTACATTTTATAATTTATGCTGGGTGTTTTGCGTCTAGTTGTGCTAGTGTCTAGTGAGACCCATCAGGCAAACATTCCATTTATTTTGATGCATTCAGCTGGAGTTTTCTTATAAGAACAAACATGGCATTTTAAAGGTGTTTTATTTTGCTAGGGAGGGATTTGCTCAGTCTGTTTGTCTTACTACTGGATGCAGGTTTTAAGCCTTGGTAAAAGACCATCTTTCTTTTTTTCTTTTGAAAGAGCAAATGTCACTTCCAGGAATTAAACATTTCTATTAGAGGCTATGAGACACCATAACCAAAAATCATGACTGGATCTACTTTTCTCTACATTCCTTTGTGTTGCTCATGAGCAGCATATTTAGACACAGTCTCTCTTTCCAGAAGATAAGAAGAATGACAGTGAAATATAAGAGAGCGAGAGATCATCCTCTCATTATCACTAATATTCAATTTCAACATCCTTGGTTAAAACTGCTCTTTTCAAAACAGGGTTTTGTTGAGTGACAATGAATTTGCTTTATTTGCTCTTCTCCAGTGAAGAACAGGCCTGTGTTAATTTATCTGGGATAAACATGCATACAGCCCACATTGTGCTCCCATCCTGTTGTTTACAGTTGTTGGCCCTGCCTGGTGTGCTGTAGATGTGGCCCATTACAGATGTATGGAGTGTCAGAAAGGACTGGCAGCATGGAGCAGCGACTGCTCTTTGTCTCCCAGCTATTTTCATTAGGTCTTATTCATGTGCCCCTGAGAGTGAGAGAGTCAAAGTCATCTGCCCGCTGGTTATTATGCTGCTGCACAAAGGGGTCCTTTAGCCCAGAGCAGGAGACTGAAAACAAGACTGTTGATAAATTATTGTGACCCATCCTACTCCTATTTAGTATCACTGCAGCTGTCTGGAGCTGAAGTTAACACCCACATCTGCACATAACCAGGGTGTTTTTACACCCAAAACCAGAACAAAAGCTCCATGCATGGAGACCACGTATCAAGAATCTCAAGCAAGTCCATCTCACGTAGCTTCTTCAAGTATTGAAAAATTCTTTCAATCACATTTAAATTATTATGAAATGTTCGGTGCAATTTCTCTCCCCTGAGAGCTGAACATGCCATGTGGCTCAAGTTTTAACATTAACAGAAGCTTATGTCAGAACAGGTACCAAAATCTACTTTAGCTAATTGTAATCAATGAGAAGACACTGCTAATCAGCATGTATCATGTCTCATGGACTCTTCCTGTTTGCCACAAACACCCAAATTACTGCAACAGTAAATGCACAACATTTCCTGTGGTCTGGAATATAAATATATTCACCTTCAGGGGCATACTGGGAACAACAGGGCACAGCAGCTTTCCTGGCTAACTGAAAATGAATCAGCAGTTACTCATGTTTGTTAAAAACAAAATATACAACACCTACCAAACGGAAATGAAATCTCTCTGCTGTTACTGGAGCAGCTATCACTGAGTAACTGGCTGTACATTAGGAACAACATTGACTTTCAAAGCCATATTTGCTTCTGATACATGTCTTTCCTGTCTGACATGATTTGAAATGTTTTATCACATGCAAATCCCTACGCCAAGAAAGACAAAATCAAATATGCAGTACAGTGTCAGTGATAACTATCCAAGCAGCAATACACAGAAAAGCATTAGGAGTCATCCTGACCTGAGGTTTGCAAAGCAGTGCTGATAAGCAGGAGACAGATTTCCTGGGGTGCATTAATAAGGCAGGTGATTATTCCTTTTTCTTCAACACTGGTAAGGCCTCAGTTGGAATAATGAGTATAGTCCAGGCCCTGACACTCATTTTGTTTTCTCTGAAGGCTGAGGGAATCTTTGTGGAAGGTTTTAAGAAGAGGTTACACAAATTTTCTCAGAGATGAAGTAGATGAACTTCATCTTGTCTGAAGCTGGACTTTAGACTTTTCAGGTGGTTCCTCTCAGTCCTATATAACACTATTTTATCTGTGAATGCCACGGTTAGCGTTCCTCTTAAAAACAGACCAAAAATAATTGTTAGAAAGAATGCCAAAATTCAACCAGAAAGCTACTGCTACACTAATGGATTTTAGTGCATTAACCTCATACTGGTATCAGTGACTGCTGCATTAAGCCTTTCCCAAAGACTTGGATTTAACAACTGTTTATAAATTACCCACATATGCTTAAATTTACTTAAATTTCAAGATCAAAAAACCTGTCTCCTGACTACCAACTCCATCTAATGATGCAGATATTTTTTCCAGAACTTAATTATGAGAAGACAGCCACATCCTTCCTGCAAACAAAGTACTTTCAGAGGAAAAGCACGAACATCTTGCTCATCCCACCGGTGTTCTGCACTAAGGGCCCTTTTCTTTGGAGTTAATTGCAGAGAAGCGGTTTTGGCAGCGCTGGATGCTCCCTCCGCCCCGGGAGGGAACGATTTCTGCAGGAGCTCATTCGCCAGCACAGAGCAAGTCTGCCAGCGCAGCCAGAAATGGGGGCTGACAGCTCTGCGTCCCAGGGAGCTCATGACCTCACGGAAGCGGAGCTGCCGACGGCTCTGTGTCCCAGGAGAGGCGTGAGCTGCCCCAGCTCGTCCTGCTCTGATCGCACGGCAGCGCCGAGCAGGAACCGCGCTGGGAGCACCTCTGCTGAACACACACGGGCACCGGAGCGGCTGAGAGCGCCGAACACGATTCATCGCCTGCCTTCGGGATTTCACAGACGCAGCTCCAGCTTCCAGCCAGGGCAGTACAAGCGCAAACTCAGCCCCGATGTTGTCTAAATGCACCCTCCCTGCAGGCACCTCAGCCCAATTCAATTAACAGGTATAGGACATATTGAGTCTAATTCCCTCCTGGAGATCTATCACCCAGCTCCTCACAAACAAGCTCCCCGGTAAAGTGGCATTGTCAGCCCCCCCCTTCCTCCCCCAGTTAGACCTGGAGTTACCGCCCATGAGCACTAGGGAGTAGTTTATTTTCCACATCTACCTACATGCGGGTTTCAGGCTATCAGGTGCCAAACCCAAAGCGGCAGAAGGTCCATGCAGTTACTCAAACCTGTTAATAGGAAATAATGTCAGCGAGCAGTTTATTAATTGCCTACAGAGGGACAGAATAGTCTAAGAAATGTTACAGCCCAAGTACCTTGCCTTTGGGAACTCTTTAGCTCCCTTTACCTGTCAGCTTTTCCCTGATGCAATAACTTGAAACAGAAAATTAAACACACAGAAGACGGAAAAGCATATCTGGATTGAAACTGTGATTTACTCCTGAAAAGCAAGTGCGAGTGTGCCTTCCTGGGACACAGCTTCTTGAGTGTTTCTCCTGCTGCAGGAATGACCTGTAGCTGTCAAGAGGCAGCAGAACAACAGGTTTGATCTTAGGAACGAAGTGGTATCAGCCACAGGACAAGAGGAATGAATCCTACAAGGTGGTACTCATGAATCAGGACTCGTGAACACCCAGCCTAAATAAAGCACAGAGTGTGCCCAGGAGATGGGCTGGCTTGGAGGAAAGGTGGCTCACCCTTGCCCTCATGGCAGCCCAACAAGGTTCCAGTTTCTCAGCAGGGAGGCTGCAGAGAGCTCGGCCTCCCTGCAGCTGTGCAGTGTGTGCCCACAGTGTCCACAGAGGTGCTCTTTGGAGGAGATGATGCATCCCCAAGTCCCTTAGACCAGGAGCCAAAACAAGCTTTCTGGATCATCTCTCTGAGATTCCTTCCTGCCCCCAGTGTCCTCCAAACAAACCAGAGAGATTCCCCTGCTAGTGCTGGCTGCCCTGCTTCCAGGACTGTGGGAAGGCTGCTCATTTCACAGGGGATCTTGCCCAGAGGTCTAAGGTCTCCAGCTATGAAATTGTTCATTAATTTTCATTAATGAAATTTTTCATTAAAATTGTACCAGAAGAAAAAAGCTGAGTGGGAGAGTTGCTATCCCAGATTTATCAGAGGTGAGGTTTGAACTAAAATAAAAGGAAACTTGTAGATAAAGCAAAAGATGTAACTGGCTCCTAGGAGGTCAGAGTACACAGTATGCGGTGACCAGGTGGAAATGGATCCACTAATTCTGTTGCATTTACTGCTCAGCTTCTGAAATCCTGAAATGTCGTCAGTGGGGCTTTCCTCCAGCTGATGACCATCCTGCCTACACTAAAATGAAAACTTTATGTTCTTTACCAATACCCAATGCCCATTTGCCAGGGAAGAGCCTCTCTTCCCTCCTCTCCCTTGCAAAGAGCTTTGGCAGTGGTGGGGGGACCTGTCTCCACCCCAGTGCCCTGGGGAGGTCCCCCTTCATCTGAAACACAGATGCAGAGAATGTGAGATGTGGCAGATGAAGCCTGCAAGAAGGAAAAGGCTCAGGGAGAGGAAGGTCTTAGAGCACAACTGGTGCTTAGAAAAGTTTTGCATCCTAGAAATGCTTCTGGCCTTTCTTTCCTCCAGTCCTCATGAGAGGGCTGGCCAAGGCCAGGAGATGAGATTTATCAGCCCTCAGTCCCTTCTCCAGAGAAGTCAAGGATGTTTCATGGACATGCTGAATACAGACACATGCAGAATTACAGGCTACTGGTCTACATAACTCTCCATCCCAAAAATCAAATCAAACTTTCATTATCTGCCAGGAAAAGATGAAAGTCAGCAAGGCTTTTCAAGTGCTATGTCCAAGTAGATGGGAGATTTTTGTAGAGCACAGCACACATTACCACAGCCCTTCTAGTGCCCAGTGAGCTGAAGGGGCCTGAGATATTCTGTGCTCAGCATGAGAGTTTTATGTTTACAAAGAACCCAACATCCTGCATTTTCTATATAAAAGCACTGAAGAGCGGAAATTCCAGTTCTTCACACCATTTTTTTGGACCTGCAGCTGCTTTGACATTGTTACCAGAAGATGTAATTTACAGTCATCTCAGACCCCCCCCCCAAAAATGAGCCTAAACATTACAAATCAGTACATCTGCTTTCATGCTCTGCACCTTTCAAGGCCTTTCACAGAGATCCGTCGGTGAAGCAGCAAAAAGGGGAAGCTCACAGTTAATACATCCCCCATGAAGTGTGACCCAGGCCACAGCTTTGAGGAGCTGTTCCGATGATCGTTTGCAGCAATCAAGCTCAGTGGAGGCTTTCGTGTTCAGCACACGCTGCATCATCTCCAGGGAGTTTCCTTTACAACACTTATAAACGGGAAAACAAGATAACTTCAGACTGCACAGCTGCAGGGTGCAGGAGGAAAGCCATAAAATAACACAGAATTAATCCATCCATTCAAAGGCCACTGAGCTGTAGTGCATGGATTTAATGAGGTTGGACTCGAAATGGCTAACAAGTTAAAAAATGATGTTATTACCCCTTCACACCCCACACCCAACCCCCTCTGATAATCTCTCAGGAACTGTAGCAGGCAAGGCTTCCCACATTTATGTAGGTCAGCGCCTACTCTAAAATTCATGTGTTTTAGTGAAAATAGAGGGCAGGCACTGGAGACATGCTCCCTGACCCCAGCTCTACAGAGCCACGTAGTTGGAGATTGTTGGTTTTTTTCCTGGCACTCTGCATTTTGCCTCTCTCGAGGCTGTAGTGCAGCCACACCACACGGGTCAGGCTAATGCTTATCCTCAAAGCTGTGCATGGGTCCTCATAACCTCCCTGGAATGCCTTATGGCTGTTGGGATGAACATGTGCACTGCTCATATAATTATATAACGAAAATTAGGTAAAAAGAGTAATACACCCTATTTTGCTAAGGCACTGACATACTGTGAGGTTTTCAGGGAGAATATTGGAGTAAATTTTTAGGTAGTAACATCCTACTACTGCCACAAACCCCTGGCTGCAGGCTGTGGTGAACATGGCCCCTGGCCAGGCACACAGCAGCCACTGGGCACCCACAGAGCCAGCCCCACCTCAGATCCAGCCATTCCTCCCCACCCTCATCCTCACCTGCCTGGGCACAAAACTTCTGTTTCCACAAAAAACCCCAAATGTGTTCTCCCTCCTTCAGGAAGGAAAGGATCATAATGGATGACAAATCAGTGATAATACAGCATTTAGAGCACAAGGTACTTGTATTTCAGTCTGGTCGGCCTGGGATAAGAACCAGGATGGAAGTGTGGGAAAAAACCTGATTTTTTGCCGAAAATATTTGCTAATGTCACTCTTCAAATCACAGATTCACGTCACAGAAATGCCAAGGCTATTGCATCAGGGTGACTGCACGGGATGGAGGTGGGGGCTCTTCGTCACATCCCTGCAGTGCTGAGTCAGAGCCCAGAGCCACCACGGTGCCTCGTGCGGTGCTGGCACCTGCTGCTCCCGAGCAACAGAGCTCCTGCAGCAACATACAGTGTTCTGGACAGGCTTCTGAGTAATCACAATTCCCCTGGGTTTTCAAATAGATCATTCAGTCTTCATCTCTGTCTTGTACAGGCTTCTAAATGTAGCTGGATTTCAGTTTGAGCATGGTGACTTTCACACAGGTTGAAGTACCAGCTGCCTCACACATCACCCTTGCCAGAAGAGCCTCCTAGACTCACTGCTCATGCCTCTGGAAATTTGTAATGCCACCAAAGTCTCCCACCACAGTCTCTGCCACAGGTCAGGTGCTCACAGAGCTTTGGCACGAAGAACTGAGTCCTTAGGCTTGGCTGGATTTCCAGCACCAGGTAACATCCCACTGTAGAAAGCACCTCACACACACACAGACAGAAAACTTGCTCCAAACTTTCACTGACTGGAACAAAACACTGCGTGGTCAGGAAGCACAGACCGTCTCAGGAAAGCAAACCTCATGTTTTTTATCCTAGATGTGTATTTTTGCAGTTAATTTATCACTTCTATAATCTACTGCCCTAAAAAGGATTATTTATAATTCCTGGGGACATTTTGTGAATTCCCAAGGAGCAGGCAAGGACACAGAGTATCCCACAAGCGGGGAAAATGGAGATGTGGACAGGCTGTGAGTGACCTGAACTGTCTGAAGTATCATAGTCCCAAGTGACACCATAAATGCCTAAAAACCTGCTAAAGGGAAACAGTAAAAAAACCCAGATCAATAGAAACTACGTAGAATGTTATATCCATCAAGTGAACAAAGCTGAATAAGCTTGTAAAGCCTGGAGCCGAAGGTAATTCAGATCTGGGTTTTGAAAATTATAGATTCCTCATTTTCATAAATTTAATCCTAGTTCAGCTGGCTGGGTTATTTCTGGTAGCATAGTTTAGGTGTACCAGACTGTCAGTCCGTGTACCCAAGACATCTTTACAGTCTTAGCTGCACCTCAGCACAGCACGTTGCCTAAGCTCTGTGCTGGCAGCAGAAACAACTCATAACATAATGGCAGTCAGTCCCCCACTGGGTTCTAAATATATTTTAACTCCCCTGGAGATGTAAGAACTTTTTGGATCTTTCTTACAGAGGTTAACATTGGTTCAGTGCAGACTGCTGTGAAATGTATATATATAAACACACACAGAGGTAAACACACTCAGTGTAGGTGCATCTGACTCCATTAGAGAGATGTGCCCATTGGGCTGTGAACAGAAAAATGAATTCTGCACGAAAAGGCTCTTATTTGTGTGTTTTTGGTGACAAGCCCTGTCAGATAGATGGGAAAGATATAATTAGCAGTCTGCTATTCCAACAGCATCACACCCATACCCCAAACAACCTTTCTCTTTACTGTCCCTGTAGCTTTCTGCCATCCCAAGAAGTGCAGTTTTTGCCATTGATGCAGCTTTACAAATCCTCAAAGCCACCCAACAAATTTGGCAGTCACCTGGATGAAAGCAAGCAAAAAACCCGCTTTAAAATTATTAAAATTCATTTTTAAAAAAACCCCGAACAAACAAACAAACAAACAAAAAAAACCCAACCCAAACATACCAAAACCACCAGGAGTTTAGGTTGTCCCACCTGAGATTTACTATGGTTTGTGTTTACATGCTACTGGGTACATTTGGGCAAGGCCTGTGAAACACAGAAAAAGGGGACTCAGTGTTTAACTCAACTCTCACTTCCAGTGAGTGGGTATTAATGACAAGCAGTATTGCTGCTGGGGGCCCTTTGTTTTTAAATGGAGCATGGCTTTTACTTCCTAGCAGCAGGCACAATTTCTGTTAAACACTATATTTGCACCAAAATTAGAATAATTTACTCAAGAGCACACACGGGTTTATGTCAAATCTACATCTCTTCTGTGTTCTATTCAGAAGGTGCATGTTTATGCCAGTACTTCTGTGTAAATCTCTTTAAATGAGCCATTTCCAAGAAAGGCTAAAGTTTCATTTTGATATTGTCTGCAGGCTAATCCGAATAACAGAAATACCAGTCTTAGTGCGGAAAGAAAGAGACGAGGGATGGAGAGAGCAGCTGAACACACTTCATTTACAGAAAACAAAGATGGTCTTGTTCTGTACAGTATTGTACAGTGGTTAGTGCTATCTTCATCTTGAACCATTCAATCTCCTCTCTTCCCAGTGCTCTCTCTTCTTTAATATCTCCTCACATCTATTTCCATCTACACTCAGAAAAGCCCAGACTGAGACACAAGCAACTTTTAGCCTCCAGGTAGTGCAACCAGCCGTTGTACACTGCCTGACGGAACAGCAAAGGCTCCTTTGTCCTGAAGGAGTTTGGTTTTGTTTTTAAAATATCTCATGTGCTAATGATAGATTAAAGGGATAACCATGGGCTTGTCAGCATGCGGTCATGTAATCCATTACCGAATGGCCATGTCGCTCTGGGGAAAGCAGTGCTTTCATGAAGCAGGGGTTTCATGAATTCTCCATTTCCTGAGACCCTTTGGGCTCTGCACAGTAGAAGAACTGGGAGGTTTGCTTGCAGGATGACAGGAGGAAATTATCGAGCTGCTCCTTGGCAGCAGCAGAGCGGCACATCCAGCACCTTGTGGCTCTGTGAAGTGGAACTGGCCCTGCTGTCCCTAATCAGCAGGACAGAAAAGCTGCTTTTATAGCAAGACTCTTTCTTCTTTTGTACTTCTGCCCAAGCTGCTGCCAGCAGATACTGGCAAGGATTTCAATAGATGTTTTGAATTGGTGCTTGGCAAAGGCACAGGCAGGTTGAACCTGAACATCCTCTATGGAGCTGCACTGAGATATCAGCATATTCCTGGTCCAGCCCAGTCCACAGACAGAGCTCTGCTTTCCTGGGCATGAGATGAGAGAGCCTGAGGAATAGGTAAGCAGTGTGTGTGTTCCCTGCCCATTGCTGTCCTCATGGGGACCTCCTTGCACCCCTTCCCTTGCCACCATTGTGTCCAGAGTTGCCCACGTTTATTTCCACTCTGTATCTGTGCAGGTGCCCACTGCTCACTGGAAAATGAGGCTGAAACACAAACCAACAGTCTGTATTTCCCTTTCAGACCAGGA
Organism: Myiotriccus ornatus; assembly: GCA_036023395.1. Taxonomy (NCBI): domain Eukaryota; kingdom Metazoa; phylum Chordata; class Aves; order Passeriformes; family Tyrannidae; genus Myiotriccus; species Myiotriccus ornatus. The sequence goes on from JAYRBT010000178.1 coordinate 6,649,082, forward strand.
CTCGATTTTCCTTAAACCCTGAGGAAAGGCACTGCTTTGAAGCAGACTGCTCTACCTTGGAGCAGCCAAGGCTTATTAACCCAGGTTAATAACATAATTGTTGCAGTTGAAAACTGTCACTGGCAGCTAGAAGAAGTGAGAAACTTCACACCCTGAACAGAGTTTTCTCCTGGGGAAGTCCCCATGGTGTGCTGCTCTCTGACAAAAGGAAATGTACCTTGAAATGTTGCTGGCTGTGGAAGGTAAGGGATGGGGACGTGGCTGCATCTCAGTCCCAGCTCCTTCCTGTCCCAGAGGGAAACACTTCAGTTGCTTCACCCCACTGACACATACTGCGGAGAGAGGGGTGCAGGTGGGAAGGTGAAAAGTCTTTTTATATTGCTCCATTCATCAGCACTGGGATTTGTTGTGTTTTGATCATGGCAGTGCCACATCCAGGATTTCAGGGCAGCCCCAGCACCCATTTTCCAGGATGAGGTGAAAGCATGCAGTGTAGCTCCCTTTTGCCTTGCTGCCATAGGGCTGCCCATGGCCCCATCAGACACAGCTGTTTGTGGCTACAGGCAATGGTTTCAATTGAAGCAGTGATTGTGATGTACCCAGAGTCACAGCACAACTTGTGGCAGCAGCAATAGCATCGCTGGGTGACAAAAGAGTGGTCAGTCCTTCCTGGCAGCAGCTGCAAGGGCTGCACGTGAGCTGGAAGGCGACAAGAGGCTCCCTGCCCAAGTGCAAAACAGGAAAAAAGAGAAAACAAAGGCAGGAGGAAAGAAAACAAAATGGAAGATTGGGAAAAAAGCAGCAGCAGCAGACTACAAAATGAAATGGGTGGCTGCTTACATCCCTGGGAATTTGTTATTCCCTAAAGCACTTCGGGAGTTCTTTCCCTAACGCAGCACATCAAGAGGCCAGATGAGAGTCACATGTAGGCAGAGCCCGGGTGAGCAGCCCCCCGAGCCCAGGGGTGCAGATCTGCACCCCACAGTGCAACAAGCCGTGTCACTGGGGAGCCCACGGCTCCCTTTGGGAAAGGGCACCCGGCAGCACAGCCAGGCTGGTCTGTGACACTGCCTTTGGGAAGAGCTCAAGACAAACTCCTCGGGAACACTACCCAAAATGTCATGAAACTTCCAACCTTCTAAAATCCCATTTTCCTTCAGTAACTCTCTCATTTCTTTTTCATGCAAAGTATTATCTCAAATGATGGTTTAAAGCCTCAGTTTCTCCAGCCACGGGTACACATATCTCTAAGAGCAATCACTATTAGCTGCTGTGCACCCCTCAGTGCTTAGTAAGCCAAGTAAACACAAGACACGATGCCAAGTGCCACAGCTTCCTTAGCCAGTCAGCTAATGGTGACCTGACTTTTTTTCCTCCATATATGAAGGCCAAGATTAATTCCTCTCTTCCCTGGACCTCCTCAGCCAGCTGCCTTCTCATCCTGTTCCTCCAGCCCTTGCTGAGAATGAACCTGAGAGATTGGTGGTGCCAGTGGTTCGAATTCTTGCAAGCCAGAGCAAAATATTTTTCTTTATCTTGTATTTGATATGTGGAATAAATGGCTTTTGTGGTTAATAAATGCTCCCTTGATGTGCTGACATTTAACCATCCCTTCAAGCTCTTTAGTTTACATTTTTAGTTTGACATTATCCCTTGATTCTTTAAATGAATTGTGCATCTTTTACTAAAATGGGCAGTAAATCATACAGGCTCTTTACAATTGGTTTTACAAAATGGGCTTTCAGGACAGCACAGGGAGAACACCACATTACTTAAAAAAAAAATAAATAGATGGACAGTTCTATTACTGCCTGCAATTTTGAGCTGTGTGCTTGCTGTCTGTTTTCTTCTGTTACTCTTTGACTTCCAGACTTTGCCAGGGGCTTCACGTGCTTGGAGACTGAATTCCACATGCCTAGCCCTCCCTTCCTCCTGCCACCCACAACCTGTGCAAGCACACAGCTTCTCTGCCTCTGCTTCCTAGAGTGTGCATGGCAGGTATTTCTGCGTAGAGTTGGAGGCTGTGCAGTCAACTTTTGCCTGAGCTCAGCCAGATGGGACAAACACAGTTGCAGGAGACACAGGCAGTGGCTGCAGCACTGTGGAAACCTGTACACAGCCCAGGAATTGCTGTGTCCGGCCTGGCACATCTGGAGCAACTTCGGCTCTTTCTGAGCATAGCTCAGTAGTTACCCAGGTGATGCAGGACAAATTAATTAATTAGCACAGCACAGGTACTTTGATGGTGCCATAACACTTAGTAGAGATAATTAATAGACTTCTCTGCACAGAGAAGCTGCTGAAGCTTTGTATTAACACTGCAAGAATCAAGTGGAGCAAGTTCTTGGTTTGCAAACCACCTTACACGGAACCTCCAAGGAAATTTCTGGGTTTAATAGCAGGGTTAGGATGCAGCACAGCATGCTTTAGCTGCCTGAGCAAGCTGCCTTGCCTTGACACCCCACAACCCCACAATCCTGTGCAGTGGCAGGACCAGGTACAAAAAGGGTAACTATTTTGATCACAAAAGAAAAGAAACCACAGGACACAGAAAAACCTGCCAGAAAATCCTGTGAGTAGCCAACCTGCAAGAGTTTAGGTTACCTGCCCAGCAGGGCAGGGAAAGGACCTGAAAGTACAAAGTCACTGTGGAATATCAAAACTAGAAGGCCACATTCCCTCCCAAGAGCACCAACCCACACCCTTTGGCCCTTGGCAGGTGGAGAGTCATGAGGAGTTGGCAGATTTTGGAGACATGAAGATCTGACTGCTTCTCTGAGATGTGCCATGCAATACCACTGTCCTATCGGCCAGATTATAGAGCGTCCCTGTTCAGCCTGCAGCTGTGTGTATTACTGATGTAATTGAAAGCCAAGCCAGAAAGAAGATGAAAAAAAGAAGAAAAAAGAGAGCAAGAGAGAGAAAACAACACATTTTAGTTTTGGCCTACGACACTTGGGACATTTTATATCAGAACAAGTGGGCATTTGTCTGGGGTTGGTCTGCGTAGACACACGATCAGAGATGCATTTATTATTTATCCAAGCTCTGTGCCTACAGAAAGCAAAAGACTTATGTAAACCTCCAGTTGGGATTTCTAGATCCTCACTTAGACATTTTCTGTACCAGCTTCCCATGGAGACAGCCCACTCAATTAGAGAGAGAGAGAGAGTGCAAAAAGGATTCCTTCGTCAGAGAGTGGGTACCATTAACACTTGACTTTGAGCTGCTCTTGTGTAGCTGAACTACAATTTTCCCCAAAGTGGGGAGGCGAAGAGCACTAAATACCTACTGCAGGAAGGAGACTACAGGTATTACCTCTGTCACTGCAAAGCTGTTCAAGACAAGCAGCTCAGTTCTCTCCTCTTAGCAGGAGAAAAGAAAATAAGTGGTGCTTCTATCCAACCAAGGCAGCTGCCCTGGCAAGGAAGACAGAAGGGCTGCCCCAGGTGGGGAGGGGCATCCCTTTTCCTTCCTTTTCACTAGGAGGGGACAGTCAAAAGCCCTGCACCCAAAATGAATAGTGAAATTACATAGCATCAACCTGACTGTTTACACTTAGTTCTCTCACTCTTATTTTTGGCACGATCATTCTGTACGACTGCTTGGTATTGGATTATAATAATACCATGTAGTGATGCACCTCAGGTGATTCCTGCAGCCTAAATATTGACCTTTCATTGGTAGCTACCGTGACAAGGCAGAGGTTGGTGAGATGAAGGAGCACGTTGGTCACGCTCTGTAAGATTAGTAAGGTTTGGAGAACGGTAGAGTCTCAGAGCTTAGGAACGGTCGTGTGCAGCATCCCAGTATTTTGGTACTGAGGTTTGTAAATGTTAATTCAGAGGAATTCAGCCATATCTCAATAACTAAAAACCTTTCACTAATAGCATTGGCTGTGAGAGAGTAGGTGGCCAAATGAAGCTCACATTGTGTATCAAAGGTCAAAGAAGCAAATCATTTTTAATTGAATATGCAAATTGTACAAACTGCCTGAACGTCAAAAAGTTTGAAAGCAAAGATGTGAATTTAGTAAGTGATTTTAGAAATCAGATGAGATACATCTAACCTTTAATTAATTATTTGTAATTAGAGAGCTCTCAAAAGCAACAGGGGGAGCACTCCCAACTGGCTTGGGAATTCCAGCCTAACCAACAGGGAGATGACAAGAAACTACAAATTTACACTTGCAGACTGAGCATGATCTGGGCTTTGAAAGTACCTTGCTGTTTACTACAAATCCAGCCATTTTCAGTTTTCAGATAGCTCCAAGCATTGCACTTCTGCATTCCAGCTGTTTATTATGTCATTTTACAATCCTTATGGTTCCTTCACTATCTCTCACCACACATGTAAAAGCCCCACAAAATCAAAACCTGACAGACCACGCAGGGGAACAGTAAAACTGACTACACAGAGTGCTGTGAAATGCAATGAACTAAACAAATAGAAAAGCAGGTGGTATATTTTCTTAATTTGTTTCATCTACCTTGGGTGTTGCTTGGAAAGCATTAGGTAGGCATTTGATAATAACTGCTTGTGTTTGCAGCAGATGGTTCTCCATTAAAAATGAGATCTCAGATAGAGAGCTCTGGGAAGCCCTTGAAGGACTGAAGAAAAGTGTCAGTCAGGTATTTCTGCCTCTCCAGAATTCAATCTATCAAGCCAGCCTGTGTGAGCCATATTACCCAAAGGATAGGCAATTCTGTCCTCCCTCTATCCTGCTGAGGTCCTGATCCTTTACATGGAGCATGTAGTCTGCAGCTTCCTTTTTAACCTCTGGTTGCAAAAGGATGGTGAGAAGCAGCAGCAAAGCTCAGTTCCAGCTCCTGTGCTGGCCAATGACTGGCCACAACTAAATCAAAATAATAGACAAATAGGAGATTGACAAACAGCATAAAATACAAGCTGAGGCTGTAACCACAACATTTCTATTACATTTCAATACCCAGGAAAAGCTGGACTGTGGTTATGTCTCACCTCCTAGATTTCTCTATGCTGGCTCACAGATGAATTTTTAAAACCCAATTTTGACGCAGTATCTTTGAACCTCAGCTTCATCAGACATGAGGGGAACTGACAGACATCATCTGTCTCTGCACAAAAGGGCTCTTTATGGTTTAGGATACAGAGTAACCCCAGCTCGTCCGGAAAAAATAAGAGTGCAGAATGCTGCCTTGTGCACATCACCAAGTATGAAAGACAATTTGAAGGCAAGAAAATGTTTTGCAGTGCCATCACGGTGATGTGACTGGAAACAGCCTGGCTTGCTGGGATGCCAGAGCAGCACTCAGTTTGGCAGCTTGCTGCATAAGCCTTTTAGATCCAGCCTCCTCCCGCACTGCTGCCTCCAACAGCACCACCAGCACCTCCGCTCACACCACGGCCACCCCTCCAGCACCGCAGTCTGGGAGATCAAAGCATGTTGTTCATCTGCATTTCAAGCCAAAGCACCGCTTGGTTTAAGGGACTTAGCAGTGAAACCTGCCATGCCATACTCTTGTATGTCAGGACATGAAGACTCTATACGCTCTGGAAGATTTTCAATCATGAAATCAGGGCAGATGCCCTGGAGAAAATTTTCCTGTTCCTCCTGTTGCTGAAATGTCCTAAGAATATATATTTTATCCCATTTGAAGTCAACTCACAGGTTGGGGTGGGGAGGAAAAGGGCCTGTTCTTGTGTGCATGCACGCAAGTTCTCTGTTTCCTCATATTTAAGATGGAAATAGTCCTACTTGCATGCTGTGTAAATCGTTTTAAGATCTTTTGATAAAAATCCAATAGCAGATGACTTAATGAAATAGAAAGACTACGTCTATTCCATGGCACAGAAAAGACTGGCTGCTACCCAAGCACCTCAGCTCCCCTGAGCACACACCATGTTGCTGCTCCTGCACCAGGACTTTCTCAATTTCTGAAGAGCTTGGCCTAAGGTTTCCCTTATAGAAGCATATTTTCTATAAATCAAAAGGGGAAACTCCCACAAAACATCCAGCACCAAGCACACTGTGCTGCATGACAGAGACTCCTTCTAGCCAAAGTCACGGATGTAAAGACCTCTAAAATTTCCCCAGTTAGTCAGTGTGGAGTCCTGGTGCCAGATCTGGTTAAACATAAGATGGCTTGCTTAACAGCTAATCCAAATCACCCACAAGATGACTGTAACTGCACATCTACCTCCCTTAATACCTCTGGCTTCCAGACTCCAACCCAAAGACATTATTTCTCTAATAAAGAACTTGCAGGATAAGCACAAAACTGCTGCAAAAACATTTGGTTCTCTAGTTACCTGGTTGTGACATTTGAAAGGATGTAAACACTCATCCATATTTTTGGCTAAGCTAATTGCAGTAGCTCCAAGTGCCAAAAAGATGCAGGTGTGCTTATTTAAACACATTCCCGTGGCTTCTTTCTGAGCTGACATTGTTTTTGGGTAACTGAGCTTTCACAAAAGCATCCATCAGCTATGATGGAGCATCCATCACCCATCAGGGTCAGTGTGGTGAGGAGGAAACCTAGACCCCAGGCAGACCCTGTGCCCCACAGAGGCTGGCAGGGAGAGGTGGGAACAGGGAGGTGCATGGACTCGGTCATGGTAGGGTGAAGGTAACTTCTCATGGTACGGCTCATTTCCCTGCCTGCACGGGCAGAGGGGGTGTCTTTATAGCTGCTTTCACACTTCAGTGGTTTAGATATCCTCCCCAAAACAGTACAGCAATACCTTTAGAGAAAAAAAGCTGCTTTCCAAAGCTAAATTGTCTGTAGAAAGTCTGAAAAACTTTACGTACCTAAGCAGAAGGCACATCTGCCCTGTAAGTAGCATTGCATAGAGAAAGCTGTTATTGAATTACTGTAACACTGAGTCAAAAGCACTGCATCAGGCTGCAATCCCGTCACACACCCTGCAGCAAGGAAAGTCATCCCTGTGACCTGCACTCTACTCTTTTTTTTTTTTTAAACTTTTTTCTAATCTGCATCTTTAGGTAGCATTACCACATCACCAGTCACCTTGGGGACTTACAGCTTTGAGTAATCCAAAGTGGACTGTAACCTGTCTCTCACAAGGAAAAGGGTTTGTTATGTCCTAGGAGTTTTTATTTAAATCAAAATTATCTGATGTTTGGGAACTGATATTCATCAGGTTTGAGGCAAAGTTCTTTAATAACCAACTTTGAAATATCTATGTGCCTACCAGATCATCCCAAGCTCGTCCTCTGAATTACCCTGCCCCACAGCCACTGGTCTCCAACCTGCAGGACTGTCACACCCAGTGTCACCACACAGCTGTCACTTCCGCCACTCTGCTCAGAAATGCTTTCATCCTGAAAAAGACAGTGGCCCAGCAGCAGCAAAGTACTGAAAGCAAGAGAAGGCCCTGAGCACACGTGGTCTCGTATTTCTGCCTTGAACCTGACATGAGTTCTCAGATGCCCGGACAGTTTCCTGGCCTCAGGAGCAAACTGTTCAGAAATTTGTTAAAATCTTCATGCCCACTCCCTGTTGCCCATGTGAAGATCTGGGGTGCATGCAGGGCTTGGCAGTGGGGCAGGCACCCACTGGCCCCACTCCACAGAAGCCTTTCAAAGGAGGGGACACCAGTAAAGGTCAGTTTTGCAGAGCACCTCCCCAAGAGCACATCAGGCCCTGGCACGGCTCAGCAGAGCCTGACTCCTTGCAGAGGAGAGGGGCAAAGCCTTGAGTCACCCCCATGCACCTCTTGCGGATAACAGGCTTGATACGCTTCATTACTATCAAAAGCTTCAGCCCAGCTGCCAGGATCCATTTTGCAACCCAAAAATGCAAATGCAATTTCCCCATCTAGTGGTCCAGCAGAGTAAAAAAGTCACTTTTTCTCCTGTAGCTGATGGGGGAGTCACATCTGGCAGGGACATCTCCCATCTGAGTGCTCATCCATCCACAGCTCTGCCCATCCCAGCAGCAGACAAAAACAGTGGAAGGACAGAGATAAACCCTCCAGCAGGCTGCTGACCTGCTCAAAAAAAAAGAAAAATTAAAAAAAATCAAAGAGCAGACAAAGTAAACAAGCAAAACTGCTTTGCATACTCCAAAGGGCGTATAAAGAGATGTATTCCTTAGGCTGATGCAGGACTAAGCCCAGTGCATTTTGAAACAATCAAGAAGCTGGTCTGACAAAATACCAGAACTGCCTTGGAAACTCTGACAAGCCATTAGCTGTGACAGCAACAGAACAGTTTCCTAGAGCTCAAATTCTCATTCACTGGGTATAGGTCTGACAACCAGTGTTATTGGAGCAACACACAGAAATAATACACTAAATCCCTTTGGTAAGGCAGCTTTCAGCTGCAGAGAATTACAGGTTTACATGGGCCATTCATTGCCATGATTCTCCTCACTGTGAAGGGATTTAAAGCAATGCAGGGTGATCGGGCAGCAGTGCCTGGCCTTTTTCTCCTCCTTCACTGCCAGCTGGATTTCTCAGAGGTTTCTGAGGAGTGAAGGATGGGGCAAGGGCAAAAGCAGCCCCCACCTGAGGTGCTGTGGAGGCAGCAGTCCACAGGTGCCTCCCTTACTCCCCCAGCTGCCGTGAGGATAGAGGGTGGTAGAGGCCACCGTCGTCGTGCTTCCCAGCACATTCTCTTTGCAGCACTGAAGGTGAGAGGCTGACTTTTGGCACTACTGGAGAAGCAGAAATACTCCTCTCATTGCACAGCTCCACAGAGTGAGATTCCAGTCTGGGCTCCAGCCACTGGCCTTTTCCTGATGCCTGGTCCTCACAGCACTGAAACTAAACCCTGTGCTGGAGACGTGCCATCCCTTTCCAGTCTAACCCCAAACCACACTCCATTCCCTTTGTCCTCCACTTTGAGTAACTACCCAAACATGGCTTGAAATGAATACTCTGTGACATTAGTGATTAAAGGTACTTGTGGCCAAGAGAATTTAGTATCACAAGTAATAAAACCAAACTCCCTTGATGAAAACCGGACTGAGTAGCCCAAACTGATCCCAGTGGTATGCAGGATTTCTGAATTGTTCAGGGTTTTTTTTTGGAAAGAGTAGTCAGGAAGGTACTCTTGCTTGACCCATTATAATTCAGAAACTTCCTCCTCTCTGTCATTTTACGTCAGCAGCAGAGAAATCATTTCTTATTTCCCATTTTGTTTTATGGATTTTCCATAGAGAACATCCAGTGCATGAAATAATGAGATACACCCACTTCTGTTATATCATAAAAATCCGCTTCTTTAAACATATTTCAACTTATCTGTTCCATGCAGTTTATATGTAGTGATTGGTCTGTTCAAGAAAAAAAACCACACATAACTTTATAGAGAATGAGATATTCCCATAAAGATCAGATTTCATTCGAAAAGAGAAAGTCTAGCTGAACTCATAAGAGGAAAGAAAAATAAAGAAATTGGCCAACTGGATCCTGTCTACTCTGAGCTCTTATTTGGGGCTTTTCTTGACCACTCACATTAATGTAACAGACAGCACTTCTGCATAACAACCTTCAGTTCAAACTGGCCATAGCTGGGAAATAGTTTGATACCTCAACAAGCCACACAAAATATTTTGCTGACAACTTTAACAAGGGAAAATCCCCTTGGGGTGATCTGGTCTGCACAGCCCGGGGAGAAAAGCTGCTTCTGGCCTGTGACTTTGGATGATTTCGGGCTTGGAGAATGCGAAACGCACATGAGACATCAGAGGTGGGGAGCAACGGGCATCAAAGGGAAAAAATTTCCCTGGCCAGCACATGCTCCCCTGAGCTGATCCTTATCCCTGTGATCAACTGTGCTCATTCCTCACAGGGAGGACTTGGAGAGAGAGAAAGGAAGCACTGCCAGATAGCTGAGGGGAAAAGCACAGCTAAATCTACATCCATTTTGTTGTAACTGTATAGAGGACAAGACAAGCCTGTTCAGGTTTTATTATTATTGGAAGCAGCAGAGGTTGGGGACTTGGGGAGTGCAAGGGTATGGTGGTGAACTTCAAGTGCAGGAAGCTAATGATGGTTTGGTTTTGGTTTTTGTTTTAAAAAAAAAAAAAAAGAAGAAAATTTAATTACATAAACACACAGAAGAGGAGGTCTGTTCACATCCAAGGGAAACAGCACAGCAGGCTCAGCTGTGGAAAGCCCAAGGCAGCACCCAAACAAGCACAGGGAACTGGACGGCCCATCATTTGCCAGTCTGGAAAGTGTTTTGAGAAAAGGGAATTCCCATTCCATTCAGCTTTTAGGGACTCCCAGATTTTGTCTCTGAATAATTCCCAGCATCCTCAATACTCATCATCTATCTTGCCAGCAGGAGGCAAAACCTCTGGGAAGAGATGTGCCCCAGTCACTGGTCTGACAGCCCAGATCACAGCAGGTCATTTGCACATTTTCAGTACAAGGCAGCTCTGAGTTCCTCCCGATGTGCTCTTGGTTCAATGCTAAACATTAGGTGAAGTTTTGTGTGATGCTTTTCTGGAAAGCGCTGTCGAAGGGCCATCACCTTACACCTCTGAAACCACCAGGATTCACTGCTATCCCCTCAAAGAGGAGGCTTTCTTTCCTCCTTCCCCTAAGCAGATGAATAATTCTTTCTCAAACATGCAGTTGGATTCAGGGGACCCAAACCACTCTCTCCACAGAGCATAAACAACTTAAGAGAGTAGCCTGAAAACTTTCCCACACTGAGGTTGTCACCTTCTCCCCTCCCTTTAGGAGGATTGCTCTGAAACCAGGACAGTAATTCAGTTTTCTGGCTCGCTCCCCTTTCACTCCTTCCTTTAGTGTTAACAAAACACGACTGTGTGCCAACACACAGCGCAATGTCTGTGCAGAGCAGATGCATCTGGGACAGACGAAAGCAGGAGCTGCAGCTCATTTCCCACAGGCCACCTCAGAGGGCAGCACTCCCCCTGGGCCACAGAGCCTGTCCAAGACACTGCTGCAGGGACAGGGCAGAGCATCCCAGTGACCGGAGGCAATGCCATGAAAACTTCATGTGACCTACAAACACTGAAACCAGCCGCCAAAAGCAAGCAGGGGGAAAAAAGGCTGTACGCAGTAAAGACCAACACACAAGATGAAGCCTCACCCACAACTCTGTGGGTCAGCTGCTGCGGACTGATGGTGTTCATGTCCAGCAGCATCACCCAGCCCAAAATCAGACACCTGCCCCTCCTGTCCTCCATCTCTGATTTTCAGCCTATGCTCCAAGAAGCGCAGCAGTCATTTAGTGCTAAGGGGCACAGAGATGACTTTCTCTCAGGAACTGAAATGATAAGGAGAGAGACACAAGAAAGCCTGGGCTGGAGCCTTTCGCAAGAGGAAGGAGGTTGTTACAGCAGTAATTTACTGCGGTAGGTTTTGCAGCCTGATTGCAACATATCATTACACCAGTTTTATCCTTTTCCATTTGGCAGACGCCAATTCCTTCCCCCTGTTCCTTACAGAGCACAAGCCAATGTGGCTGCATTTCAAATGGTTTCAAGCCCTGCCAATAACAATATAAAAAAAAACACAGCTGAAAAGTTCTCACAATTGCATTAGCTTACCCAAAACTAATACATACTTACATACACACATGTAAGTAAAAAATATACACAGGTCAGCCAGCTTGGAAGGGTGGCGCCAGAGAAATGGTGGGGTTGGTCTCTCTGAGTAGATAAAACAAACAAAAGATAGGTTGAGGAGGAGCCCAAAGTGAGATGGGCTGTGCAGGTCTCCAGGCAGTTAAACTCATACTTACTTGATAACCTACTACCTCAGATGCTTTAGGTACTTTCTAGGCACAAAGAGAAACCACATGCCCTCTCTGCAAGACTTGGGTGTGCTATGAAACATGGGGTCAAATGTCACAGGGACAGCAGAGGATCAGTGTTCTACTGGTACCAGGGAGGGAGCATTCAAGAACTAAAATATTTACCTGTGATGTTTCTTCCCCCACCCTCAGGCTCATCTTTCCTCTTCCTGCAGACCAAGAGTCCACTTTGAACAGAAATAGAGCTGTTCATTATAAGCCTTTCTCTGAGGGCCTAAATGAGCATTTTTGTTGCTGAGCCCTTTCTTTACACCACTGAAATAATAAATTGCTCCTATTAAGTCACTGAAGTTTGGGTGGGGCAAGGTTGAGGTCAAGGACAAAGGTGAGCTCTCACCTGAGGTTAGGTTCTCTAAAGGAGCTCTCTTAGGTTCTTCTTAGGTATCTCTGCTGCAGGGGGACTGAAAACCTCCCTACAGGAATCTGAATGGAGAGAGAGCTGGGGGGAAACAGGGCTGGCACTGCCTCCACGAGCAGAGTGATGAGCGTGGGATTTGTTTCACACGATTTCCTATTTGTTCTAAGGCATTTGTTCTCCTTTGTGTTGAGCTTTGGGAGGATATGGTAGGATGCTTCCTCTGATGCTGGAGCCATTTCCATTCATGTCCAGCTGCTTTTTCCAAGGAACAACTTTATTGCCAATATCATCTCCTTGCAGCAGCTGCTGTTCTTTCTCCAAGTGAACTGCAGTTCAGGAGCAGCAGCACACACACAGAGGGAGAAGGTGAAGAGCACAGGCCCAGGTGGGGAAGCACATCCCACTCCAGGCTTGGCAGAATAGAGGTCTTCCCATGGGGTTACAGACCCTGCACCTACCAGAGCCTCTGCTGTTTGTGCAACAAATGCACAGGGACAGGCATTTCTTCCCTTGCTATGTTTCCTGCATCCAGTGGGCAATTTTGGCATATCCCAGCAGGAGGAAGGTGCACTGGATGGCATGAAAGTCTAAATTCTCCTATTTGATCCTGTTTAAGATCCTTTGACTCAATTCTTATTTGAAAGCAAGGCGTTACGTTAATCTTCCCATCTAAGTCGTGGGGAAATGGAGAGTTGATACCAGCTCAGATTAGCTCTCACTTAATGGAAGATATTCCTGAGATATTTTCAGAGGATGGTAAAAATAGGACATTACTTTCTTAATTAAAGGAAAATAAATTGCTGCAGGGTAGTGAGCTTATCCTTCTGAGGAACTGTCTGTAATTCAACTGAGCCAGTATGATTCTCAGATGTATTTATGCTTTCATGGAAGCAACTCCATTTCAAAAGTTATTAAAGAAAATATTTGTGACAGTTGCAGCCATTCTTCAGCTTAGGTCTAAGGAATTAGCAATTAACATACAGTGATAATTCTGTATATGTATTCCAGATTTGAAACTTTGGTTGAGCTCCAAATCAAGAAACACTCATTCCTAAAATATATTATTTCCTATTGGATTCATGGTTCTACCAGACTTCGAGGGGATAGGAGAGGAAGAAGAGAATAATAGAGAGGCAGCCACTAATTTTTCTCCCAGTTGAATTCTTGTTTATGATTTCAGTGGTACAGCATAAGTAACGACGAGAAATTAAATAATTTATATTTTCTCATTTAAGAACGTAGAGCTTTGCAAACATATTTTCATTAAAAATGGACTTCAATATCTTGTCAGAACAATAAGCCCATTCTCTTAAAGGTTAGCTATTACACTTTCCATGAAAAAAAGAAAAATAATAATCTTCTTAATCCTAAGTGACTACTTCAAATGAAACAATAAGTGACTTATTTCTTTCCATCTTCCTGCATATATTATTAGCAAAGCATTAATGAAAAGCAACGCCAGTGAAAAGCCCTCTGAGGGTTTTTTAAATGTGGATCAGCTCAGTACAGAACAGCAAATGTGTCTGTGTGGTCAACAGAGTGAACAAATTTGCAGGAAACAAACCTGCTGAATGAATATCTGAGCAGTAAGAGGGAAAAGCTTGTATGTTGTGTAATATTTCTGTATGAAATGCATCTGAATATGAACACTTCTGTATGCAGATAGACCTCTTGTTCAATCATGAAAAACTGTTTCACAATTCACTTTGGTGATTAAATTTATAAAGCAAAAGAATCCACTCACTCTTGCTTTCTGCACTGTGGTGGGCCCCACTTCTTGGGCACCTGGTCGGCTGCCCTTGGGCACAAATCCCAAAAGCAGCTCCTTGAGGAGATAAATTTCACCCGCCCAGCAGCTGGGTTAGCAAAAATGAGCTGGAATGTGGGGGCAGTGGTTTCACTGTGTGTGCACTGAGCCAGAAAAGAAAGATGGAGATTTACTGTGGTTTGATTATTTTCCTATACAATTCTCAGTTTGTTGAATGCTACTGCAGAAGAGTTTCTTCCTTCTGCTCTGTTCAGGAATCCCAGCACAATTTAAATATTCATGTCCATATTACAATACTGCAAAAATGAATTATTTTTTTTTTTTAGTAAATAAATGGTATAAGTCATGAGGGAGATGTCAAGAGGTTTTTGTACCACAAGGTTCTTTTCTGATTATTTAAGAGAACTTGATTTTAAACAGCCTGCAGTCAATCCCTGAATGAAAGTTATTAAAGAACTAATCCTTCAGAAATTAAACTTTTATGAAATCAGTTTACTGTTCTCACTAAATAACTGTTTCAGGTGTAATTCTCCAACTGCATGCAAGCCTACTACTGTCAAGAGAAAACTGAGCAAACGGAAGAGCTGTGAATATCTACCATAGATAACGAGTGCATATATAAAACAAAATCAAAAATTATTTCAAGAAACTCTCCAAATGCCACCCACTTTGCAAACTATACATCACCTCAGCTGCATAAAAACAGCGCTGGATCTCCACTGAATTAAGTAAATCCCTGACGCAGAGGAAGTGAAGGTTTCCAACACTAAGGAAATTACATGCAAGCGCATTAAAAGAAAATTCTGACAGAAAGCTTTTGAGAAAATTCAGAGAAAAACCTTTACACTAGAAACTAAGTAAAAACCCAAACTAAGATGACATGTTTTAAAATAGGAATGCACACACACTTCCAAATGCCAGATTATTATGATGAGAAGTGAAAGGGATGGATAATGCACTTCATTTATTTTACTCATTAGCAATAACAGGATCCTTTACTTGAAACTAGAGACATTTTATAAGGAAAATCCTATGTGTTGACAGCAGGAAAAAATCTTCATGGGATATCTTCATTAGTGGCACTGAGCAGGTAGTTTCAAACAAGTTTCCATAACAACCTTACCAACTCCTTCCTAAAAGGCAGTAGCTCATTTGGAGCCCATCCCTGGGTTAGCATGGCTGGAGCTGTTTCCTTCTGCTATTGAACTTAAAATTCAGTTTCTTTGATTATGAGGTCCCCGCCCTTTTCTTATTGAGCTGCTCAGAATGGTAAGAACCATGTTCCTCACACCCTGAATAATCCCTGTGTAACACCTGCTTGAACCATCCCAAATGACACATCCCTCATTAGTCATATGTTTTCCAACGTAGCTATGAGTTGATGGAGCAGTGGATTGCTCTGGATTCTCAATGGAGATCATCTTCTGGTCATTTGTTTATCCCTTTTTTCGGTTTTATCTATTTGTGCTTATTAATCGGGTAAAAAACTCAAACAAATGAATAAAACCCAAACCAGAATCCTGTTATGCTACAACAGCTTAATACCTGTATGTACATGTGCTGAAGCACTTACAGGAACTTCTACACAACCAAAGACACTGTATGAAGTCGGTAGTTTTGTTCCTGGCACCACCTTAAAAAACTGCTAGCTTAGTAAATTTGACTTCTCATGGTGTGAGCTGTTGTGCCTGTATGGTTTGGTTCTTTTATTACAGCATTCCACTTCTACCAGGCTTTTGATATAACTTTTATGTCTGTATTCTGACTTAGACTGGGCATTTCTTTTCATGCACTGTATTTTTTTGTTTGTTTGTATGCGCAGTATTTGTTTCTTGTCTGGTTTTATATGCTGTGGTTACCAGGGGCTATTTACTTGTAACATACTTTGCTATTCCTTCACAAATTTATTACACTCCATCATTTTTAATCCTGGATTACAGGATTTTCATTATTTCACCTGCTTGTGATGTCCCACTCAGATTTGTGACGTCTCCCATGCACAGTGGCTTTTCCAGTTTGAAAAGCAAATCATTATTTTTAAGGAGTCTAAGGGCAACCCTTCCCTGCTTAGTAGGCTCCCTGACAGAGTGCTGCTGTAAGGCAGAAGAAAAACTGGTCATTTGGCAAATAGGAATTAAAATTTCCAAAGTCTCATATGAAAAGTGGATTTTCAACCGTTGATGTGGCACTTCTTGAGCTCTGAGCATGAAATGATAATTGAAAACAAGGTCAGGGTGATTCGTGTCTTCACAGTAACACAACATATGTTCATTAAATATTAAGTGAAAATATTGGCAAACAAGCTTGAGTCTATTTTTTAAAAAGAAACTGGAAAAGTTAAAGACTGAAGAAATGAATTGGAGATAATTTAATGTTTATGGATTTCAGTAAGAAATCTGATACACTGCTGTTTGATATCCCGAGGGAAACCATTAATTAAGTTGGTTTGCTCTGAAATGTAGTTAAATTGATACAAGGCAGGCCACAGAGCTTCAGGAAAAAAAAAAAAAAAAAGAGTGTAATCGTAAACCAGAGTCCTCCTAATATCTACCAGAGCTTTGACAGAGCAAGCTTAGGTCCTGACTCAGGAGAGATTCCATTCTAAAGTAGAGATGGTGCTAAGTACCCAAGGAGCTGCTGGAAATGAGAGAAAGACCTCGAGATGGCAGAGCTAATGAAGCAGGGCTTGTGTGGGATATTGCCTACGCTGAGACATCTGGGAAACAGGGAATCAACTGGCACTCTGTCAGTCGGAAAACAGCGACAGCAAAGACAATCTGGCTGTGACAGCAGACAGCAAATTACAGCCCAGTGCACAGGGTGATGCTATAGCCAAGTAACTCAGAAACTGGGCAGCTACTGTTGCCTTATTTTAATGATTTTTGTGTCCAAGGTCACCAGCTAACATAGCTGAAATGTGCTGATTTGTGTATGCAAGGTCTGACGCTTCCTGTAGCACATGCCCATCTCCGAAATATGGATCTGTGAGTGTGAGCCCTCGCAGCTGTCATCGACCCTGCAGTCAGTAGCCAGGCTGCCAATATTGGGCTGTCTGTCAAAGAACACTCAGCAGCCCAAAAGGCACATAATTGGAGAACAAATGGGTGAACTCAGCTATTAGTACCAGCCCCAAACATCTGGAGACTGGTTTACTGCTGAACTACAGCCGAGGCAGTGCCTGAGTTGGGTGCAGATTGGGAAGTCCATGAAAACAGGTTTCCTGTCAGAGTTGCAGGACTTCTGAGGTCACAGCAGAAAGTGAAAGGGGAAAAAAATTTCATATTTTGGGAACTTCATTTTCTAGCTAGAAGAAAATGGGAAAATACAGAAACAGATAAATGGGAAACAAAGACTATATTCCCCCCTAACTTTAAAATGCATTTTCTAGGGTTATGAGAGAGGATTGTGCTGGCCTAAACTCTATGTGAGCTTTAGGGGCTTACCATACATTTAACACAAGCATTTTTCCCAAGTAATTCTGCTCTCAACGATGAGTTTTGCATTCCCATGCATCCATTTGCATGCTCCAAAGCCTTTGGCACCGATTCACAGAACATCAGCAGCATGATGGGAACTGCAGTGCCTTCAGCACTTTCCTTACGGGACCTCACTGAGTTGCCTGTTGGACTTTTACTCCTCATCTGGATGAATCCTTGGTTGGAAACTATCTCTCTGGATGACTGCAGCTCTCTGCCTCACCAATGGATCAGTGCTACACCACACCCAGAGTCCAAAGCCACCGAACACTTTGGGCTAGTTTCCGTATTCCAAGGAAAGAGCCTTTCTTTAATGGGCAGCACTTCATCTCTGTTCCAGTCTTATCATGGGATTTTTCACTTTGCAGTGGAAGAAGAGACTGACTGAGCTGCATAATTTCCCAGATTCCCACAGCTGCCTGAAGGGACAATCACAAAAGCCAAAATCACCCACCTGGGAGGGTTTTCCCCAAAAGCAGGAAGGCAAAGCAGCTGCTCTGGCCAGGCACAGCCTCCCTGGCTCCCTCCACCAGGGACGTGGCAGTCACCAAGGCTATGGCCATCAATTCCCTCCCCTAAGCAAAATCTACCTTGGCAAGCTTGGCTTTGATTACAAGATTAAATTTCACTCACTTGTTTCTCTAAGGCTTTAAGTACTGTAATGTAAACCTGGACACTCTGGAGTGTTCACATTTATTTTTTCTTAACAGTATACTTCTAATGGGTTTTCCTAAGAACTTAGAAACAGCTGCTATTGAGACATCTGTAAATAACTTATTCCTTATCCTAGGGATATAATTTCTTCCTAGCGCATGCAGGAATGTGCCACCAGGTCCATAAAGTTTCCCCAACATATGGGGAAAACTGGATAAAAAACAAATGGACCAGAATTTTTTGTGTGTGTGAAAAATTCATAGAATATTCACATTTAGGTTGTTTATGTAGCTGTCTTTCTTTTTCGTTTTTAGAAGAGGCTTATACAATTTCAATTACACAAAGTATTTCAAAGGAAGCCAAATACACTATAGAAACTTTTACCAAACTCCTGATGAAATACAGTGTTTTGCACTCTCAGCTACATTATGAATGACAATAAAACTGTCCTAGATGATAACATGGGAATTTGTTCCATCCTTGACATAATTTCTGGAAGTGCAGCAAGTTTCCCTCAAAGACCAACATGTTTTCATTGTTAACTGTAAATATTTTTAGAAGCTGTGAGATTAACACATTACTGCAGTGCACAAGTCAAAAAAATCTCAAGCAAGAAGAGATCTCAAGCTCCAGAGTCACTCTGAGGCTTCACAAACAGCATCACCACTGTACTCAGCAATGGGTCTGGGGGTGTCCC
This sequence comes from Myiotriccus ornatus, assembly GCA_036023395.1. Taxonomy (NCBI): domain Eukaryota; kingdom Metazoa; phylum Chordata; class Aves; order Passeriformes; family Tyrannidae; genus Myiotriccus; species Myiotriccus ornatus. The sequence goes on from JAYRBT010000178.1 coordinate 6,667,835, forward strand.
AGCACTGAGTTCTGCACCACAGCTCAGGATGACTCGTGTCGACTGATACAATTCCAGTGCTCCCACACTGGATGCAGCTGCTCCAGAGCAGGTTTGCTTCCTAAGTTTAGTCATTAGGAAATGCCTGTATGCTCAGGCGCTGCTGCTGCTGCTCAGGGTGGAAAGCACAGGCACACCTGCAGCAAGTGCAGCTCCAACAAAATGCACCACTGAGGTCTGTGTAAGTGGGCTTAAGTTCCTCACATCCTTGTTCTGTAGGTCTAACCCCCCCTTCAGGACCCGCTGTGCCTTTACAGGCCCTCGCATCTTTCAAGTGGTTGTGCAAGGAACAAGCAGCCCCAGTTAATCAAGCTGCTATTTATCTTAGTGACTCAGATTGAAAGGCAAATGCAAATATTTTGATGATACTGCTCCTCGGGAAAAAAAATCTGCCTAGTAAGAGCCCATTCCCAGCTTGTGAAGAGACACTCAGTAGAGATTTTAAGCAGAGAAAAGCTTCTGTGTGCCTCAGTTCCCACATTTTGTTTCACTTTAATTTCAAAACAATACATGAATTTGAATGCCTGTCAATTTGAAAAGTCTCCATCAAAAAAAGCCAACAAACACAAACCACCAGTCATGGCTCTGCAATGTCTATTAGTTCGAAATGCTGAAATTTCATATCAATGGTTTAGTCAAGCTGTCATTCTCCAAACATGCACTGACCAAGCTGTTTTTGGAATGGACACCAGGAAGCTCAGACTGAGCTGAAGGGAGGAAAAAAATTCAAGCCTAAATTCTTGGATTTACTGGGGGTGGTTTGTTTTCATTTTTGAGGTTTGGTTTGTTAGGGCTTTTCAAATATAAACACGTTTGGTAGCTTATTAAATGCCTCATTAAATTCCATTCTGTTGCCTCTTAGGTTACTTTATGATAAGAATGATAAAGCAATGGAAAAAGCAGACTTGGATAAGGAAAACCTCTTATCTTATAGCACCAACATCTTCTAAAAAAAGTGATTTCATTACTATGGAGACAAATCCCACTTCTTCCTGCGAGTTAAGTGCCTACATGGCTTGAAAGCTGTCTGGCAAATTTCACACCTAAGCAGAAGAACTCAGAATAGATTTTTTTTTTTAATTTCCTGCTTTACAGGAATTAAAAAAACCCAACCTTATAGCCATTAGTTACACATTTTATCTCATTTCTTTTCAGGTAAATTCACTCTGTCAGAAGGCCACTAGGAAGGTGGGGAAAAGGAGTGGTGTAAGTGGCACATGAGATGTATTAAAAGTAACAAGAGAGGGGTCTTTTTGTACACATGGGTGTTCCCTGGGACTTGGTAAACTAATTTGCCTTTTATTACATGGGGACCCTGAATTGTTGCAATAGGAATGTAAGAAAGAAGGAAGCACATATTTGACTTTTGCTGAAAGGACTTGAATAAATGCTTGAATAGGTCTCAGATTTTAATCTTCCTTCAATCTGTAAATGCTGGTAGGGAATCCATCGCTCCACAGGATTTAAAGAGCCCTGGAAGATTTGCCCCTCTCCCTGGGAACAGCAGCTGTGTGTTCCTGGCAGCCTGTGTGCCTTTGCAAACCACCCCGGTCCTACAGCAAAAACTCTTCCTTGCACTTCTGCAAATATCAGCCCACGGGAAGGGCATAAGGAAAGGAGGAGAGGAAAGCAGCATGGAAAGTATTTTCCTTCTGACATTAGCTTTCCACCACATACTCCTCCCAAGACCACGACTTTGTGTTTGCTGGGAACACAAAAGCCACTGGCAAGCTCTTGCCTGCACCTCTGTCACTTGCTCTAAGCTCAAAAGCCTGTAGGTTATGGCTCTTGCTGCAGCACTGTCCCTGACCTGTGACTTCCATTTACAGCCCTGGGATGCAACCAGAGCTGGAAACCTTTCAGAGAGCTCGGACTGAACTCCCAGATTTTCTCAACCCTGCATTGATTAAAATCCCTTACCAGTGTTGTGTTCTATATATTCCAACAGGCTGCATAAAAAGCACTGAAATACTAAATTTCATGTCCAGACCTACATCCAATGCTTTGTAAAGTTGTGTTTTTCTCCAACTGAAAGGTGGATGGCAGGAGCACACAGCTATGTGGCCTGAACAGCAGCCCTAGCTGCGAGAGTCCTGGACCCACTGGAAATTATTCAGGCAGACAAATATTGGGAGTGCAGTTCTAGACAGATGGGGCATAACGGTAGAAGGAGAACAGACCTTTGCATGACCCAAAATATTTGGGGTCAAATTCTTTGGAAACAACATGCTTTGTGATGTGCCATTCACTGCTGCTTTGCCTTGAGGTGCTGAACAAACCCGGCCCCTACTGAGTACCGAGGCAGCAGAGTATTTTTCTCAGGGCAGATGGAGAAATGGTATAGGTTCTGTTATTCTGCAAACCCCAAGTTTCTGCAGTCAGAGGTCAAGAGAGCCCTACTGATAAACGCAGGAGTGTGTTTTTATCAGCCACCCAAGGGGTGCTGCCCTTCCCCTCTCCCATCAGCCCTCTCCCCCTTTGCTTTCCCCTCTGGCACTGGGGGACACAGAGGTGCAGCTCTGCAGGGCAGGGGCTCAGCTCTCCCCCACAGAAGGGCCAGCTCTGCAAACACACCTCACAACACCCTTTGTGGTGCTGTCAGAAATCAATGCCAAGCAATGCTGTGCCTGCAGCCTTGTGATGGAAAAATAATTTAAAAAAACCCCAACAATCAATAATCTAACAGACCTTGGCCAGCCCTGGTCTGCTGAAGAATAGGGGCAGAGAGGAGAGCTCAAGCACAGGGGAGTCACAGGGCAAGATTTACATTTTTGCAATAAGCAGACCAGCTCAGCAAGAAGCCTTGCTTTGAGAAAGGCCAAACATCAACAAATCTCAGCAACCCAGGAAAGCTGTTACAGGGCAGCACTGGTAAGGAGTGTGATGGAGCGTTTTCCCAAGGCGGGAGCAGCCCTGCTGAGCTCAGGATCCTGCACTTCTCAGCTGGCTGCAGTAATGTCTGCTTTACTGACAGGACCTTAGAGAGTCACCTCAGACAAATATTAAGACATAAAAGTACCTGATAAAACAAAGCACAAGATGTTAAATTGAAGTGGGACTGTATTTTGGCTCCTTAACAAGAGCAGATGCATACTGCTCACCAGTTTCATTGGTGAGGTAAGGTTAACACCCTAACAAATGTATTTTTTCCCCACTGAATTTTCCATTTGTTTCTTAAAGGTGGAAAGAACCATAGTGACTTTATGGTGGTTTTTATCCTAGAGCATATAAGCGAGAGGTGATGTGTTGTCCTTCCTCAAAAGCATCGTGGTGCTTTTGTCTAGAAAGGCAAGTGGCCCCCAGGGGCTGAGGAGACCCAGATGGGCAGTAGCTCAGACCCCAGAGGCTCCTCACTTGCCTGGCCAGCAATCCAATGCCAGAAACTAGGGTTACTCTTCACAGTTCTCACTGAAGGATGGGGTAAAGCTTCGCTCTTCCTGTGGTGAGAGTGCAGCTCTGCTGACGGCAGAGCTCAACATCTTGAGGAGCTGTTTTTTCTCTTGTGTCCAGAGCCCTCTGTTTATTTTGAAACAGTGACAAAGTCTCTGCTGCTCTCCAGACAACGCCAATGCAGTGTCAGTACAAAACATCCCCCCCTCCTTTGCCTCTGTCTGGCCACCCCTCCCTGCATCTGCCTGTCTGTGTGCAATGGGTGGGAGGAGAGCGATTTCCTTTTGCAAAATTATCCCTCTAAAACCTTACCTCAGTTGTTTCTGGACAAGCCTAGAATTGCATACCTCTTCCAGCCACATGCCTCTGCTATTTTCCAAACTGTGGCTTCCTTCTCTGGTCTGTGAGTGTAACCCCAGAGCACAATGCTCTGCCCGCACTGTCCCCACTGCTCAACATCAACCAGCTTCTTGGGCTGGCTTCTCCGGTCATTCCCCAGTGCACAGAAAGAGCTGTTCTGAAGGTGAAGGTCGATGAAATTATATGCTATGTGAATGTTTTCTCCTTATGTTCCTAAAATCACTGCACATTTAAAAAAAAAAAAAAAAGAAAAAGACCTTTCTTAAGAGCAACTTCGGTCCATGACATGTTTCCAGTGATGAATTTGTGGGTGTTACCAAGACAGAGATCAGTGCCCGAGCAAAGGAAGGTTGGCAGAGTGCTAAGCCCTGTAAGAAGCTGCGAATGAGCAAACAAGACTACTGGTACATTTTACAAATGTCATGGAGCATGAAAAACAAGAGTATTTAAATGACTTAGCAAAAGGTTATGTGATGGAGATTTCTATCTGAGCAAAGCCAACATGAAAAATCCTTCTTAAGAGTCGGGGTGTATCATTTGCAGTCTCTTTTGGATGTTAAATCACAGGACACACGTTCTTCTATTTTTTATCATAGTTTATATAGTTATTTAAATTATAAAAGTGAACCAAAGCTAAAGCTGGAGCAAAAAAATTACAAGAGTTGTACACATGTACTGGCCAGTGGGATAGAACCAACTGAGCCTTTCCAGGGCAAAACACATGAGCTGGGCAGAGCACAGGATTGGGCCACACTGGGCAACAACACATCCCAAAGGCACAGGACTGCTGATGTGGAACTTAAATACCTCACGTACATGCCTCTCCCTAAATCACCCTCACTGGAAGGGGACAGCACAACTGTTACCCAAACTCTAGGCAGCAAAGAGCAAAACACTTCACATGCGTCTTCAGGGAGTCATTTTTCAGAGCAAATATTTTTTTTAATATATTTCATCATAGCAAAAGAATGACTTCAAGGTCTTTTTAGGGATGGCTTGGCTTTCACCCAGACTGCCAGGGTTCTGACCACTGTTGGGTGCAGAAAACCGAAGGTGCTAGACTGGCATGCAGAGCTCCTTTCCTGTCTTCTCCAGGGCTGGCCTGTGTTTGTCCACAGCTCTGCCCTCACGGGAACAACTGCGCCACCGAGGTCAGCCTCTTTTTGGGAAGCCTCCTCGCACAGGGATCTTTGTCCTCAAGGGTGGAGTCTGCCACAGGAGGGCATGTTGGCTCCACTCCTGCAGGCTCATAGCCACTGTTAGGAAAAATCTTCACAGCCTCCTGTTTGCACAGAAATCACCGTAAGACACACCCGTGCACCTCTCACCAGATGGTCCTTCACCTCTCCATCATCCTTTCTCCAAATAGCCTCACAAGGTCTCCACACTGCAAGCCTTTCTCCCAGGTGCACGCAGATTACCCAGGACGCTGCTCTGCCAAGGGTGTGCAGTCCTGGAGAAAGCCAGGGTAGCCAGGGATGCACTCAGATGCCTTCAGTGGCACGGCACAGCCCATCGTCCCTTCAGCAATGGCAACAGGAGGAATTCAACACCAGAAGAGACGCTAAACCCCGGCCAAAACCAAAAGCCAACAGAGCAGGCAGCCAGCAGGGTCCTGCAAGTATGTGATACGTGGCAGTGAACTGCGTTGTATTAAACAGCGAGCACCTCGCAACAGAGGAACAGCCTCCAAAATGTTAATTTTCCTGCAGTTGATTAACTGTCCAGCAACCAGACTCGCATTACCTCCGAGACTGAGCACGCGTGGGAGGGAAACTGGCAGCCGCTGTGGGGAGCGAGTGCCAATGCGCGATCATGAAGTGCTCTCACACCACACTTGGGATTGTTGCATTCCTTGGGGAGATGCCAGATACTCCCCCTGCCCCGTCCCCAACTTTTTCGCTTCTGTTTCGGTGGATGAGGATTATTAGGACGATGGGAAGTCGGTGCCTATTTGTTTTCCAATCGGACGCTCCTGCCCCGGTTCTTTCAGGCAGGCTGACGGACACAGATGCACCACCTACCGCCTGAACGCTTTCGTGCGAGGCTCTCAGGAGCCTCCTGCCTGCCTGCAAACACCTCTTTATAATAGAAGCGCTGCCTCTTCAAAGCTGACTTGCCACACATTTTGACACAGAAAAACCTCTCTCACGCAACAGCTTTGTTATTTTGTTGCTGCTCGTTTGATTCTGTGAACAGGAAAGTGATCGAGCTCTCCCTGTCTCTCAGGGCATGTGGCTGCAACTCACAAATGTCAGCCCGAGCAACAGGAACAGTCTTGTTCCCGTAAGTCAAACAACGTTTAGAGAGGTCTGTGTTGTGGGAGGATTTCCTAACGTAATACAAGTCATCAGACTGAAAACACATGCCTACTCTGGTGACATTAATAAACCAACGAGGCTGTGTAGGAAAACAGATACAGGAAAACAAGAACTTTCTCCCGATGACTTCATCCCACAGTGGTCAACAGCAAATCAAGGGCAGCCTTGGTTGGGAAGGCGAAGCTCTGGAGATTTTGTGCAGAACTTTTTAAAAGAAACTTGGCCAGTTCAATAACAATAACAACAATTTTCTTAAAAAAAAAAAAAAAGGAAAAAAACCACCACTCATCATTTTCCCAGCATTGTACCACGAGAGCATCAGTCAGTCATGAAGAGAGTGTTGCAACCTGTATCATCAAGGAATGCACGTGGCCTGAGCCACTGAAGAATTTGTTTCACCTCTTTTTTACTGTATGGGTAACACAGGAGTACTATGGAACAGTGGATAACACTGCCTCCCCCAACGCACTGCATTCACCCACGTATTTTACTCAGACAATATTAAGACAGATCAATAAATGAAGCTAACATTTTTAAACATAAAAAGAAAACAAACTTCCACCACAGAAAAACAGACCATAGATCCCCAAGCCCCTGAGAAGTCAGGAGTTTGAAGAAGCTTGGTTAGGGTTGCGGCAGCAATGCAAATTTGCCCCCACTTGCAAAATGGGCGGAAAGAGATGGACACCGCAGGAAGGGTCGTGGGGCAGCCCCAGGCAGGCACCCAGGCTGTGTTCTCCTCACATGCACTCAGAAAAGCAGACATTTAGACAATTAAATGGTGGATCTTTTTTCCCTATTCTCAACATAACCATCAAAATGAAAGCTGATCCTGTCGTGTGGAAGCCTCTGAGTAATCTGCTGGAGGAAATGGCTCTTGGCAGCACAGTCCTGGACCAGGAGGACCTTTACCCACCCCAGTGCAGCTATTCCCAGGTATGTCACTGCCTGCTTTGACCAAGCAGGGCTTTGCAAAGTCAATTCTCTTAGTACATACAGCTCAAGTGTTCGTGCAGCACACTGCAGTTATAAAAGTTTCTCTTCTTTCTATTGCTTGTAGAGCCACATATATGTTTCTCATTTATTGCCAGGAAGATCCTCCTCTCAGAAACTTTTGCACCTCTCAAGATGAATTATCAGCTAGTCTTTTAAATTTAAAACAGGTCAAAATGTAGCAGATTGCAGAAACCTACATCAAAATCCCATGTTCACACATGCATGCAAAAATAACTTTCTGTGGTACAAAAAATAACAAAAACAAAACCTCCACATGGTTGTATTAACTCCCACCATCAGCTTTTATCAAAACACTTAATCTACCTTAAGCTTTTGTGCAAACAACAGAAGATGCACGAAATCTCCCATCCCCAGTACTACATTTGATTCAATATTCACCACTGAGAAGAACTGGGATAAACAGAACACCACCACCAACTCCCTGTGTCTTCTCAAAAAAGGGCTTTCCAAAAGTTAAAGTTATTTAGAACACAGCATTCACAGAAATAAAACATTCATCATTAGCTCGCTAATCTCACCTCAAGTCTTTTACCTGCCTTCCTGAAGTTCCAGAAATCATGTGCTCAAATACAAAAAAAAGAATTTACTGAAATTCCACAAACTGTGTAAAATACAGTTATTTAGTATTGAAGTGTCTAAACTGTGAAAATGTTTAACTTTTCTTTCGTTAAAAAGTAAGAGAGTAATAGTCAACAACACTGACCTACTTCAGCTACATAATTCAGAGGATGAAAGGAGGTTTAATAAGCACTCAGCCTTTACTAGTTACAAGGCCTGTAAGCATGTGATGTTTTTATGTAGTCTTGTAAAAGTACATTTTAAATTCTTGAGTGTGTGTATCTATATTGACCTAATGAAGTTTATCATTTCAGCCAGAACAATGCTGTTTTGAGAGGCTGTTACCCGGATAGTTTCCAGACTCATATGAAATACAGCTGCTTCATGAATCCTGACGAGTCCAGGCAGAACCCCCGAGCACCTCAAAGCTCGGGGGCAGATTTAAAAATACAATTCACAGGTCACTGTCCTCAGATAAAGCTTCAGTGAGATCTAAGGTGTTGTGCTAACCCACCGAGTCCAATTGCAGCATACCTTAGCTTTACACGCACAGGAAGAAAAATCTTTCACTTTAATGGTTAATCAGTGACACACTCAGGTTTCTTTTATTGCTTCCGACCTAAATGTGAGCTGCAACTCTCCTGGTAGCTCCTCTTTGCCACCAGGAACTCTTTACCCTGCCATATACCAATCTAACAGCAGAGTGGGTATGCACTTCTCATGGCCCCACATCAAAACAACTGTGAAGTCTCTACATTTTAAAGCCCCTAAAACGAACAGCCTCATCAACACAAGCCTAAAAAGTGAAGATTTGCACATACTAATGTGACCACTGGAACTACAGTTCCAAGTATCAGTTCTACAGAGATCACCTATAAAAGAGATGGTTAAGTTTTATCATTTTGGATAGGTTGAATGAAAATAGGTTGCAAGAAACATAATGGCGTAGATAATGCATGATGTAAAATAAGAACTAACCTAGAAGCTTTCATAAAATTCATTTTCTATCAGCTTTGAAAAAAATCAAAGTTGTAACAGAAAAAAAAGTGGCTTCATTTTCTAGCACACTCAGACATTATATTAAACACTCCTGATAGCAAGTGCAGGTGCCAAGCAATTATCTGAATGATGTGCTCAGATACTTAAGTTTGCTTTTTCCCAGAAACAACAGAAAGGTTTTAAAGTTTCCAAATGTTTTGCAGCATTTTACAAAATGCAGAAATACCCACCTCTCTGTGTGTGTGTGTGTGTGTGTGTGTGTGCGTGTGTGCTCAGGTTGGTGGAAAGCCACAATTCTGATATTTTGACTTGGAAAAAGCCACAAATCTGATATTTTGACTTGGAAAAAGCCATAAAACACCTAAAGCAGAGAAAACCTCAAAACATCATTAGGAGTTTTGCTACATATTTGCGGTGCCTTTCTTGGCATTTGTCCCTCTCCCCCCAGCCCTGCCAACCCCGGCTCACCCGGCACAGCCCGGCTTTCGAAGCACTGAACGCCGGAAAAGCAGCGCCCTCCCGACTTGCCAATCTCTCCATCTGCTGTCGCAGCAGGGGTGTTGGGAAAGCTCTGCTTATATGTCACACTGCATGTTGCTGGAAACTTCTGCCATCTGCTATTGCCTTTCCCTCCCATGCCTCACAAAAATATCAGTGACTCTAAATAGAAAGCAATTCCTTGATCAGATGTTTTAAAGGGTTGTCAATTTGAATAATGGCTTTTTTTGATTGCCCTTGTATTCACACAAACATAACAAATCAGCACAGACGGAGGGATAAAGATGCAAGGTTAGATTTATACAGCCAGTAAATAGCTAAATATGTTGAACAGCCTACCCCAAACCTACTTCTTACAAAAACATTTTTTTGCACTATGATTTGGATGACTTTTGACCTGTGTGAATAACACATGATTCTCTCCCAAAGCCAAGCCCTAAATTCATCACACAACTTATCATGCTGGAATGCAATTTAAACCCACACAATATCATACACAAAAGCACAGTCTCTGCTCAGGCAGCACCCAGAGCTGGAGACGGAGCAGGCAGCAGTGCAGAGGACCCTCGTCAGGGTGCTCTTAGATTTAATGTGTATTTACACCCACACCTGACAAAACAAGCCCTGGGTGAGGCCAGATACGCAATTCAAAATATGCCAGGCTACAGAAAGCATTTTAAAACAAGGACAATCAAGCACTTGGAGACTAAAATATGTTCTACGGTCCTTCTGTGGTCAAAATACAGGGAAATACTAAACTCTGAGGCCAAACACTAAAGGCTTTTAGGATGACCCGGCACTCAGACAACATATCACTGCCAGGGACAGCAGCCCCAAACCCCTGACACAAAGCATCTTATCACGTGTACAACAGACAGCAGAGACGGGTCACGCTGCCTGGTGACACAGCTTTACAATCAGCCTCTTTCTGCTACTCAGTTTCAAGGGAGGACTTACCTTTGTGGGTGCTCTCGGTGCTCGGCTCCTCCTGCCCTGCCTCATCCCTCTGCTCCCCAGGGCCAGTGCTCTCCCTGTGGGGTGAGTCAGGCAGGAGCTCATGGCAATGGAGGCAGCTGCTCCGCACCCTGCTCACAACCTCAAACCACGGGGCTGAGAATCCCCACCCTGCCCAGGGAAGGAAATGCTCTGGGGGAAGCTCGTCACCACCAATGGTCCCCACCTGGGCAGCTCTCCAGCGGCCCCTCCACGTGCACCAAGGCCGTGGCTCCCACATGGCTGCTGGGACACCCTTACCTGTGCGTGTCAAACCCGCCCCGGCTCCCCGGCCTGCGGGCGCCGAGCTGAGGGACAGAGATGGCCCCGGGTGCCGTCTCTCCTTGGCTGGAGGCGACGCCGTGACCAGGGGCAGTGTCTCCTGTGCCTGAGCCGTCCAGGGCCGCTCCCAAACACCCCTCAGGTGGCCCAAAGCAGGATTTGGGGCGGCGCCGGGTCCCTGGGGCAGCGGCAGTGCTGAGGGGTCTCTGTGAGGGGAGCCCGAGGCTGCCTCAGGAGGGGCACGGCTGGTTCCGGCCGGTTCCAAGTGGTCCTGGCCGGTTCTGGCCGGTTCCAGGTGGTCCTGGCCGGTTCCGGCCACTCCCTCTGAGCCCCTCGTGTGGTGCCTTGGTGGAAAAACCCTGCCTGGACACCAGGAGTGAAGAGAAAGGAGGGGACGCTGAGGGGGCAGAAAGAGGTGGCAACGGGGTTAATTTGCCTTTGTTTCTCACCACCCAAACCTGTTTTAATTGCCAATTAATTAAATTATTTTCTCGGGGCAGAGCCCGTTTCTCCTATGCCAGTGCTCCATAAGGGATGTCCCTTGTCCGTCGCCACCCCCTGCCCTGCTGAGGTGGGGCACTGACATCTGGCCACAGCTGGCCCACGGCAGCTTGGCCACTTCGTACCAATCACAGCAGTGTCCTGGGAGACACGCAGCCCGGGACTGGGACACGGACACGTAATCTGGGAGCCCTGACATGGGGGAGCAGTGAGAGGGAAGGTAAACCAGCCCATGGGAAGGGTTACAGGGATCCCCAAACCTCCGGTAAAAGATGTGTGGAGCCTCATCCAGCTAACCTGCAGGGACAGAAATCAAAGCATGACTTGATCTCAACCTAAGTGAGACACTTAGTAAGACAACTGGTGAGGTACTTGGGGAAATCTGAGGTATGATGCCATCTAATTTATATGACAAATATTAAGAAATGGCTTGAGACTGATTCTGACTTTATCTATGTTTAAAGTAAGGTTAGACTTTTTGTCTAGAAGGGAAACTGCCCATTCAACCCCCTGCTGAAAATTGGCAAATCACTAAATATGGAGAGTGGAGATTTTTGTTGGTGTCATTAATTGAAAACTTTCCAACATTTTCTTAATATTGATATGAACCTAAATTTATAAAAAAGAGGCTCAGTACTTAATAGATATTGAAAACACTGATGGAACATTACATCCCTCCTCATAGCAATGACTTGGTGATATTTCTTAAAAGGTGCACTGCACAGTTGGTTTTCTCCCCTAATCATTATTACCCCAGCTAACAAGCAATAGCAAAGAAAAGGTTTGCAATATTTTCTGTTCTTTAAAGACCTGTTGCAGCAACTCTTACTGAAGTCAAATATGGAGACTTTCATGCACAGTTTTCCTAATGGTTGCTCATGTTAATCTTTAACCATCCAACTCCTCATCTTTGACCGTCCAACTTTGTTTATAACATGGTAATATTATACTTCCAAATAAGAAAAAATCATGCTGCTTCAGTTCTTCATTAGGATGTTACATAATCAAAGTTGTGAATGCTGCGAAAGGAAAAAAAAACATTAGGAAAGCATTTGCCACTATTGGGTTCAGTTATGGGTCCCCATGGAGGAAAATTCACTTTTATGCAGACTTGGGTAGCTGCCAGGAGATAAACCCTAACATTTGTTTTGACAGATTTGGGATAGTCCACTTCATTTACCAGGAACTGAAAGAAGTCTACTTGCACAAAAGCAGCATAGCAAGAGACAGCTTTTATGGGAAAAGGAAGACTTGAAAATTTATACTATTTTGGAGTTCTGTCTTTTCATGCTTGAGCATGAAACGCGAGCGTAATTGGTTCCCTTGGGGACACAAATTGAGAGCCTGTTCGCCACAGAGCACAGGCTTCTCATTTCTGAGTAGGTGAACAGGTAGAGACTAAACATTTCATACAACATATTACCACGTCTAGAAGCCTGGAGAACTTGTTTTCAAAAACGTGGGTAAGATCACAGCATGCACAGAGGAAGGAAGTATTGCCCTACCAGGGAGTTCTTTTCTGTGCTTAAACACAGAACAATTTCACTAGATTCAAGCAAAAGGAAAAGTTGACCCAGTGAAGAGTTAGAGGACAAGCAAGAAAGTTTTCCAAGTCTTTTTGATATTTCTGCACACCTCCCATGTTGAATAGCACATGAAAACACAGTAGAATGTTTATCAGAAAGTGATTTGCCGTCAGGAGCCATAAAAACTTGATCTGTCTTCTGCCAAATTTTGTGAGCTTGGAAAATCTCATTTAGATAAAAAAATACCTTAAGATGAAACACTGACTTGTTTGGTTTTGGGAAGGGAGGTGGAAGGGACAGAGTCTCTGTGATTCTTTGTCATAACATTTTGGGGGTTTATGTATACACACAAATTCTGAGAGGTCTATAAAATTTCACTTAAACCCAAAACAGACCAAGGATACAAAATATGCCATTTCTAATATAGCTTTGAACAGACAATGCATGTTCATGTAGTATTTGATTTAATGCCCATTTTATCACAGATGGTATAATCACAAAAACCCGAACACTTGAAAGCAATTCGACAAACAGAACCAGATGTAAAACATCTTGAAGCTTACAAATTCATCACAGAGATTAAGGAGGACTCGAAAATACCGGGTTTCAAAAGTTTCCAGCAGACCAACACATCTGTTCAGTCCAGAAATGCTCTCATACTTCCTGATGTGTTTACACAGTGAGAAGATGCACTAGGAACTAGATGAGAAGCAATTCGGTTGCTGACGTTTCATTACCTTGTTTCTGCAGCAGCTCCAGGGCACAGAATAACCACACGATAATATGAAACCAAAGTACATGGATGCGTTGGACTGAACAGAAATATTACAGGCAGGTGGGAAGCAAGGAAGTAATGTGCTGTTGTACTCCAGTAACTAATGGCAAAGAATCCCTCTGTCTATGAATAATTATGCATTTATTACTGGTTATGGGAAGTCCCCTGTGGAATCACTTTGCATAATCATTTTTAAACTGTAATAAGAACACTGTGCAAAAGGATGGTCCTTTCTATGAATGTTTTTAAAAAAGAACCAAAGAAGCAAATGAACATTTCCTTTACTTGGTCTTCCTGAACAACCACCCACCTGAAGAAATTATACCCTCATCTACACTGGCCTTGTAATCACAGTGTACTGTTTACATTGTGCTTACAAATTTCATTCCTCACGCTCTCCAAGGATGACCATTAGCATCTGAGCCCTCACTGCCATAGTTTTCAAGTCCAACACAAAAAGCAAAGAATACACTAGTCTGCCTGAAAATTTAAAATGCTTCAGACTTCCCAAAAGTACTTGTCTGAAACTTGACTGCTCGTCAGAAGTGAGCAGAAACTTGAGCCAAGCATGGGAGAGCCAAGATCTAGGAGAGGTGAGCAGACACCACCAGCAGCCAGGAACGGCAGCAGTGCCAGAAGTGTTACTTCCAGTCTTCAGTCATGACTTCTAAATCCCTTCAAAAAAATCCTTCAAAGCTCTCATCCACTCTAGTGGTTCTGGATACTGTCCACATTAATCACTCCTAGGAAAAGAAAAAAATATTGTGCTTGTGCAAGCAAAAAGCTCATGAAACTGCATGCAAAATTTAAAAGTTAGCCCCTTCTAGCATTTGGAGTCCAAAAGGATAATGGAAAGAAAGCACTGAGTCAACAGTGGAGCATCTGCAACCACTTTTCAGTGAAGATGGAAGATAAGCAGTGCTGGAGGCATGCTCAAGAGGAGCTTTCCTATGTGACAGATGCCTCCAGCATTCCAGCTTGCTGGCTATTGTCACCATTTGGTGCAAGGAGAAACACTGCTGGCACCAGGATAGTTTTAATATAGCTGCACAAAAATATCCCTTTGCCCCCAGGGATTAGTTAGCTAGTTGTCTCTTATCCAGTTTCCAAGCAAGATTCAAATCTGTCAGCAATTTAGTCTCACCAAGTTAGCTTTGTTTGTACAGATTTCTAGGTGCTGGGCTACATAAAGACATCTTGTAGCATCAGAAGAATCAGCATTTTAAAGTATTGAACTGTCACCGCTAAGCATCCAGTGCCTATTCAAGCTATTTCAGAGTATGGATCTTTTTGGCACCATGCAGTAGCAACTCCTCACTGAGGTGAGCTTTGGCATGAAAACAGAGGTTTACTCTTTGGAAACCAAACCACTGCTCTGCTGCATGGTGGGAAAACTCCTGCTAAAGGAAAAGGTTGTGAATATTTTGTTGTATCTGAACTTCGGATCCATTTTAAAGCAAAAAGAAAATTATCCTTGGGTTCCATTTTCCTTTTCCCTTAGTACATTCATGTCTAATATATAGCAAGATTCACTGTCTCCTGAAGGTTTCTTATGTTCTCTTTCTCAAAAAACCCTCACATCTTCACTTCTATATTGTATACACACAGCATGAGATTGCATTTTCCATGGCTGGTTTTAATTTTGGGAATCATCAGCTAATGCCATGTGCATTTCAGGCCTCTTCAACTCTTCTGTCCTTCACGGGTGACAAACTATGATTTTTATCACAGCAAAAAAGTGTAGCAAGATCCATATCAACTCGTGGCCCTAGGCTTATTAAATTAGTAACAATGTTATTTCTTACAACATTCATCACAGATTGTTAGAAGTGACAAATTTTTACTTCATTATATAATTGTTTGGGTTTTTTTTCCCCTCATATTATGCTTTGCTTTTTCCATCTGTTAGTTTCTGTGAAGTTGCAACACACTTTTGGCACAAACTTGGTAATTTCCATCACAATGTATTCATCTTTCTTCATATTTTCATAAACATCTGGAATCATTCTGCATTTCTCAGTAGAGAAAATATTCCCCAAATCTTACTCCTTAGAAGAATGGGGAAACTTGACACTAAATGATGCTTTGACTAACGAAAAAGCATTGCTACATCTTCATAACCAAGTATCTTCATTTCCCAACACAATTTATATTTATTCTGATTCAATTCAGTGTCAAAAGGATTTCACAGCATACTTCTTGTTTTTATAGCTTCAGGTATTCTAAAGGGTACTGGGAATAACAAAAGAATATACTGCAAATATACTTACAGGTAATTTCAAGAATTTCATAAAGTATTTTCTGGACTATTTAAAAAAAACAAAACAAACCAAAACCAACCCCAAATTTGAAAGTCTGTGACTTTTTTTTCTTTCACAGCTGAAAACTTGCTTTTTGGTTTTGCTCATCTTCATTTTGTTATTAAACCTTACTACAATAAGTATTTTGCTAACATTTGCTAACATCGCTGCGCTTTGTTCAGAGGAAAAAAAATCACCATTAGCTTCTGCCAGTAGCCATGTCAATATTCAAAATTGCTAAATAGGTCTGTTCTACTACTTTATTTTTATTTTTAAAGTTTGTTTTGTTGATTCATGAAATCATGTAAAATGTTAAAATTCTAAACACTATAAAAAATTACATCTGTAGCACAGGAAGCAAAGATAAAACTCAAGTTTTCCTTAATACATTATATCATCTGCAAAAAGCCTCTTGTAATATCTGGATTCTTGTAATTTCTGCTCCAGATAGTATCTTAAGGCAAAAGAAAAATAAAGGAATTTTATACCAAGACCACAAGTTTATTGTGTGCTCTTCAGGTTACAAGATATTCCTCACTAACAACTACCCCTAATTCAAAATAAGACCTCTTATCTTCAACCATTCTAAAACACCTTCCCTTAGCTTCTTGCATGTCCTTACAGCTCCCCACTTTCAGAGAAGCTCTTAAAAATATGGTAGACACCAATCCTGCATATTGGAAATTTTTCTACAAGTTTCCTTGTTTTTCCATCTTCTCAAATCCCAGAAAAATTTCGCAGCGACTCCAAGTAAAAGCCAAACCTTTCTTTTGCTCAAATGTCTGTGACAACAAAGGAAGCCCGTTCTTCAAGGATAAAAGGTAACATCAGCTGGGTCCAGACTTGTCTGGAATCAAATTCTTCTTAGCTTACTTCACAGTACAAGCACAAATTTCTGCATATCTCTGCCTATCACACCTGTCCTGAGCAGCTTACTACAGTACTCATAAACCTTTTGTAACTGTGTTTTCTAGGGTTTTGGAAAAATAAGTCTCCTTCAGCAAGTTTGACTGGATTGGGGTTAAACAGTAAAGAGAGATGCCTCAGTTTTAATCTTCATGTAGTTTGGAGGCTCCATCTGTTTTCTCTTGAGTTGCTTTCTCAGTAGACATCTCTTTCTTCAGACTGGAAATCACTCGTTTTGTTCCCGTGATGGGTAGCAGAGAGAGGTGATGAGCACTTGGATGGTGAAGCCTCTTGGTTCAGGGAGCAGTTCTGTTGATGCTGTGCCACGTCAGCTGCTGGGAACGCTGCTTGCACCACAAGGAGTGTGGCCAACGAGCTCTGATGCTCCATCACCTCTTCTTCTTTCCCACACCAGCTTTACACTCTGCTGACTGAAGCTATACAGTGGTCCATTGGGAGTAGCGTGCCCAAATAAATGGTCCACAAAGGAAACCACCTTGTTCCAGACCTCTGTATTTCACTGTTGGTCAGCCATCAGAAATGCTGGGCCATTTGCAAGCCCCCCTGCCTGGACATTTCCTCTTAGCTTATGCTAGTGCCTGCTAAATCTGTACTTGGCCCCACACGCTTCAGTTGGCCTCTACAGAATAGAGTTTGTTGTTCTGTTTCCTTCCCAGACTTGTTCCCACACCTGCAATTCTCAGTAGCTATTCAGAATAGCTCACAGATTTTTGAAAGGTCAGCGAGCTGGGAGTGCTGTTATTCAAGTGGAGAGGTGTGTGTTTAAAACAGTTGACAAAGAAACCATGTGAGGCCAGGCCTGGCTGCACTCAGTGAGGTAATACCAAACCTGCACCACTGCAGACTGATTATGTACATTGTGTACACATGAACTCAGTGGGAAAGCTGACTGCTCATCTCCCAGTATCCCAGAGAAAGAATTCCTTTTCTTTTTCCTCCCCCCACTTCTATACTGGAAGTGATACTACAGTGACCACCATGCAAGAACACATGGAACTGTCCTGCTAACCTGACCAAAACACAGCCATTCAAATGGGAAGACCTAAGAAAGAGTAACACTTATGTAAGCCAAACTAATAAAGCCTGATATGAATTGAACCTGAGGTAATTAACTCCTCTGTATTAATTATTAAAAAGAGGTATTTCAATAAAGCACTCACTTAAAAGCCAGGCGCTGCATGTGATAAAAGAACAGTAAAACACACGAAGCATTATCATGTGAAAGAAACATGTTGCAATTATGTCAAATACTGCTTTTTATATTTTGTTAACAAGCAAGCATCCCTGGAACTGAGTCTATGTAAAAAACACTTCACAAACCAATCAGAATACAAGGGTGTTATAGAAATTTATTTTATGCAACACTGATTAGTTTTGAAAATTCCCATTTTTAATGTCTTAATTTCAACTTTTATTTAAAAAAAAAATCACTAAAAGGACACAACCCACAAAAATACAATCTGTATCTGCTCTATATTTACAGATAACTGGTCACTATTAAGGCACAGATTTAAAACTAACATTTGATGTAGCAAGTCAAATATTTGTGCATAACATAACACTAACAATACGGTACACTGTACTGTTATATTCCCTTTGTGGAATCAAAGTAAGTGAGACATTTTTTTACTTCCAGTGTGTTCTTTTTGTGTGTGTGTGTGAAGCCCTACTGAAAGATAATGTTGTTCATGGGAAATTCTTCACTTTGGTGTAGATGATATAAGCACTGCTCAGCAAAAGACCACATCAACTTAATACTGTAATAAAATGAGTTTCTGAGTATAGTACCCTCTGGATACATAGCAAGTAACTACAAAGGACTAGAGTGTAAAAAGTTTTCGGATACTTTGAAGTTCAGGCAAAATAAGCAAGAAGGGGTTGCAGAAAATTCTGTACAAAGTGCTGATGAATATTTATTTCATTAAAAATATTTTATAAAATAACATGGCTGAATACAATTTGATTTGCCAACACTGCTCTTGCATGGAAATGACAGCTTATCTGTAAGCACATAAGTAGTCCCTGTGAAGGGAAGTACCTGCGTGCTTAGAAGTAAAGCTCAAGTGTAAAACAGTTTTAGAATGAGAAGTTGTGGCTTCCAAAGAGCGTTTCCATGAAGTTGCTCTTGCCCATGTGACACACAAGAACCTCTCAGATATGTGGATACTGACTCTTGGCATTGAGCACAGTAACTGGTGTGAACAACTGCGTACCAGACACAGCTTTATCCAGTCAGATCTGTAGTACCACCGCAAAACCAGGCAAAGATGCTACTTGACCTAGAGGGGAAGTCACCCAGTTATACACCATTAAGTAGATATGGCTGAAATGATTACTGAGCAGCAATTTTTAAGAAGACTTATATATTATTGCTTGATCATCTATGCCCTCAAGTAACAAGTCTCTTTAAATTCCCTTTGTGTGTGCAAATTTCTCCATACATCATTTTGCATTCTCACCTTAGAAGAAAGAATTATCCATGGAAAGTGTCAGAACTCTTTCTCACCCATTTTTGCGTAAAACCCAACTACTGTAAATGTTATTCTAATGCCTTCTGTTAAGAGCACTTGACAGTGGTTTATGTCCATCTCAAAAGGCTTGTACACTGAACATAAATAGTACATTACAGTAGAGGTAATTCACAATATTTCTTATGGGAATGCTTTTCAATTAATGCTTGGAAACTACGTATTGCATTGCAAAAAGAGGCACTTTATGAATTCCTTCATTATAGCTGAACCCTTCATAAACCCATAACACAACATCTGTCAAGACAGAGGAATAACATCGCCAAATCATTCGGACTTTCACAGTATAAGAATGCAAAAGTTAGCTCTAGCCACTTATAACATGGACTCTTTCCGATGAACATAACTTGTTTCAGAAATAGTTCATCTCCGGAGTTTGAAACACTTCTGCAGCTGACAATTACAAATCTGGATCGAACAAAACAGATGTTATTACATCTATTTTATGTAGGTCACTTAATCGCTGCATGCATAGTCATGTAAGTCGTATGTGTCATTTATTAAATGGCAACAGTGCTGTCTTGTCAAATTAGATTAGTTGTCTGTTTAATCAAACTGACAGCCCAGAGCTCTAGTTTGATGAATGCCTTTCATTCTCTACCATAAATCTGCAGTAGATCAGTTTAATCTGTTACGTATTGTAGGTGTATAGAATCTAAAAATAAAAGTCTGATATAAATAAGTGTCCTTTAGTGGCAGGGTACTAAAAATAGCCCTTTGCTTTGAGACAACCATTAAAAACAGTTTTAGCATAACAGGCAGCAGTTAAATATGTTGACTGCAAAGGGTTAATATTGCAAGGTCCATTTTGGTCTTTCATTGCATCTGTTACAGTGAGTATTATTGCAGGCAGCATTACACTGCTTCATAAGAGCATAATAGGACTGGTCCACTACCAAGTGACTTGATTTTGGAACAATCTCTTCAGATAACTACCCAGGAGACAGAGAGAAGAAAAAAAAAATCTGCATAAGAACTGGTTTCTAGTACCATTATAGTGAGATGTGACAATGCAGGAACACCTGAAAAAATTTGATTAGTGCCAATATAAAAATTGATATGGAAATGAAAGAGAGAAATAAATTTCCACAGGACAAGAAGTCAGAACATGTAAAGTGCAGAAAGACCTCAATAATTATTTTAAGCAGTACCAGAAAAATCCATCTTGATAAAACCAAATCTATCCTCTCTGGCATCCCAGCTCTTCATTCTTCCTTCATTCAACAAAGTAAAAAATTCAGTGCATACATTATAGTTATAGGTAATAAAATACTAAACAAAGAACCCTATATTATTATTATTGCAAGTTCTGTCCAATCTACATGAGTAAAACGTAACCCACATTTGGTGTTTCGAAAGAGAACAGACAAAATGTGTTTTCTCTGTTTTTTTTTTTTTTTTTTTGGCACAGTACTGTGCAGACAAAATGCTTTGGTCCTTGACGCCCAAACTCCCAAAGTGCAGAGGGTGGTGTGCAGTGAAGGCTGTCCACAGGATTGCCAAGTCCATCACCTTTCCAGCTGACCTTTTGAGCCACAACTTCCTGCTACCAGCGGCCGCTGACACTGGCAATGTCCGAGTGATACTGGCGCGGCAGTCTCCCACTGGCTCCACCTTCCAGGAATGAGGCACGGATGTTTGATGGGTCAAAGAGCTTTCTTCGGTTTTTGTTCAGTTCTGCAAAGGTCAAAACACACACAGAGAAATCTCTCATCGGAAATTAATTTTAATATTTTGATCCAAACAGAACACAAAGGTTCTGTTTAAACAAGCAAAATATTTTAGACAGAACAATACGAACTGAAGATATCTGTGATAATCAGTGTCAGGTTAAGGCTCAGAGGCTGCCTGGGACAGAGGCATCTATTTGGTGCAGGTCTTATTTGGCACCGGTACAGTGGGAAGCAGATAAATTTTTGCAATACTGATTTAGAACCAACTGACACAACTGAAACACTTTTAAAAGTTTGTTAGAAACTCTTCCTTTGATACAGATTCATTGCCTGGAAGAAGAGGATAGCACTCCTATGTAATAAGAAACCTCATGCTATTTATCTCAATTAGCAAAATCTAGTTAGGCTTTATATACTACAGCACATTTTAAGAAATTATATCTGGCCTTCTTTCTGCATGTAGGATCAAGAAAATGTATTAATTAAAATGGGTCAGAAAAATTCCAAGTGAGAGTTACATGTTTCTTTCAAATCTAGGGATTTATGGCCTAAAAAACCACCAAAACCCAACCCCCCAAAAAACCCAAAGCCCCTCAAAAGCAGCCAGTTTTTCCCAGTAGGATGATTGCCCTGCTGATCAATAAAGTGGAGTGCAGGGAACTAAAAGCTGTGCCTGGTATGTAGGGCCATTCAGGCCCTGTAGTGCCTGCAATCCCAGAGCTTCTTGGACCCACCGTTTTGGAGCATCCAAAAAACTTCAGAACCTGCAGTGAAACAAACTTTTACCAGGCTCCAGCTGTACAGGACTATTGCAGCTGAGCTGCTATTGGGTAATGGGAAAGCTCTATAAAGCCTGGTTTAAGCACCTCTGGTGAGGGGCAAGCTAATATGACCCCTGTGGACTAGCGTCTTAGTCCTTCCAAGCTTCTTTGCCAACTATAAACACCACTCGAGTGAGAAGAATACAAACTAACAATGCTTAAAATCAAACCAATGATACTTTGTGTTATTTACCTGAGATTGCAAGCAGCATTTTTCTTCTGGCCCCAAAAGTGGTGATTCCTAACTCTTTCAGATCTTGATCAGTAAGAGTAAGGAATGTCTGCAGATCAATCTAGAGTAAAAAGAAATAGGAAAATTTGGCAAAACAAGTTCTTCCACAAAAGTATTCAGTGATAAATGTGATTCAGAATGGCTTTGCTTTTTTTTCTCCCTACTGCTTTGTACAGATACTCTGTTCCTACTCAGCCAACCTATTGCTTGCATGGAAACAGCAATAACAGCTTTTCACTGGCTGCTTCACACAGCTGCTCAATTTAATACACTACTGACACAGAAGGAGAAACTGAAAAGTGGGCAGTTTTAGAAACATCACAGAAGATCAATTAGTCTTATTTGTGAGTCTTGAGATTGAGTATTTTCCAAAACCACTACAACACACTTGGGAACACTGTATATGCCAGGTATCTACATCTGTGGATATAGTAGGTGCTTCAGACTATAGCAGGTCAGCACAGGAGGATTGCTCAACTCCTGGTGACACATTTGAGTTCAAGCACCAAGCATTCCACAGTGTGTGCAACCATGGATGTTTGTGGTATTTCTTCTCCCAGTACAATTCACAGAAACATTGTGGGAAATTGCTTAGTTTTCACCCTGGCCAAACTACTTGGCTCGTCTCACACCTAATCAGCAGCTCTTGAGGTAAGAAAAACCACAACAAAAGCCCAGCTGCCAAGCAAAAGCCACCCTTAGTATCAGAAACCAATACAGCCATCTCTCCTTTTTAGGAGGGTGGCTAAAATAACAGGAAAGGATTAAGAGACTGGATAATATGGGTATTATGGAACATTCAGAGGCGTACAGAGGAGATAAACCTGAGGAGCTGTACACAGAATTGAGGCACAGCTGGATTTACTAATTCAGGTTGAGGACTGACCCCACAGCACTTAAGCAGCACGATTAGGGAGAGAGACAGTGAATGAAGGCACGAAATGCACCAGATGCAGCTGTCCCCAGGCTGAGCCAGCAGCACTGCACTTCAGGGGGCTCAGAGTGCACGGGCAGCAGTGACTTAGGGCACAGGAGATGGTACAAGTTTACCTCCTGTCCACCCTTCTAACAGTGTAGCACACACTTGAGTGCATTCTTGGTGTATGCAGACCTCAGTGCTGCTGAAGACACAAAGTGGACATACGGGTCAGAACACAAGAAGATGCCAAATCCAGCTGTGGTCCTTCCCCTGTACCACATGAGATACTGACAAAACCCACATGGACACCTGTTTTCCACCCCACTACAGCCAATTCCAGCAGTGTGGCACATACAACTTCCATTTACTACTACAGTGCTTTCAGGACAAGCTCAGGAGCTCCATGCCTACGCCTGTAATTCTGGCAGCTGGGCTCACTGTACTTTTGTGACCAACTTAAATCTGTCAGCAGAACAAACTATCTGCAAATAACCAAGTGGACTCTACCTATACAGCATTCTATGGATAAGGAATACTTGGAATTAGCTGGTGTGCAGATGGAAATCTCACACAGTTGACTGACCATATCTCCCTGTTGGGAGTGATCAAAGGAAGTCAACTGGCACACAGGGAAGAGGCAAGGGATGAACATATATGTGACCCCAGCATGGGCCGAGACAAGACGTCACTAACAAATGCAGACTGGATTTCCATAACCTACACATGAAACAGACAAACCTATGACATTCTGGTCAGCATCCTAGTTCACCGAGTAGGAGCCAAGGTTTAAACTTCCTTGAATGACAAGAATCCAATCCTACTCTGATTCTTTGTTACGTATAAATCCACGGTGCAGGACAACATAGTACCCGTGTCCAGGTTCGCTATCTGGACACTGCAAGGTGCATGGAACACTTTGAAAGAACAGCCCATGAAAATCCTGCCCCAGAGTAAGAGTTCTAAGTGGCTTTGGTCAAGAGACAGAACAACAGCTGCTGGAATAAATCCTACTAACACAAAGGTGTTTCAAAGGAACACTTACCTCTTGCTGTTGGAATACGTCTGTGTATTTGCCCAAACCAAGTTTACTGAAGAGCTCAGGCAGGTCAGATCCCTTAAACAAACTGTTCAGGTTACAGCCATTGCTTCCTGTCAGCGAGGAAATGCAGTCCATGTAATTGCTGCTACTGAGATAGTGCTCAGCTGAAAGGGAAGAAGTGCATTTTTTAGACACTTCACAGAAGGGCACAACTTTCTACCAACATTATATTCAAATAGATCATTAGATCACAAAATACTTAAATCTTTATTTTTCAGAAAAGAAAAGAAAGTCTCTCAGTGGGCTAAGAGAATGAACACCATGAAGCAATTTTTTTGTTCATTAAGTTCCAGTGTTTGTTTTCTACATATATTTATATCTATATATTTTTTAATATATATTTGGGTAAACATTTTGAACAATAAAACATTTAAATGATAAAATCACATTATGGGATGAAATCACATGGATACAAGTCAGAAAGTCATGGAAAGAGCTGCAAGACCCCATGGCTTTTCCTCCTCTTAAGCCCTCTCCTGTTTTCTCCAGTGACTATTTCGGAAAACACGATTGCACACAAATGCAACCAGTACTTTTTGGTCTGGATGGGGAAAAAAACCCACACTGGAGCTATTCCTGATAAAAAGAACATGATGTGGCCATTATTTTACTACAATACAGACAAAAAATAAATGCAATAGTTTATAAAATACTAAGACTGAAATACACTCCCTACACAACTTTAAATTACATTCCCAAAAGGTAATAGCTTCAAAAAGTTTTCACAACGACTTTGTTAAAAAAAAAAAAAAAAAAGAAACCAGGTTTGGCAGTGCAATCCCTTTCCTCCATGTGTGCATACTGATAGTATACAATCACATAGTTCCTAATTATTTTTCCTCATGCTGTGCAAGAACAGGACAGCTCCCAGGGAGCGCATCAAGCACGTGTGTAAGTGGAGCCACTGGGAGTGCTCCCTCCCTCACTACTGACATGGGAAGAACAGCAGTGAAAGCATAAGCAGCTTGCAGCAGGTAAAGGGTATTTTCCCAGGTAAGCAAAATTAAGATTTCCCCAGAGACTTCTGCTATGGCCTTTAATACAGAATGCCAATAGGATGTGAAAAATCGCCATTTTTCACAACGAGTTGTGCTACATTTCTTATTTTTTCTGGGCACAAACTAGTTGGAAGCATTCGAGATTGGATTTAGAGAGCTTGGAAAATTTCTGTCAAACTCAGCTCTATTTCGGAAAAGAGTTTTAAAATACAGTAAACTGTTCAGTGTTGAAAATGTGAGTGTTAGGTTTGACAAGCGAAGCAATAACTAACTTGAGTTTTTAAGACTTTAAAAGGTGGTGCCTTGATTTCTTCACTATCAAAGTAACACTGAAAATACCCAAACAGAAATTCTCAGTCGTTCCTCTTACTGCAGTCAGGAAGCATTATCTTAAAAATAAAGGAGAAATTCAACACAACTGTGCAATTGTGTCAATGAAGTCATACATTTTATTCCTCCAGCACCTGTACATTAAGGTAACTACACCTGTCCACCCAACTCATAGCTGTTTCTTTTATCCTTCCTCTACACATTTTATTCCCTGGGAAAGCTACAGCTGCCATAAAACAATTTCCTGCCCTTCCGGTATATTTTCTGTATTTGAAGACTTCCTTTCTTAGAAAGTCCATATTTTCTTATCTGTGTACTTGGAATTCAATCTGGGATTTATGCTTTTAAGAGAAAAATGCAACAAAAAAAGTAAACCCAGCCATAGTACTTATTTCCTCATAATGCAGATCTGTAGTATGGACTAGTATTCTCTACCTCCACTTTTCTCTCCTTCAAAAAAGCATTTATTAAGTTATAAAAAAAATTAATTGATGTTTCAAAGAGTTGAACTAAAATATAATTTATTTTTTTTTTTAAAGTTTCAAACATTGTTTAAAACACCTTCCACTAGCCTAGGTTGCTCCAGGCCCCATCCAACCAGGCCCTGGACACTTCGAGGGATGGGGCAGCCACAGCCTCTCTGGGCAATCTGTGCTGGGGCCTCACTGCTCTCACAGCAATGGATTTTTTCATAATATCCAATCTAAATCTGCTCTTTCAGTTTGAAGTCATTCCCCCTTGTTCTGTCACTACAGGCTCTTGTAAATTTGATTCCCGTGAAGAGAATCGTGCTTTAAAATTCAGTATCAGCATGGATTGTGACTTCTTCAGTGAGCAAATAGCCCAATAAAGACCTGGCTGTTGCTGCACTGGTAACAGAGTAGAACAATGGCAGCCTAGAAATAAGCTTTTATAAAGGTCTGGTTTCAGAACACCTTGAAAAAATACACTTCCAAGACAGCAAAGAGCTTTCCAGCAAGAATGTCTGGCATTTATACAATTTCCTTAAGTTTTCCTTTTGGACCATTATTTGTATATCATGTTACACTAGCTTGCATATGCTTTTATATTTTAATTTGTAAAAAAAAAAACCAAAACCACAAAGCTGTTTTAAAGTTGTCAGTAATTTAAATCCGTAGTGATGTCAGGATGCATTTATATCAAAATAAGTATTAATTGATATCAATATGATTTTTTTTTTTTAATCAGGTATTAAGAGTTTATTAACCTGATTTGTTTTGTTTCCGTTTGGGGCTGCCAATTGAGGAGACAAAATCATGAGCAGTGGGTCCCAGCCCATTACGGTCTCTCCAGTTATCAGATTCGCTGCCACTTCCCAGGTGCTCCCGACTGCTGGACCGGGACAGCGACATCGATGAGCCCTGCAAATCACAGAAAGAAAGTTTGGGCAGAAAAACAGAGGTTTCATTGTGACTCAGATGTTTTCTTTGAAACAGCTCAGTTAAAAAAAAAAAAAAATCCCAGCTTTTAATACTTGCAAACATTCTTTTGGCAGTTGATCAATGGTCAAATAATTGCAGACCGGACACGAAAACAGCAGGTGTGCTTAAAGCATACACAGTTTACAGTTTTTAAGCAGGAGTTATTTAAAGACCATGATTCAAAATAAACCGCTTGGTATTTCCAAGTTTGTTTCCAAAACACTCCACGGTATCGAATTCCCACACAAATTCTAGACAAAGTAGTCTATTGACTACATCACTTCACAGGGAAGAGAACATAACAGAACATTTATCTGAAGATAAGTGGCTGAAGTACACAATATTACAACAATTCTGGAATGGCCTGTGAATTTGCAGTTGTGTTTGTAGGGTGGTTTGTTTTTTTTTAATAGATTTTATATTCCTGTAAAATACTAATCATGATCTCTCATCGCTGTGGGTGAGAATATTCCAAAATAAGGTAACAGTATTCAGTGGGGACATACCCTAGTGAAAATGACATTGATACCACACACTCACATAAGCTAAAAATTGTGGAAATTAACAATTTCATTCTAAACACTTCGACCAAATTGCCATTGAAAAGCATCACTCAGGACACAGCAATCTTTTATGCTATTCAGTAAAACTGACAGCACTGAAGAAACAAGGCAAAAGCTCCTTATCACTGGTAAAATCAGGATGGTGTGAGTTACAGTTAGTATGGTTCCAGAAAAGAAGGAAGATAAGGACTGACTTCAAGTCTTACAGAAGAGCAAGAAGAGACAGAGCCTCTACATTACTTGAGTTCATAATGATGTCTAAGAGTTGTCAAGTTAAAGAAAGATCTCATCCAACGTTTCTGGAAAACTGAATGCACAGTAAAATACCACAGCAAAGATGAACCATGTTTGGTGAGCTTATTTTATGAATTAACTTCCCAGACATTAGACCATGATGACAATACTTGATCTTCTCAAAGGCTTCAGCACGTGACTCTCAAAGGTGCACATGCATTGGAAGTGTGTTGAAACTGCTAAGCAGAGGAGGGTACTACAAGGAATCCAAGATTTTCAGCCTCCACAGATGTTTCCACAATAGCTCATCCCAAACAATGGTAACTGGAGTCCCAACACGGCAGAGAGAGCTGCCGTGGTCTGTGGTCTGCTCGTGGGCAGACTCCAAGTGACTGAGACACTGTGTTCTTGGTTGGAATGACAGACCCACTTAGAGACTTTAGACATCATGGTCTGTGGAAAAACCCCACCCCAGTTCAACCAACCAACAACAAAAAAAATAAATCACAGATTAGGGCTGTATCTTTTTGTCTCCCCTAGTTCCTACTGCATTATGTGTATCCAAGCCTACTGCATGTAGCTGAATGACTCAAAAAGCTGGCATATCAACTGGAGAACACCACAGCACATTATCATGGTTGAATCTTTCTTTTGCATCAAAAGCTAGGCATACCCCAGAGAAAAGCTGCATAAACACACCATTTACATTTTATATAAGTAGGACAGAAAAAGGTGTCTAATATGGAAGTTAGGCAAGATTCCAGCAAAGAAACACACTAAAAATCAACTTCAGAATGCCTTTGGAAAGCAAAGAACAAATTCACTACAAGATTCCCATACTGGGACTCTGAAGAGACTTGCTGGACTCTGGCTGCCTTCTGCCTGGGAAATTTCTGGGCCCAGTGAACAGTGCAAATAGAGAAAGCTGTTACAGTTCTACAGCTCTGTCAACATAAGATTTGCTGCAGACATTTCTTGTTCTGAGGTTCTGCTCCACCATGCAGTCATTCACATTATATAGTTTATCTGCTATGTATACACTGTTTTCATTAGGTTACCAAATTTCTACTGCTTGTCTGCAACAACTGAGATATTTGGCCCCATAAGTTGTTTTAAGTTTCTTTAAACAAATACATTTTAAGCAGACTTCCATGCTCTGTGACTTCTATAAGATCTGTAAAACAGATATAACTGTGTGTGTTGGGCTGAATGCATTCCATATGCCTCAATATTTATGTAAGAAGCATTTTTCACCATAAAATATATTCAGAACATTAAAAAATCTTATCTGCAAGACTTCTTTTTTACAGAAGTTATGGACATTTCTCAAGAGAAATAACTGTATCACTCACTAAAAGTAAACTTCCCTTACAATGTACTTTTTTATACCTCATATGTAGTTGTCATGGATGGCTTGTACGATACATGATTCGCTCTTCTTAGTTCCTTGATAGTTTCTGCAGGCATGGATTTAGAGAACCCCAAACCACTCCACGTATTTGTTGGAGTTCTCACTTCTGTTACAACTGGTTTCTTTAACATAGCTGAAAAAATACAGAGACAAATCAGTAAATCTCAGCCTTAGTGAAGGTGCTGAGAGGATAATCCTGCAGCCATGAACAGCAACAACTGCAGCCCAAACAGCAAACTCCAAACACCTCCACTTGCTACACAGCTTGAATCCTGCTCTTCCTGAAGGCAATTTACTCTGCCAGAAGATAGTTAAGCCCCACAGGGCTGCATGGAAGCCAAAAGAATCACATCTGTTTTGAAAAGAGGAGCTTCTGGTTTTCTTTTGGTGTCTTTTTTTTTTTTTAAACAAGGTCAAAGATATGGTGAAGTCCCTTAACAATTTTGTAACTTATTTAATCCCTGAAGTAAGTAGCCATTTAGCCAACACGACAAACATCATAAGTTTAATTTGCATCCAAATAAAGTCCGGTGTTCCGGTTATGAGCACTCTGAAGACAATATGGATCATTTGCATACAGATATACTTACATATCCCATCTGCAAGCTGTTCATATTGTATTTTATGCTATGTTGGTATTAAAAATTTTTTGGAATATAAAACTAATAGACAAGAGTTTCACTAAAAATTTCAGATTTGATTAAAAAACAAATTACAGAACTGGAGCTTCAAAAAATCATTTCATCCATGTACTAACAAACTTTCTAGAAATCACTGTTCGTGCACATACCTTTGGTTGCTAGTAGTTTCTTCTGTTCGTAGTCAAATGCCTAAAAATTAAACATGCAGAAGATAGCTTAATTGCCATTCTAACTAAATGTCACTCCAGTACTTATCTCTTTGTGAAAACAAAGGTTTTTAGAGTGGCCAGTGAATATATCTAGGAGAAACCTGAAGTACTGCACAATAATTTGACAAAAGTCCAATTAGAGCCTTAGTTCACTGAAACATAGACAAATATTTTAATTAACTATCCAATATCCATTTGAGTGAGGGTGTAGCAATATTTACAAACTGCTTAGGCAGAATTTTTATTTAATTTGTTTTTAATAAGATGTTTTTTCAAGCATAGTTTCTCTTCCTTAACCATCTGCACTCCACATTTAAAACATTCCTCAACAGTACCAAAAAGATAAAATATATCTTAGCAAATCCAGGCATCATGGTTATTTTTAATAATCTTTCAAGTTTAGCTCTCCTCCACTCTCATCTTGTGAAAGGGAAAGAACTTAAGTGTTGAGAGAATTTTAGAAACTCTTGTATCTGTACTGCCTATGACAATGGAAGATGTGAAGTTTAAATATCCCTGATCAAACAAGCTACAACTCATTGAATTACAGGTTAGCAAGTCTAAACACAAAATACTACAGTATTAGCCTGAAGTGTTACATTCTCTAATAAAAATAATTAGAGGAATACCTAAGGAAAAGAGCTGCAAAACACTTCATCTTGTTCCACTATTCCTTACAGTCTGGTTATGCCCACGCTCTGATAGATCTATACTGGGAACTAATGTGTTACTACTGCCTGACAAACAAAGGGGTCTCCCTCCCTTCCCGGAGGGATCTGCAAGAACATTTATAGTAGTAGGCTGTAGTTAACCAGGTAGGAACAGTACAAGAGAAAAGAAAAAGGAGTATATGTACAGATTGACATTTGTATAGCAAAACAACTGTAATTAAGCCTCCTATATAAAACTTGAAGCTATATAAAAATAATTGTGTTGACACTGCTTGTGAGAAGCGGCAAAAGGTCTTCCGTAGATGTAATTCTCTCAAAGTAACAATATAAGATTTCTTAAAGGCAAATGATGCTTATGTAGACTAACACAGCCACCCAATTTTTCTGTACCTAAATTTTTCTTATTCAACAGAAGCATAAGAGCTTTTCTGCCTCCCAGAATTTTCGTTGACAACCCACTCTGCGGTCAAAGGAGTTAATGACTCGGCTGTGAATGCTTTTACCGAGATGCTAATGACAATTCAGCCTCCAGTCACCTGTGCATTCCGTGCTAATTTCCCTCGGGAATTACCAGGTTTTATGCTGCAATTGGCTGTATTCAGGGAGACGAGTACCTGCATGTTGACATAGGAGGGCTGTGGGGCCAGACGCGCTCGCTCAGAGTTCTGCTGGGCGGCCGCTGCTCGCTCTGCCGCCCGCTCACTGCCAGGAGCCTTCTTGTCAGCCACGGGGCCCTCGGAAGCGCTTAACTCTGCGTCTGAGAGCAGCCTCTCTGCGGTGCTGCGGGGGCAAAGGCACTGTTAACTCAGCGATCCTTTCACATGCAGCAAACAGGCAACGCAGTTTTGATAATCGAGCTTTACCCTGACAAGTTTGGCAGTAAAATTCAAGATGTGTCAGCACACAAACACCTTTCAGCAACATTTCCAAAAGTTTCACCTCTCCTGTACCTGTTGGTTGGTGAAAGAAAGCATGTGTTGCTCCTTCCTGTATTACCAACTAAGAGGCAGAGTGTAGACTCAATTTTGAGCTGTCTGGTATCTGGAATTATTGCATGCCTTGCTCAGGCCAGCAGTTCTAACAGGTAGCTATAGGATAGTTCTAAGAGATAGAGCCTATCTACAGTACCTGTTAGATCCTAACAGGTAGTTGTAGGATAGAGATTGCATAACAAGGGACTAAGAAAGTTAACATAGGTCCTACTTGCCTTTAAAGTTCCAATATCTGCAGTCCTACACGCCTTCAAGAATTGAAGTTCTACATGCCTACCTTACCTCCTAATGCAATCTTTCTTTTTTTTTTCCCCTAAAAAATCAGCCACATTTCAGGCTACTCTAGAACAGTAATGTCTGACTTCAAAGCAAAGTGATCCTGTCGTGTTGTAGAAGCTGTAAACTACTACCCAAAAATATGCCCTAGGGAAACTGTGAGCACTGTGTCCTCAACAAAAAGAACACGGCATTCAAACAACTGACTGACATACAAACAACAGAATCTGGTTAGCAGGAATTCTTGGATTTCTAAACTAAGAGAGTAGAGTTAATGAAATACATATCATAGCTTTAACAGTGTAAATAAACGAAGCAAAAGAAAATATGCATCTCAAAAGAGTGGCGATAAACAGTTCCCAAAACAGTGAAAACACAAGTACATCAAACATAAACATTGCATTAGGAACAAAACTTGTGTTGCCAAGAGGTATTGTGACTCAAAAGAGCCTTTCCCACTGCTGTCTCGTTAAAAAAACCCAACCCAACCAAACACTGAGACAAGTGTTTGAGAGCATGCTGCTAATGCCCTGATTATTGTTTTTCTGAGAAGCAAACAGCCTCAGGTACACACAAGAGGAAGAAGTTGTTAGAAGCTATTCTCAAAGCAAACAATAAACAAGGAAAGTGTAAAAATATACCCTTTAGCAACAGGTAATGAAAGTTCCTCTGACAAAAATCCCTATTCTTTTGGGGGAGAAGAAAGATGTTTATTTTTTTAACAAAATACTTAAAATGTACAGAAAGTTGGCAGTTATCAGATAAACTGGGGACTATAATAATGCCTAATGTGATTAAAAATCACGGCCAAAATAAATTAGTTCTTTGAGTATCTTATGACTGAACCACTCCTCCTATGTACAAAAACATATTAAGTAATTTTGTATTGCGCAAGTCCCATTAATCTGTATTTATACACTCAACTTACTGTAAGTGAGAGTTTTTGGTGCCTTGCAGTAACTCAACTGTTTGCCTCTTGGCACAGGCCTGCTTGGAAGAGCTCATCATCTGCTTCAGATCACTGGTATTTGCTGAATGGGAAGGACTTCTTGGCATGCCCACTTCTACAAAAGCATCATTGCAACCTGCAAGACCAATAAAGAGAATAATTAAACAACAACCACCCTTTTACGCTCTAGTGAACTTACTGAAAAAATGACAACTATGGGATAAAATCTGTTCTTCCTCCTCACAGAACTGTTGTGGGTCTTCTTGGTTAAGGTTAAGAAGTCAGGTATGTAAGTTCAAATGCCAAAAAAAGGTGTTAGCATTCACATTTATAGTAGACACACTGAGCATTCTCTTTCTTAAAATATTTACTTTAACTAAAATTAATTAGTATTAAATGTGAAGACTGACAATTAGAAGTGACTAAGCATTCTGAACAAAACTGTGTGTTCTACAAAAAATTTTCTGCAGTAACATTCTCAAAGGCATTAATTATTTCCCCTTGTTAAAGAGCAAACATAAGACATCATTTTAAACCAGGAGAGATTGTTTTAAGCAAAGGAGTTAAGCTGCTGCTGCAAAAATGCTAAAATCCTCATAGGTTATTTCCCTCTGTCCCTAGGGAATGTGTGACATGTTACAAGGGCATAAGGTTATTCAAGGTGTATCAACAGTACATCTCACTCCTTCTATTTACTTTCTTTGACAACGAATCTGGGAGATCCAGGATTGTTTTCCTGTAACATGGCTGCAAACCCAATGCAGAGGGAATATCTTCACACTTCTGTTTCGCGAACTGCACGTCAGCCACACAAACACTACCAGACGAAGGAATGCAACGTCAAAACCTTACCTTCTTCACTGTTTGACTTGGCAGCTACTTGTTCCGAGGCACCATGAGCACTTGTTTGTCTCACCGGATCACCGTGGTTTGCGCTCAACACATTCTCCCCCAGCGATGTGGCAGACAGTGCAGCATACTTGATATTTGAGGCCTGGAACGATCGTCAAAAACCCCCAAAAGTGATTTCTATGCTTAAGGAAATACCAAAGCAATTTCCTATCTGTGCAGGAGAAAAAGAAACCCATCCCTGGTACAGGAGAACAATATGTTTGAGTGTTCCGGTTTTCAATCTTTTTCAGTCATATTTGGAAACACCACTGTTTTATTTATAAACTTAAAAGCTTTAAGAACTACTAACATAGATAGTTTTCTCTTTCAGCTTTCCACAGCAGAGGTCTAGTACAAAGAGATCTGTTTCTCCAGAGACAGCACCTACCTTTACATGACCATTTAAAGAAGGTGAGACTTTTTTACTCTCTGGTTGCATGCCGTTAATGTGGACTTCGACAGGAGTCAAGCCTGGTGGTGGAGATGGAATGTTTTGACTATAATTAGGCACTCCAGACAACAGAATACTAGTTAAGGTTGCTTGGGCAGTAGATGGTATCATTAGGTGTGGAATAGCAGAAAAACCTGGAACAAAATTTCGTTATGTTCTGATCAAGTTTCTCATTTAATTTTCTCAGGCATTATACAACTTCATACAAGTCTTTATGTAGCTCTGATAGATTACTAAAAAGTTTTCATTGGAATTACATGCCAAAAAAATAATGCTTTATCTAGCCATTACTGGTTAGATTAACTTAGTTGTTTTTTTTTGTAAAACAGATGAAAACATCACATGGGACTGCATACCGTAAGTTTATATTAAGTTATAACTTTAAATTTGCGTATTTACTCATCCATCCATGTTAAGATAAATGTAGGAATCAAGGTTCCAGAGAACAAATTATTCCGGACTCATCAATTGTCACTCTAATGACTAAGTGTTGCACCGATCATGTAATTCACATTGAACTTCCACTAACCTGTGGTGTTTGTGTTAGCAAGAGATGTTGCCCATAACGTGGGACTAGGAGTGCCTGAACTTGGACTCTGCAAGGGGCTCACAGAGCTGTTAAGGGCATTCAAAAGAGAGTTTGGAGCAGCTGAGGTGTTGACTGACAGGGCTGTTGGACCTAAAAGGCCTGCAAAAAAATTATGCAAGTGAATATTTAGATAAGACCTGCAGGAAAGCATTTTTCACAGAAGTACCAATTGAAAACAAACAAAACCCCACTAAATTGCACCAGCATGTATTTCACAAACGAATTTTAATATTAACCCTGCTGGTGCACAGAGCACACTTAGAAGGCCTGATTGGAGAAGAAGAATTGGAGCATCTTTAAGTCTTTCTACTGTACCCTAAGTATTGTCCTAACAGTCTGCACCAGCTGCTTCTCAGCCCCACCATCCCTTTGTATCCCCTCTATTGCTTCTGACAGTTTGTTTCAAAGCACCATCACACACAGACAGGAAAGCAGCTGTACTGCACCACCTTACTTTCATTTCAGACAATAACCCTTTCCTCACGAACTCCCATGAATGAATCACTGCTTCCACACTAAGGACTACTCAGTTCCCTCTTGCATCTTCAATACTGACTGCAAGCCACCCCTCAAATGCATTGCTTGCTGCCAAAGCGTGCCCTCAAACCAGCTCTTCATGTGAGAAGATTGATAAACTCAGCACTATACACTAGAAAGGTAAAAACTCCAATCCCCCAAAGTGCAGGCATGACAGGAAGTCACAAAAGCAGCATTAAAACCCACTGTCAAATGGCACAAATACTTGGCCCTGTGTGACCCCAAGGCAGCCTGTGACGTGGAACCACACAGCACTCCTGGGTGGCAGGTCACAAGGGAGCATGGTGGTGACAGGAGAACTCAGTTTCATGAACCAGTTATGTCAAGGTTTGTCAAAAAATTCTTCTGGGACTGCTTGGCTTTCTACGCATTTCTGACACAAAGCTTGAAAATAAAACAGTAATTCCAGCCTGGGCTACGATCTGCTTCTATAAAATTACATTAAGACAGCAAACTTACACATTTCTGTCCTGAATTACATACTGATAAGCAAGGTCTAAACTAGAAGCTCGTGTATCCCTCAATTACAGTGAAATACAGCCAGAAGTGAAGTGTGGTGTTAGCTGTGTTAACTTCCCTGTACTGCTGACATGCTTAAGTACCTACACAAATTCAGGGCAGCTTGAGGCATCACGTTGCCAAAGACGGTGTAAAAGGCACATCCCACCTCACCTGTATTTCCCTCCCTTTCAGCTGAGTGGTTTGAGTGCTTCCAGAGATTTTGTTTCTACAGGAATGAGTCACACCTGATCACAAGAGCCTCGGAGAAAGCTTTATAACAGCAATCCCTTGAAAGGCGAGATGCTGTTGGAATTCTCTAATGCCTTAACACAATTTCTTATGCAAAACACACATCTGGTCCTTTTTTCTAGTACAAGCGAATTAAGTTTCAAACAAACATATATCTATTAAAAATATAAAAATATGAAAAGAATAAACACTTACCAAGCCCAGTGAGTCCAAGTCCTGCTGAGGACAAAATATCCAAACCAGGACAAGACAGACCAACAGGGCACGAGACAGTAGAGGGATTTGATGCTATGGTGACTCCACTACTTTCAAGCCCCAAGAGACATTTCCGTGCCTCGTACATATTTAAGGCATTTCGTTCAACACTTTTTACAATCACAGACTGCAGGGGAAGAAAACAACAATGAAACACAATGGAAAATAAGTGAGTAACACAACTTCATAACATGGATCTGCAACACAGGTAACTCTTCTTAATAGCCCTCCATGTCCATCAATAACAGCAGTGTGAGACAGCATGAGCTGTTTTAACATCCATTACCAGCCTGTCAAATTTAGTGGCCTTGACAGTAAGTTTAGGGATTTCATGTGCACTTGCAATGAGAATGATGGAAGACTTCCCTATCTAAGAAAATTAATTATTATTGTACTTTGGTGCTATTTAGCACACCAGATGTTAAGTGCCCCAAGATATCTAGATAAGTGAATCAATAATTAAAAATCCTGTCGTCTCTTTTACCTGAGGTCCATACCTTGAAGTGGACAAAAAAATTGCCATATTAAATTGTTCATATTAAATTCAGCTATTAAATCCATAGCTGTCTGCGAATAAAGTAATAAATACCTGGAAAATTAAATTGCAAAAAAACATTGTTTTGTGTAGATTCTCTACAGGGTGTTTCTTTCTATCAATTTTATATATCCTTACACAGGGAAGCTTACCTACTGGCCCAGTGGAATGATCACTTACCATTTCAAGGTTTTGCCTACAATGACATTATATACAACATACAGACAGCTGCCATACAGGCCTGAATATTTTACAATGAACACCTCTCGTCAGAAGTATTTTGTATTTCTGCTTTTCATGGCTCTTTTCAGTGTCTTGCATGTAACAGCAACTCTTATAGTCACAATATTTTTTCATTTTGTTTAATTTTGATTGCTACAGAACACTGTGATTGTGTGTGGGAGCTGCAATTTTAGACAAATTTCTTTAAAATCAGTCCAAAGTAGTTTTAGTCAGACACAATTTGTCTCCTCATAATTCATTTCCTTTATCAGTATATTCCATGCAAAAGCTAACATCTGTATTATCAAACATTTAATGAAAGTCAAATTACCATAAAGCAGAGCAGCTGGATCATTTAAACTGGTATTTCAAGCACAAAATATATATGCCTTTTACAAGTTTATGATCCATTAAGTCAGAGAAGAAGAGCACACGTGTCAACTCATCAGCTCTATAAAGTTGCCGTGACAGCCTAAAAGGGATGTATTAGCTTTGCACAAACCTTGCTTGGTTGCTTTGGCTTGGGCTTAATGCTTATGAAGACGTCTAACTGCTCCATTAGCTGGGTTATAAACTGTGGTTCTACTTCAATTTCTTCCTTCATATCAAACATGAGCACAAGAGGAAGGCAACCCTGAAAAGAAAGGCACAAAAATTCCCAGCGCTTACAACTGACCCTTTCCCCACGAAAATGTTAGCAATAAACTGAAATCCAGACATGGTAACATTTGCACATCATGATACCAGAAGTTCAGGGGAAAAAAAAGAAAGTATGAAATTTTAAGGAAGGCTGTTTCCTTGTATGCAAAAACACAGGTGTATTTTTCTGCCCTGGGAATCTGAACAGTTTGTTAGTGTAAGTGTGAAATGATTTCTTAAGTATTTGGCATTCCAATCAGCACATATGCACCCTGGTTAGTTATTTATATATAGACTGAGGTGTCTGGGGGATTCAAATTCAGAAAACACTTATTAACACTTATTTAACACTTCTTAAACTAGATAGCAGGCATCACACTGAAATGTCTCATGTTAAACTATATTTGAGATAAGGAAACACAACTCTAAAAAGCTTCTCTGTAAATTACCATTGCCTAAGTCTTAACTTTTACCTTTCTCTTCCCCTGTCCCAGATCAGCTGGATAAGTATTTTCCAGTGTTGTGGATGACATCTGCAACACACTTGACATACTAAAACCTTATAGAGTAAAAAAAAAAAAAGGACCTCTAAAAAAGGCCCAGACCAATGAAACAACGAAAAACTGAATAGTCACAGGATACTTAGAAATTAGCAGATTGCTACTTTTCATAAAATAACAAAAATAGAGGGTAAAAAAATCAGTAAAAAACAAATCCTACTTCTGGTGATTTTAGGTTCACAATAAACAGTATCACATGTGTCAGAAAAATCCACAGTAAGATACACTCAAGGAAATAGTTTTAATTAATCAGTTTCCTGCTTTGGCTTCAGAATGAAAAGCAGCAAATGGGTGCATTTAGTCTGCAGATCACTCGTTCAATGTAATTTAATATTAAATATCATTCCTTGACAGTACCACCTATAGCTGCACAGCACTACCAAAACTTCAATTAAAGCAATTTTAACTTCAGGAAAATTAAAGCAAGGCATCCTAAATATTGTGACCACAGGAAGACTGACAAACACAGCTTAACTCCACAACATGAACTTGTCTGAAAAGAATAATTATGGATATAGTCTATCTAAAACCACTGAAGTCAATCAAGGATTTAATGGTAACAGAACTGTTGAGAGCACTTCATACTTGGATTTGCAAAATGTTAATGTAAAAAAAGTTGCAGAAAATTATATCACAAGATCTTGTCAAAAGCGTGCTGAATGAAAATGCAACTAAAGGTTAACAAGAAAAACACAAACCCCAAAACTTCCAAGTTGAAATGTCAGATTTTATAAGCAAATTAAAAGGCTCTTTTTTCCCCCACCACTTGATTATTATATGTTTAGAGCATCTACATGAAGATGATGGGAGGAAAAGAAACAAAGACTCTTCTTTGACAGGAACTGGATTAAAAAAAACTAAGTTGTCAATGTTGTCTGTATTTAAGTATGGTACAGTCCTCATTATTATACGAAAAACCAAGAAAAAGCAAGTCTCAATATTTTTTGATGACTAACTACAGCTGAAAACAAAGGCTTTGGGGTGAGAGGAAGAAAGAGAACAAGAACAATTTAAACAAGACTTGTTTTATCTATAAAACTGGAAACAACAGTTTCAGGACACGTGAGGTCTGTGAGTTCAAAGAGACAGAGACCAAGTTTCCTGGTCTGTACCGTTCTTAAAGGGTGTGATGTAGTGGATGTGATGAGGGATATTAAGTTGTACTGATGTGTTTGGAATGAAATCAAACTCCAGTGTTCAAAAAAAAAAAAAAATAGCCCTCACATAATTCCAAGTTTCTAGAAAAAAGAGGTACTTTGATATTCGTGTCATAGTTCGATTGCCTTTCCTTCTACTTCATGAACCATCAGAAAAGCACTACTTAAACCTCAAAGAAATAAATAGAATAAGGCTATCTCTTGGCATTTACAGACAAAAATATTCTAGAACATAGTAATCATTGAATATAAGTGTATAAACAGAAAGGCAGCATATTTTTATTTTCTGACATAGAGCAAGGCACAGTGCACTGTAAGACACGTGGGGACTCCTGGAATTAAAAAGTATCATGGTTTAATCGCTTACCAGCTTTGCATTGGATTTGAGTCCAGTCCTTCCATATTTTGTCCATAAATATTCACATATATAAAAAAGGTGTACATAAATCAGCACTAAAACAATGCCTAAAGACTCCTGTGAAGTTTAAAGACTGATATAACAGAAAAATCTCTACAAATAATATTCATCCCCAGAGCTATTTTTATAAAAGGCCTCATAGAACTGTGGCTATGACACTAAAAAAAAAAGTGTAAGAGTGCAAAGTGAGTAATTATTTCCTATGGTTTCCCAATTTCATTGAAAACCTCCCTACGTGGGAACTAAGAAATTCCTGACATTTCCTCTCAAAAGAAACCTACTTACCTGACAAACACAGAAAAGGCAGGTTGGCAAAACAAAACACAACCTATCATCCGACACCAACATAACACTTCAAAAATCTGCCTCTAACTCAGAAGCATATTGTTATCATAAATTTAAATTGCTTATGATGCATTTCTATTACCAAGGTCATTTTTCAAATCATGTTACCAGAGATTACAAATATTTTAGATAACTACAAACTGACGAAAATCGAGCACTCAAACTGAGTCAGCTTTTTGCAGTGTGAGTAGCAATCCTCCCCCCCTCTAAGGCTGACTTGCAACTTGACCCATAAATA
The DNA here is from genome assembly GCA_036023395.1 of Myiotriccus ornatus. Taxonomy (NCBI): domain Eukaryota; kingdom Metazoa; phylum Chordata; class Aves; order Passeriformes; family Tyrannidae; genus Myiotriccus; species Myiotriccus ornatus. The sequence goes on from JAYRBT010000178.1 coordinate 6,707,896, forward strand.
CATGCAGGATGAACGTATTTTCTATAATCTGGCAGTTTTTTCATGCAAGTCTCACTGAAAAGTATTTACCATGAGATATTGCCTGGCAAGACAGACAGCCTCAATTGTGCCCTGGAGGTAGACAGTGGATTTCTTCTGTGGGTTACTGGGGTCAGGGAAGTGGATCTGAGCACCAGTCCTCTGCATGATATGTTTGATGTTGCTGCCATTGCGACCCATCATAAAGAGATGATGCTGAGCTGCGATGTCGAGCTGTGTGCTCACAGGGATTGCAGAGGCCAGGCTCCCAGCCAGGTGTTCCAAGAGCATGGCTGTTCCTTCCTGGGGTGGGGGGAAGCGAAGGAAACAAGTGAAACAGTGCTTACAGGTGTACAAAATATTTCAGAGTGCCTCCTTACTTGTCATGCGCTCCGCGGGCAGGGTAAAGAAAATACTGTTTGGTTTAAAACCACGATTGATCTGTTAAGGGTAATAAATGGACTAAACTCTACCCACTAAATCCCATTTGATGACCAAATGCAGCATTTCATTGCTGCTGAAAAAGGCAGTACGACAGTGTCACATGGTTTGGTCCCAGCAGACTTTCTGTGGCCACATATGGCAGTAAGAAAGCCAACGGAGATTTATTTTGGTGAGATTTACTTGCAAAATTCGTCTTTCAGTTTTGGCCTAAGATGTTCCTACTGGCTTGAAAGACACCCACGTGGGACCGTATCAATCTCTCATACTGCCAGTTCTTCACAAGAACACTCTATTTTATTAAGATAAACAGGCTCATGGCAGTCCCTTTCCTTGACTGCCCAATTCACATCTCCCAGTGCTGGTTTCGCAAGACCAGTTTTATTGACTGTTTGGGCAACTTTCAAGGTTATGTACTTGATTGTATGTTGAGAAGAGCTAATCATGAAGAATTTAAGACGGGAGGTGTGTTTTCTGTTTTTTGTTTGGGGTTTCTTCAAATTAAGAGATGGGTAAGATCAGCACATATTCCAGAACTGCTGGCAACCTAAGCAGTGTGCAGGACATGAAAAACAGATTAAAAGCTTATCACAAACAACTCTAAATCCTGAACTTAAAACTATTTTCTATGCATTTTTAAACCAATACTCTTCTTAGGTATCTAAAATATGAATTAAGAAGACACATTACCTTCACAGCACTAGTGTTATTTTGTGACCCTCTGACAATGACTGTAGCACCATACATTCGAGAGCATTGTTTAAAGGAAACTGAAATATTATATGTCTGACATATATGCTGAATTGTCGGAGAATTAGGATCTGGGATGGGTTGGAGAATTCCAGCAATAGGCAATTCAAACATGAGTACCAATGGAAGCAGCTCCTACAACAACACGGAAGAGCATATATTGAAAACCAAAATCATACTCACTAAAACAACAACTTTATTCCTTAATCACAATCCAACCACATGTTGGTCAGTGATGATTAAACTGACATAATATATCCTCTGCCCAGAGTTCATTGATAAAAATATCATATCATCAGCTGGAAAATGGCACCAATTTTTCCAGGGACACTAGAGTGGGGTTTTTTTGCATAGACTTTGTTGATTTTGTTTGTTTGGGTTTTTTAATCCAAAATAGCAGAAGCATTTGCAATTATTTAATAAGAAGAAAGCCAAGTAAACTCCCATACTTATCCATGCAGATATACAAACAGGTCAATATTCGTAGAACTTGCTAGAGAAGTCTCTTTTCTGTCATGGATTAACTGGAAGTCTCCAGTCAGCTACAAAGCTAAGGAAACATCAGCTTCTTTCATGACTTTCAAAGACCAAGGTTGGGTAAGAGACAAATCTCACTAAACAATTGCGAGGGACTTTTCATAATTTATTTGATTTATAATTATCCATGCCAAAACACACAAAACTAGAAGGATAGAAAATTGCTATGAGTGGAGAATGACACTGAATTCCACCAAATTATTTACACAAATTACACACGAAAACTTAAAATTTAAGAGGCAGCAATTTTCTTTCCTAAGTCACAGATTCACATCAGATGCCCAAGCTTCTACAGGCCATCTGTGGTGGGTAAGTTAAGATGTAATTTTCAACACAGTGTGGAATAATTTACATCTTGTTTATCCTGTAGATTTTGTGTTCAAGGCCCACCTTGGGCTAGTTAAAGATTTAGCCAGAAGGTGAATCACTTTAATAATACCCTCTGCATATTACTCACATGTATACTCACATTTGTTCCTACATTTCTGCTGTTATAAGACAGAGCCAGACAACCCTAGGGTCCTCAAATCTATACTTTTTTCCCCTTTCAGGTGTTTTGCAAGGGAACACTATCCTAAAATAGACTTATTACCCGAATTCTAACTCTTGCAGACTCCACTCCAGCTGGCTGTCCGGCAATAGACACCTGGCAGAGCAAGAAGAGAGAAAACATTGCATTACATTTTCAGCTGAGGCATTGGTAAAGTTATCCAGGTGTCAGTATTCTCCTTACAAAAAGAAATATAAAAAAAAAAAAAATTTAAAAATCACTTATTTCACACCTGGTGAAATAATAAGTGTTCTCTAAAAACTAGCTAAATAACCAGTTTAAAAAAAAAAAATCTATGCATGTTAGAGCATCTTAAGTTACATAGGTTTAAGCAACTAGAAAAAATGGATACATCAAACAACACAGTGGTTTGGGTCAAGTAATGGAATTACTTCTGTACACATGTGCTCAGTGCTAATATTCAACAACAGCAGCTTTTCTTGAATGTTTTGAAATTACTGTATTTTGCTCAGGATGGTGAAATTCTAAGCACAATGATGAGGGGCTTGAAAGTAAACATTTCAGCAGTATTTGCACTAGAAATGATGTACAATTCAGGTTCAATGACTTATTCTAGCGAAGTTGAACTCTTACAATAGGATGTTCACTTTTGTCAGCGAGCCACTAAGTTTAATCTTCAACCAAGTTACACCATAAGCAAAAAGAACCGAGAAATTAATCAATATGCTGAATAAGTCAGGTGTTGAACGGGAAAAAAAAATTACAGATCTTTTCATACTGCTTCTCTACCATTCACACCGAGTTGTTGACTTCTGAAAGCACAAAGTAATTTCAGCTTAAAAAAATTAAAGTGATTAATGAGCCATCACAAATTGTTTCCATCTGTTTTAAAAGATTTGCTCACTTAGGAAGCCCTGTGCTTTCCACAGAGTGTAAATACCAAAAAATCTATTTCCCTGAACATGAACTCACCATCCCCAAAAAACCCATACTGATGAAGGAAGTTTAGAAACGTTTTATACTCTCGGGAATTACAATATAAATGAGCTCAGTATTAAACAACACTTACTTGGTTGCTTTTCTCTGCTTGGTTGTTCCTATTTGAGTCTGGAAAATGGATATGGCATCCTGTTTCCTCCATCACTTTTTTAATATTATTGCCACCTTTACCTATCACATGAGAATGTTCTGTATGGGAAACATCCATCTTCAAGGTTACCCGATTGCTCTGGAAATCAAGAACTCACGATTAGACCTGTTCACAGCAGAACCTCAGTTTTTAAGAGCTATGTAATGTCAAGAATGAGATTCAAAATTGCATTTCCAAAGTACTTTTGCCATGCCTTAGCTCCTGCTCAGGGACGTTTTTAACACGGATCACAGTCGGATGCTAAACTTGCCACATTTTCTTCCCGGTGAGGAAATAACATCAAAATAAATATCAAAAAAATGCATCTTAAAAAAAAAATTTGTAAGGATTTTAAAATGTACTCAAGTTTTTATCAACTGCGACTTAAATGTCTTTTAGCAGTCCATTCTAATTTTTCTTAACTCTGTGTCCTTTCAGTTGCAGTCTGATCTGACAGATCACATGATGAAGACTTTGCAAATCAAAGCCATGGGACAAAGTAAGTGGCTTTTTCCTCCTTTAACAAACAAATTTTTCTTGTACATGAAATTTTGAAATACACAAACACTGCCTATAGTGTTTGCCTTAAAAGCTACATTGTTAACAATCCATAATAATAGTAATAGTAGTTCAAAAAATGATGCTTGTTGTTGGACTGTTCCTTTTGGCAATAATTTCAGAGGATCAGAAAGTTGCCACTCAACTTCACAGGAGCCATAACTTCACACTGCCTCAAAAGACTTGCTACTGCTAGAAAATAACATCTGATGAATATAAGAGACCGCTGGCCAAGATATCGATGTTTTAGATATTCTGGTCCTAATGTTTCAGAGGGTAAGAATACAGTAACCATTAGAAATAAAACTGCATGAATGCACCTAAACTTGAATTTCAAGCAGAAACAAAATTTTAGGTTCTCTGAAGTGGCTGCACAACCTACCGTTTGCAGTGAAGCTGTTATTTCAGATTTTGAACTAAAAAACCCAATCCAGCGAGCAAACCATATAGGGTTTTAGCCATATAGCTGGCAATATTATTTCTATATACTTCAGATATGGAAAAGCTGCTTTAGGCAAGTAGTTTCTTGCAGAATGTTTAAATATGTGGGTATAACCCAATATTAACATCTGTAGGACATATATGGGAGACTTTGCTTCAGAGTGTCTGTAAATACCTTCCCTTTTCAATGTGCCCATTAAAGAGATCCATGTCACGACAAAATTAGGGGTTAAGGTGTCATTCTAAGTAAGTTTTCTTACTTTAGTGTCCAAAACAGACATGATTTTCTCTTTTGCTTCTTTAACATTTTCCTTTTTTCCAGAAACTTTGATATGGGGATCTATGAAAGAAATAAAAACTTTTAAGAAAAATACAGTAAAATCTATAAAAAAATTTCCTCTCTGCCTAAATAAATCTGAACCCATTATTTACAGTTCAGTGATAAAACGGTACCACCAACCTTTGGGATTCACTAAAAATCCATTATCTTGTTCCATCCCTTCAGCCCCACAATTAGGATTACCAGATGAGTTTGCTAAACATGACAACCAAATGAAAATTAACAGAAATCAAATGCCAAATGTACATCACAGTGTTATAAACATTGTCTGCAATGCAACTACATAGCTAAGCCATCATGCCTTCTCAAACAAATAGCAACAGCTTTTTTTGGCAGCCTTTCTCAAGCTTAACACAGATAATGTCTAAGGAAAGCCCCACCAAACTCAAACCCTCCCTCAGCATCACTTCATTATATTTAATTAGTCTTTAGAACTAACCTTTGCAGTTCTAACCTGGCACTAGAAGGTGCCTCCACCCGAAGTTCTCTGATTGCAGTTATCGAATCAAATTGAAATGACACTTTAATAAATCAAATCTCTGAAGTGTCAAGCACAGAAATTAAGATTTGTTACTAAGCTGTATTCCCTGGAGGAACTCCAGCTGATGGCAGGTTTGGCCCAGGGAGACGTAAAATATCGATTCTATAACCCACTTGGTTTACATGGTGATTTTCAGATCACTGCCCTTGAACAGCAGGTTTTGGGCTGAGCTATCAGGAACAGTTCTGCATCCATGGAATACACCTGGTTGGAAAGTACAGACCTGGCTTTGGAACTAAATCAAGTACCAATTACGCAAAAAAAGTGTGAGAATTCCACATTAGCCAGTTTAGCAGCACCATCTGGTGTCCAGAAGCATAAAGTGCCACAGTGCAACATTACAGTCAAAACATTAAATGAAGATTCAATTAAAACAAACAAACAAAAATACCCAACTACCAACCAACTTTCTAAGTATTAGAAACAAGGACATAATATTGCAGGTGATGCCTCTTTCCCTTGTTTTCAAGTCCTCCGCCCTTTTGCAATCTAAAAAGGGGGTTTTCTCCCGAGGTGCAATGGACTATTCTCAGAAAAAAAAATAATTCTCAATCTCCCTCTTCTGACTCATAAATTAATCTAATGCATTAGGCAAGGCAGATACATGCATCTTAGGGAATATGAAAGTAAATATATTCTCAGTGGCAGGAGAAAACATAGCTGTAACACAACATACCTGCTTTTCCCATCATCTCAATAATTGAAATCACTTCCCTACTAAAGAAATGCCAAATAATACAACTCTAGATTATAAACCTGTTCTGTTCAATTGAGAGTTGAAACTGTTTAAACCTTGCCTGGATAGTCTTTACATTCCACCAACGAAAATAAAAAAGCCTCTAGTCTTCACCACTGGGAAGTTCTGAGCACATTCAGCTGGGGACGGAGAAATACTGAAGGAACACAGGATTCACTGCCAAGTTTCGTGAAAGTCAAGAAAAACGCAGCATTTGGAGTTCTGAGAAACATATTTTATTTTTAAAAACGGAAAAACTGTAGTCACAAAAACATGGTACTCACACAGAATCTACAGAAGCTTCAAAAATCTGCTGCTTCAGCCTTTTCACAATGGAGCAAAGTAAAACAAAAACCCAACAAAACAGTCCTAAGGGCAAATTTTCTTTTCTTGTTTTCTGAGTTGACAGTAAGCCATGTGGTTCTAATGTGTTTAAACTGTGACTGATATTTGAAGTGGATGTCACAGTCAGAAATTCCCAGAAGCAGATCCTAGCACACTATATGTGCTCCAAGTGCTCTTTAGATGCAACCAGGAAAAAGAGAAGACCAGACCACCACCCCCCTGGAACTGATTCTCACGTACTTGCAAACACTACATTTTAATACACATTTGGTTATAAATATGAAAAATATCTGAAATCAAGCCTGGCACCCTATTAGTACCAAAGAACATTATGACCATCCCATAAAACTATTTGTTTAGCCATGGGTGAAAATACTTTTTAGAACACCTATTTTTTCCATTTTCCACCTCAGCTGGACACCTCTTTTCTGCTGATCCTGACAACTTCAGGAAAAAAAAAAAAATCTTGTGTTTCTAAACTTATTCTTTGTTCTTTCAGATGAAAAAAAAGCTCAATTACTCACTTTAAAAGCAAAACCAAAGAACCACCCACAAAGCAAAAGAGAAACCACTGATGCCGGTGACAATTCTAAACTGTGCCACCAGATCTTTCAAAATTGGTCTGAAGTATCTTCTCCTTACATGACTTGCAATGACTCAGTGGTTGATAATGGATATGAAGGAGCTCAGCTTTAAGTTAAAGAAACTCTTCCTTTGAGACTTGTTCATTCTTTCCTTCAGGGAAATAATACAATTTAGATACAACTTCACCATCAGATTTTGCCCTGGAAGAGTTACTTGTAACTAAAAGACTTTCCAAGCCTTTGAACTGGCTTTGCAGGAGTTGAAAGTACACTGAAAATATGAATGATCCCACAGGTACCCAAATAACACTAAGTCAACAAGCAGATCATTTCAGGAATTGATTAAAAATTCAGAGAGACAATTAGATCATCTAACCTGATTTTCTGAGTATTAAAGAAACTAAATTTCTTAATATACCTATGGAATCAATTAGCTTGTTTGCTTTGCAGCTGCTCTGAGTAATGTGGAAAACTCTAATGGTCCATCTGTTTCAGCCTCCTAGATTTGTGCCTGAGTTCTGACATTTGGGTTCACTGGTTCCCATTCCACTGTTCCCTCCCCACCCCCTGAGATCAAAGAACCCAGTGTTCAAAAGTGTCTTCCAATGAAGGTCCACCTATGCCAATCAAATTTCCTATCATTATGCCACTCTTTTGCTAAACCCAACCCTAAACACTCTCTTTTGAGAAAGCATTATAAAAAATAAGCTAGAGAAGCTGCCTTTTTTTTTTTTTCTGGCCAAGTTTTTTATTTTCAAAGTAAAGGACTGTTCTGTTTCTGTTTGTAAACACTATAGCACAGACAGATTTCCCAAGAGAGAAGCAAAAGGAAAGGTTCTCCCAAACCTCTTGCAGTGCAGTCCAGTGCAGATCACGCTGCATTTGACCTCAAATGTCTTACAAAAAAAACCCCAGTCCCTAATGGAATCTGCATTTACCTTCCATTTCAGATTTCTACTTCATCTTAACTATTCTGTGGAAAAGTCCAAAACCAGACAGTATCTGAAGACTTGTCATTGGATTTCTGAGTAGGAGTGAAATGACTGTGTACGGTCTTTGTGCATCAATACAAGGGAGAAGTTAAAACAGTTGACTTTAGCTTTCCAAATGTTTTCTGAAGATGTTGCCATCAGTGAGGAGCTAAATAGATTAAGAAGGGTTCCAGACAGTTTATTACTACTTGTCACCACAAACTTGAGGTGTTTAGTGCTTGCATTTGACAAGTGACATCTATCTGCTATTGTATTTACAATAGGCAGATCTGAACATTGAATTTTTCCCTGCCACTTATTTTCCAGATACAACTGTCGATTCCATGGATTAAGTTACATTTGATTTAGGAAAAAAAAACACAACACAACAAAAAAACCTATCTCACCTTAGTACTAAGACAAAAATCTTTGCTGGATAAAGCTCTACATTTAGGATTTGAAACACCTACAGAGTGTGACAGCAGCAATGCACTGTCCAAGTCCCCAAAAAATATAAATGGCACTCTCAAAAGCCT
>JAYRBT010000178.1:6716433-6830113 GCA_036023395.1 Myiotriccus ornatus
GAAACACCTACAGAGTGTGACAGCAGCAATGCACTGTCCAAGTCCCCAAAAAATATAAATGGCACTCTCAAAAGCCTTGTCAGGTGTAAAAGTATAATAAATGTGATGCTTGTCTAGTACTGATAGCACAGATAAGCATAAACTCACCCTCCAGTCAGTATTTACACTGACCCAAGCGGCCACAGCACCTGCACACAGCCCTGACTGGGATGAAAACACCCATTGGACAAGGCCAACCAATTCCCACAGAACTGGCTCTTGCTGTGACTGGGGTCACAACAACGGCACTTGTGTGCAGGTGATGTTATGTCACTCTCCATCCCTGAGGAACACAGAGTTTGATACCTATTTTTACTGGGAAAAAAAAAAATCCGCACCCTTTTTTTTTTTAAGCTTCCTAATAAACTGCAAGTATACTTCATATAAACCTAGAGATAGAGCAAACAATAGGTGCCTACCTGGAATAAAGGAATGAGATGCCAAAGTTCTGCAAAATATTTGCAAACACAGAACACTGGGCTCTAATGTTTTAAATACAAGTGTAGTAGCAGACACTGGAAAAGATTTTGGCTCATAAGAAACAACACTATTAGTGTCTTGTGAAGTGTTAAAAATTGTATAGTAATTTATCTTTTCCATTTCAAAGGGCAGTACATTTTTTCTTAAGAATGGAAAAGAAAATGCTAATTTTAAGAAGTTTCCCCCCTCCCTTCTCCAGAATGGAGACATATTTACATAGAATAGAAAGCTAAAGCTATACAACAGAAAATGATGGAAATTCTTCTCAACAGCCCTCATTTTGCCAGACTCCTGCCTTCAAGTGGTCTTTTATTGCTCCTATCCTCAAATTCCTCACTCCACACTTTGGCAGGGTTTCCCCTCCTCAATCTTTGTCCAAAGCTATACCAGCAAGCCTCCAGCTTTCTTGCTACTATTGTGTGCAGAACTCCAGTAAACAAAACAAAACTCCTCCAAGCAAAAATATGTTTGTGCCAGTGCGAATGCATCTACACTAACTTTTGCCAGGCCAGAAGGATTTCAAATAATTAAGCCATTTAACTGTGTAGGCCCCTCCTGCAATTCAGACCTTACACTTAATGCCTGGGCGAGCTCTTCAGACCACAGCTATGCATCCAGCTTGTTTACAGGATGAGCAGCCTTGACTTAAGTAACACAAATACCACTGCTCTAAAAATAGCCAGACAACTGGGCAACACCAGGGCAGATGACAGTCATTCTTACTAAGTGGCTGATTAGGATCTGGATAGCCCAAGAGTATGGCTGAACTCGAGCCATTCAAACAAAAACAAAGAGACCCAGCATTTTTAACGGACAGGCTACGAAAATATCTACCCCAAAAATTACCAGCAAAAACACAGTAAGCTATATGAGAAGTTAAAATAAAAAGAGAAAGCCAAGTGAACCCAGGGAAGATGGTGGTTTCTCATCTGAAAGAGCAAGTACATTAGTCACCCTACTAGAAGAAGATGAAACATAGGCCTATAAAACAAGTGAATTAAGCAAAAAGGTCAAGTAAGGCTTCCTGTTAATATGGGAAAAAAGCGTAATTGAATTGAAACAATTTATTTAATGCTTTTAAATAAATTAGGAAATACTGTGTATACAGTTGGAGAAGTCGATATTCACTGACCCAACTAGATGGATTGGTAATAGCCAAGAGAGACTTGATACAGGCTCAACTATTGCCATGGAGAAGAAACACTAAGGCTAAAAGCATTCAGCAAAGGTTCACGGGTACATGCAAAGTAACTCAACAGAATAATAAAGTAAATTCGTCGCTTGGCCACTGGTTGCTGTTGGCTTATCAGTTTAAAAGAATCCTCACCCTCTCTCCAATGCCCCTCAAGTGCACTCACTTCACCTCCCAGGATCTAAACCACAGAGGAAAAAAGGTACTCATGCATTAAGGCAGAGCACAATGAAGCATTTCCTACTGCAGGCTCCTGAGTATCCTCAGATATCACTCAACAACATAGTTTTGGTTGTTTTTCATTCAGGACTTGTCTTTAATTTCAACTAAAAAAAAAAAGAAAGACTTCAGCATCATCGTGTCTGAACGAGATTTCAACTGGCTAACTTGGGCACAATCAAAAGCCTACCCAAAGCATCATAAAACTCAACATGGGCTGCAAACAATTAATAGTGTCTTCAGAGTAGACATATCCTGAGGCTCTGGGCATTCTAGGGGATCTGTTTGTTGTGGACAAACAACTGATTATGAAATGTCCCTGGGAAGAGCTGCTGTCTATATGTGCACAAACAGTTGAAAGACTCTTTGTCTTCTCAGAACTTTTTGACTCTTAACTTACCCACTTACTGGCATCTAGCTCCCAACCGTCTTTAAAGGAATTTCTGCTCAACTCAGAACATGAGAAGCAGGCTGAGAAAAAGTAAATACCTGTTGCACTGCTCCTGCCACGGCTCCAGGGAAAGCAGTTTACACACAACCCCTTCCAGGGAAAGCAGTTTACACACAACCCCTTCAACGCTTTTACAGTTTGGTCGCTGCTCTTCAATCCCCTGAGGAGCATTAACTAGGAGAGCATTGCTTTTCAATCCTGCCCTGCAGCAGCTCTGTGATGTGAAGCCTTCAATCCCCCCCTCACTCCTCTTAAAATGCACATATACATACCCAGGCAGACATACACACATAGTCACAAAGCAGAGACTGAGTAAGGACACTGACCTTACACACGCAGAATCACAAAGAAATGCTGTGCAACCTCTGGTAGAGCAGAGCAAAGACTCTTGTTTCTCAAAGATTTCAGCGTAGCTCAAAAGAAAACTTCAAAATCTGCAACAGGCTTCTTTACTTAAAATGGTTCCTTAAAGTGAAATATCTGTTTGATGTACCCTCACAAACGAAATGAGATGCACTTGTACATCAAATCGTAGCTGAAGCCCACATTAGGGTCTCTTAGCAGCCTTGAAACAGCCCAGCAGAATAGTGAAAATTCATCTTCAGAATGCCCAGAATTAAGTGAAAATTAGCCAGAAACATCAGATAAGCTTTAAAAAACAGATTACCTGCACCTATGTTTGGAGAAATAAGCTACTGATGACTGGATTTCGGACCAGTGACAGAAGCTGAAAAGACTTCTCTTAAAGCGCAAGCAAAGAGGTAAGACAAGAGGTAACAGATCTTATGGCAATTTGAACAGGAAAGTGACCAGATTTGAAGGGGAAGGCCAAGGTGGAAGAGAAGAAAACCTGAAAAGAAGAAATAAGAATGAATTAATTGTAGTCACCCAGAGACTCTATTTGAGTTACACAATTTCAGTTTCTTACCAACACAATTAGCTTAAATTCCTTATTTTACTTTTTTCTAAAAAGAGGCATTAGGGACATCTCATAAATGCAGTCAGCCACCAGAAGGCACACACCATGCTGCAATTCTGCTACTTCTTGGGCAGTTGCTCTCTAGCCTTTAGCCTAAGCAGCCATCCAAAAAAGCAAGGCAATCTCTCAGCAGGGCATGAAGTCTGTTATGTCTTGGTTTTTTTCAGCATGGAACCAATGAATTCACACTTCATTACTTAAATGTCTGTTGCCATTGTATCTCAAAGCACAAACACAGAATCACAATCCCTGGGAAAGAAAATAAGAAATAAAGGGAAGGCAATAGGTATAGTATTGTAAGATCAACTGGACAGAGGACAAATAACCCACAACGTTCCTATCAAAAATAACACCATTATATCTTCACTGCACACAAACTCATACTTAGGATTACAATCTGATGCATTAGCCATGAGATAATTTTAGCTCCTTACACCAACGCCCTCAACAAAGTCATAGTGACTGTGTTTTGCTAAATAGAACCCCTCATCTGACTCCTGAGCCGAAATGCACGCCTCAGGCCAGGCCTTCTTTGCAGCGCTCCCACATCCAAGCCAACTACACTCCCTTTGCACCTTCCTGCACCCTGGTTGCTGGACCTTTTAATGTCTTATTGCTCCAGCTGACTGCACTGTGTGAGCTGGTTTTGATTTGGCCACTGGGAAGCGTTAATTCTGGGGCTGGGCCAGGAGGATGCAGCAAATCTTCAGCCAAAGCAAGTGCACTACGTACACCTGGGTGAACAGGACAAAAACCCTGCCCTCTTGAGAACAGGAGGAAATGAAATGTTATCAGAAATATAGAAACAGCTGGTTCTCAACAGGACATCAGACATCTGGTGACTAAAGACAAAGGCAGCTAATATAATATTTTTGGTCATCAGAAATGCTTTATTACTTGCTCTGCTTTAGTATCACACTGTGAAATGAATTCTCCCCAGAAAAGTTCTCCTCTCCTGGATTATTATTAAACTTTCAGGGATTATTTCAACTGCATTCCTGATGAACAGGTAGGGATTTTTGTTTGTGCTGTTTTGTTACTTCTAAATAAAGAGAAAAATTAGAGGTCCAATAAAGAAACACCTCAACAGTGCTCTTGAGAGCTAACCAAGTAGCAACAGCTGCACAAAGTACATAATGATTCCTATTTCGAGTCACAGCAAGGCAGTATCGGATCATGCACTGTGAGCTCTAACAGAACTTTTCTTACTCATCTTGAAGACATTATTGACAGAACTTACTTTTTCTTACTTGATTATAAAGTAAGACCTGTGTACATAGAAAGGTCTTACTGCTCATAAATCCTAGTGACCAAGTATCTGCAGCAGTTGCCCAGGGGGTGTCAGGGCACAGAGATGTGATAAACACAGGCATGACAAGGACTCACAGCAGCACAACAAGGAGGTTTTCTTACAGCATTGACGATTCAGAAAAACCCTAGTCTAACACTGCACAGTAATGCTAATGGCTTATCAGGCTCTCATGAAGGGAATTCCAATACAAGCAGATCATACTCACTACTTATTTCTTCTTTCCATGTACCAGATACAATTTACATTATTTACAACAGGTAGGTATTAAAGAAAGAAAACCTCCTCAGCTCTTTTTGTGAAGCTGTAAGAGGGTAGTAATTTTCACTGAGATACAAAGGTCATTGTCACATACATTCCATTTCTACATTTTGGGCTTGAAATTCGAAACATCCATATGTATTTAAAGTTACAATAATAGTAAGTGTATGAAATTTGACTTGAAAGTTGCTATGTTTGTTATCAAGTAGTTTCTGCCATTCACTGAACACAATTATTTCTTTTATTAATTTTTAAAAGCACAAGGTGAATATTTTTTTTACAGCCAGTATGGCAATGTACTAGTTTTTTCCATGCAGGTCGTGGTCTTGAGGCAGAAAAAAGCAAATAGGCAGATAGGGGAAACAGTGTTTCTATCTTCCTTCTAACCTCTCTCGTGATGCACCTAATCAACAAAAAGATTGGCCATTTGGTGACAACTATTTCTAACTATTAAAACCTTCCAAATGCTTTTATACAAACAATTTCTTACGTGAACACTGAATCACACATTTTAGCATGTAATAATTCACCACTTCTTGGCTCTTAGCATGGCAATATTGATATGGCACTGTGACAGCTGTATATCTTACATTAAAAAGGTTATTCTTACTCACAGATATTAAACTATTTTCTCCAGCATGACTCTCAGATTGCAGCTGACCTGGGAAGAGAACCTTCAGCTCCTGAAGGACAGTGACCTGCTCAAAAAGCTTCTGCTTTTCTCTTTAGGGAAGGGTTCATAGCAAATAAACAACTCCCTGCCTACCCTGTTTCACTGCAAGGGTAATTTCTTTGTGATATGCTGGAAAAAAAAAGCAAGAAACAAACAAAAAATACCAAACACCTGAAAGATGTCCAGTGTAGCTTTTTAAATCAGGAAATCATTCCTGAGCCGTTCTTGGATGAATTTTCTCTGCACCACTCCTGTCCATCATTCTCTCCCCAATATCAGACCAAGAGCAAAACTCACCTCTGGGAAATTAATCAGCTATTGAGCATCTCTGTGAGGTGAATTTCAGCAGTCATTCTGACAGACTGCTTTTCGTGTCCCAGAAATTGAGTTTATATGGCAGGATGGGAATCAGAGTGAAACACTACCTCACTCTCCAGTTTGCATGTAAATGCAGTGCAGAGCACATTGCAACGTACCTGCTAATGGCTAGAAGCTCCTGAAAATCCAAACCAATACATCAACTAATTCCAGTTATCACTGTAAGATTGTAACAAATTTGTACTCCGAAGTAATTTAATTACAGCAATAAGAGTTTATATTACTGCATTCCAGAGCCTGAAATTTCAGTTTTTACTGCAGTCACTGCCAAGCACTCTGACTGGATGTTAGGCCCCTTGGTAATTCCCTTCATATTACAATTGTGTTTGTTTTTTGCCTCTCCCTTATCTGCCCAAGTATAAGCAAACTGCTGTTCTTCACAGAAAGCACAACAAGTCCTGATCAAACACAGAAAAGCCCAAAAATCTTGTTCATGCTCTTCCTACAGAAATGAACAAAGTTCAAATCACACTTTTGTAAGTGTACTTAAAAATACAACGCACATCTGCTGGCTCCTGAGCTATCTAGAACTCGTTTCCTTAAAATATTCACCCGTGTCACCATAAATGTATTTTATCTTTGCCCGAGAATACAAATTAATGGGTTTACAGCTCTGTGCAGAAACAGCGCTCATGGCTGCAGTGGGCTCACACACACCCCGGAGCACAGAAACACTGACAAGCCAACAACAAACAAGACAAAAGGCTCAAGCAAATGTGACTTTAAAAGCTTTCTCGGTTGTCACCTACACTGCACGCAAAGGGGGAGAATTAATGGATGGGTCTGGTTTCTGAAGTGGCTCGTGTAAATAACTCCAGTAAATGAAGGATGTGCTGCCAGCTGCTGGCACAAGGGATGCTGTGGATCTGTGCGTGTCTAACTGCTGAGATCCAAGGGAATCGACACGAACTCCTGCGGCCAAGTTTCAAATGCCCTGGGATGGTCTCTTCTGTCCATTTATTTATTGCAAAACAGGGAGGAGTCATCTCTGCCTGGGTCAGCTGCTCCAGAAACAAAAGAAATAAACGAACTTGGGATCTGAACACAACGGTTCTTTAATTTTTAAAGTACACAATTATAGGGTTTGGGGGAATTTTTCTTCAGAACATAAGAAACAGTACACACTGACAGTTTCTCGTTTACAGAGAAAGTTAATAAAAAACAGATGGAGCTCATAATACAGCAACTGCAATACATGCTGTAATTAATCTGGCATTCCAAACAATAAACACAATGTCAGCAAGAGACTCACTTTAAATCTAAGTCAATTATGGATTGATTGCCTCAGCAACACATTACAGAAAATATTTACCATTTACACACTTGTGTTAGGGTAAGCAATCATTAAACTGCAACAAGTAGTCTGTAGGTTAATTGGGAAGTTTGGCAGTGAGTACCTAAGGTGACTACTTGGAGAACTGTTAAAACTACGAAGATTCTTTCCCTCAATGTATTCACAAGCCAAACATCCCAAACACAGAAAACAGGAGAAGTTTTCCAGCTTTGCATCTCACCCTAAGGGGAGCAGCCACTCACCAAAGACTGGATAATTTGTGTGCATGCATTTCTGGTGCCAAAATAAGCAAATATCGTCACTCATGGCAAGTTACAGAAAAAACTAGACTAGAAGATGCAAACTTGGGTCCCCTGCCATCCACTGGCAAAACTGGCTGGAAAACCACAACATTCACCACTTGCCTTTAAACACCCAGGCACTGCTAATGGCAGAGTACTGGCTGTGAAATCATACAACTACACATGGTTGAGTTTGTGGCAGGAACTTGAAACCAAACCAAAAAAAAGGTAAAATATTCTGCAGTCTCACCTGTGAGCAATGTGCCCCCACACACACATTCTGCCCCAGAACAGACTCTCCCTCCAGCTCCTGCCCACATCTTTCCCTGCCAGCAGAGGAGAACAGAACAGGAAAGGACACCCCTTGCAGGCACAGATATAGGAACTGCAATTTGGACACTCAAATCTAAGCTACCAGATGTTCCTTTTCAGCGGCTGCTAACATTGGCAACGAGTGGGGTTAAAGTTTTATTTACGAAAATAACAAAAGAGGAAGAGGCAGAAAATATGCAAAAAAATTATCCCTGTCTGCCATTGCAGACTGGGGGAAAAGGAGAAAAAAAAAAGAAAGAGTTAGTTTCTTAAAATGTCTTCCTTTGGACTGATATACTACTTACATAGCTAAGCAGTAATTTTTAATATAATGAGTCAGCTGATTAAAAGCATAACCAATTTTGTCATAAGCTCTTTTATCTTTGTCTGGCATTTTACCAATAATTCTTCTCAATAGTAATTTCTTTCGGTTTATTTTTTTTTCCCCAAACCCCTCACTCTGGAAGCAACTCCACCTTTACTTACAGAATCTAAAAGTCTGCTCCCCTCCCTAGTGCACCACTGTGGCTTTTCTAAAGGGATTTCTTCTTGCAGCATCCCTCAGTAACCATCTGAATTGGGATCAATTCCTTTTTTAAGAAGTCTCATAAGTGAAGGATTGTCTCCAAACTGAGAATCAGCACTGGTAACTGCTATGATTTCACAGATAAAACCTCAGCAGTACTAAGCTGCACAAGATAGATATTTCTGTAGGTTATTTACAAGCCAGTTTGCTTTATTCTGGGATACAGCATCACACTCCAGTGCCCGTTTCCTCTGCTGTACACCATGAAGTTTAAACCCCTTGAATACCTGAGGCTTCTTCTCCAAGCAGCCTGTGCTGAGTTGCCATTACTAAGTTGTTACCCATCTTGCATTGTTTCTTCAACTTGCTTTGAGTGTAAATTTTGTTCTGTCAACTTGATGCCATTTGCAAATTTTATAAATACCTACTATCCCATTAATTAGCATTCAGTGAAAAAGCTACACAGTATGGGACAGAACATGAGAATATCACAGAATGATTTGGTCTGGAAGGGACCCTACAGATCATGTCATTCCTGCCATGGGCAGAGACAACTTCCACTAATCAGGTTGTACAAAAAGTCCCATCCAATCTGGCCTTTAACACTTCCAGGGATGGGGCATCTACAGCTCCTCTGGGCAACCTAATGTCTAACAGAAAGAAAGATGCTACATTCCAGTCACTTTAAGGATAGAAAGTCACTGGACTTTGCTTAAGTTTCAGACAAATCTCCTGGAAGCAGAAAGCAAACCAACAAATACTGCACCCAAGCATAGACACTTTCTGTGGGTACTTTCTGCTCACAGAGAGCGAACACTCATTCTGACAGTTCATGTTTCTTTGAAGTGACCCAGTGTACATCTATAAGCAAGTCAATTCACCTCTGTAATCCTCCCAGAGGCAGAAGAGCCAGCATGAGCTTAGCTGCTCACTGCCCTGACTGCGAGAGAAACAGGAGAGGGGAACTATACATAGGAGTTGATTTTTGGACATGGCCAGCTTCATAGAACTACAAATTTCCTGACAGAAATCTCAGTGGGACCTGTTGGGCACTCGAGTATTTTAAGCAAGTTCCACAAAACATTTCCGTGAAGCCCAACATTTTCTCAGCTTACTTTCTTGGCTATTGCTCTCCTCCAGGGTTGTGAAATCAGTAAGTTTACATTATTTGTCATTGCACTGGACACAAATCCAATAAGCTGGATGAAAGTTGCACTCAAAATTAATCCTTTTTATTTCCATCTTGATTTACTTGCACACGTTCTGATTCTGTTTTATGATTTTTTTTTTTAGTAGAAATTGCCAATATCCTCAACTCCCATGGTCGAGAAACTAATGTTTTACATTCCCGGTATTTTAAATCATACTTATGTTTTGATGCAAGATACAGGACATCTGTTAAATGTCTAACAAACTGCAAATGCAGTCATCAAAAATTGCCTGCACAAAGACATTAGGTGAGAAAAGTGAAATGTAAGGTAAGGTATTTAACCACTGGTCTAGGACAGGAATGGAAGCACACATCGATACAGCGGTGCTTACCAGCTTTCACCCAGGATATTCATCAGAATTGTGTCTAACTTCCAAGACTAGGATATGTTTTTGAAGTTCATGAACGCCTATGAAACCAGGGCTAGAATCCTCCTCTCCACTTTTTGGTACACACATTTTCACCCAGCCCTGCTATGACATCTTCCTCTTTCCACCTCCCATCTGTCTTCCCACTATCTTTACAGCATCTTTGTCATCAACTCATTATTCTATTCCTTCAGAATCCTCATTTCTTTAAGACTCCCACTCTAACCTCATGTTTCCAGCCATTTGTTTGTTGAACCAGATCTACCTCTTTCCAACTGTCTTCAATTTCTTCATCAGCCTCCCATTTCCTTTCCGTGTCTGTCATTTCCCCTGTTTCACCTCATTCCCAACTTTTTCCTTTCCCACGGCTTTCCTCCCATTAAAAAGAGCTCATCTGCCTTTTCCTTCGACAGGAGTTAATACAGGGAGTACACGTTGCCAGCAGTCCTTGGTTGATGCACGCTGCCAGATGGTGTTGGTCTCACCAGTTAAACTAAACCAATCCCACAGCTCCAGTGCTGACACACAGCCACAACTACCACTTAGCAACAAGCATTTGCCATAAAATAACATCTTCGAAGTGCTAGAAATCTGGAAAAGACTCCAAAAAAATTACAGGAACACTAGTTATGCCCTAGATTTTGTTCTCTTTAGATCTGACCTGCTTTACAGGAAATGTTAGTCTTGCCAAATAATCAAGGAATGAAATGACTAGGACAGTTCATACAAAGTTAAGTTTGTAAAGATGAAAAGCTTAAATTACATCTCTTTTTTTTCAGATATTCCCTCCTACTGCTACTCCAAAATATCATATGATTCAAATTATAGTTTCCAGAGGAAGTAATTAAAGATACTGGAACTTCCATCAATGATGGTTTTGTATGTTTGCACTCGATCTTTGGCACAGACTCAGTCTATATTTAGAATGCAAACTATAATGAATGTTTGAAACCAAACAGCTACAAACCCCCACCAAGGATTTCATTTATACTATGAGATTTGCAGAGATAGGATAACACTCACATACACTGTAATTTTAGAGATTTTATAGGATTTACACAGGTTTTGAGAGAGGAATGCAGTCCTCAGCCCTTCCTACAAGTGCTGCTGTCCCCACAAAAGCTGGAGGCACCCGGTGAGACACCGTCTCTCTTTGGGCAAGATTGGTCTTGGGAAGGCACCTACAGAAATACTGCATCAAGAGACTCAAAAAACTATATACTTTATCAGCTATAGAAAATCACACATTAGTTATTATTCCTTCAAAGTAGTATTCTCCCCAGTAATATCTGTGGGCCTATGATTTTTTTCCCTCCAAGCTGTGGCAAGACCCTGAAGTAGATTTCTGCTGCACATCTGAGTTTCTCTGTGCTTTGGAAAGCTGGAGGGTTCTGGCCTCCTCCAGTCAAGCCATTTTAGTTCCAAATCAAAACAAAAATTTAAATCATGTTTACTAACCTAACACATCAGTGCCATTCCCTGACCAGTGCTTAATGCATAACTGATGTGTTTAAGTTGGCACACTCAGTTTTTCGTGTTAGTGTCTGCAAACAATCACATTAGATGGGCATCAAGGACTTCTCAACATCCCTTGAAACCTTCAAACCATGGTGATTTAAACACAGAAACTGGAGTACATTATATTTAAAAAATGGTGAAACACGACACTTGATCTTTCTCCTCCATTCTCATGCAGGATGTTACAAATTTTCACAATCTTATTTCTTTTGAAAATGCATATTTGATTGACAACAGCCCAAGATCAAGTCAGATAAATAAGTTTTAAGCAATTCAGAAGACACAAATCAGAATCCATCATAATTAGACAAAAGAATAAAATAATCAAGCATTTCTCCATCTTTAAACAACTTTCAAAACAAAGCTGTTCTGCATTTCAGATTATTTAACTATTCAATTTTGTTTCACCTACATTGCATGATTTAAAAAAAAAAAGCCATATAAGACGTCCCATTTATCAAGTTAATTAATTTTTACCTATGGGGAAATGCAAAATAGCATTAACTTTGCTGTAGAAAGGTCAAGCACAAACATAAGTTTAATGCCATTCTAAGGAACTGAAGGAGCTTTTCTTCTTCTAAGGAAACTTGGAGTTTACTACATCTTGTACCAGATCTGACTGAAATTTTATTTTATGAAGCAACTGCAGAGACAAGGAATTATCTTCCCACCCCCCAAATCCTGTCAGCATTTTCAAGAAACATTACAGAGCACCTTTATATCTCCTGGCACGGGCAACTTTCAATTCCATTGCAGAAACATATGTGCAATTCAGCTACTTCTAAGATAGGAGCAAAATGTGGTTTGTTTTTTTTTTTTAAATCTACTTATATACACAGTTATCAGCTGGACAATTGCATAACAGGGTGAATCTTTTTCCCTGGTTTTAGTGAGGTCAAATAAAAGCTGCAAAGGAATTTTGCTGCCCACAGAGAGAGCTGACACAGAATACCCAAACCAATGGCTCTGTTGTCATGGGCACCAACAAGGAGAAGGCATCCAAATGCCAAGATTTTTGAGAAAACCTTCACTGAGCTGGTACAAAGTCAGATCCACAAGTTTATACACCTTGGGAACCAAAACCAAACAGCTCTAGGAAAAATTCTGCTGACAAAAGAGCCCTGGCCTCAATACACCAGTGGCCCCAAATGCCCCGTCTGGCTGTGGGCTGGACACCAGGGCATGCCAGGCTGGAGGGCTGGGCTGCCTAGCAGGTAGCTATGGAGGCAGAGGCACAGCCCCCAGGCACGCAGCAAGGCAAGGCAGATAAGACCACAACTGTGCTGTTTACCAGCTCTGAAAACAGTTCTGCCCCCCGATTTTGTTTCTAACAGGAGCAGTTACTACCCTTGCCTCCCAGTGTGCTTGGAAAATGCACAAACTGCACCTTTATAATTACTCACAACTTATGGGATAAGGCTGTCCTAGGGGTGTGTGACCAGAAACTACTGTGCCTGCTGCTGTTACAAGAGCTTGTCTCAAACTGATGCACTAGGATCCTGTTTCCACTTAGAGACTGGGAAGGGCACACATGAAGCGACTTCAAAGGCTCATCTTTCTGCTGCCCTCTGTGCATGCAGGTGAAGAGCTCCTCTCTTCAGGAAACAGGTGCCCATGCAGAGGCATCAAATCATCACCTCCACTCACCTTACTGGATCATTCACTCACGGGGCACCGTTTCCTCACTTGCAAAGGTGGGGATCCACACCAACAGGGGAAGGCACCCAACAGTCCTGTGAGAGCCTAAACCCATCCTTGGATCAGCAGCAGCAACAGAGCTGCTGGCACAGCCCCAGCTGGTGTGCAGTACACTGCTTTCCCTGTAAGAAGCAGCGTGACAGCGGGCAACTCGAGCCTATATTTCCATTCATCTGCACACTGAAATCAATGCTGAGAGTAAATAAATTAAAACTTGATCATGAACCAATAGAGAAGTTACCTCTGTCTGTAAGTGCTTAAGCATCGAGGCACTTCAGAGTGCTCTCTCTTCCGCATCCTTGAAGACCACATAACAGGTTGTGGTTGTTCAGGAAAGGATGTCACCCCACAGGTTTTGGGTTCCTACCAAGACTTAGGGTCCAGCCTTGCAGGATAGTTGACACAATTTTCAAGAACATCTTAGAGGAAGACAAGCTCAAGTTCATAAAAAAATGGCACAAACCACTGCAGGTCTCCCAGGACCTGATTAATTTTCCCCACCATCTTCTTTTAATTTGGAGCTTAAGGCTCTAAGCCTTAATTAACTGGCTATTCATAGCACTCAGTTTAAAAGGTAGGAAAATTAGTTGATATATCCCACATTCACTCTCTTCCATTTTATCTGTTTGTTTTGGGTTTTTTGGTTGGTTTTTTTTCTCCTAATTATTGTAACTAGAAACATCACACAGAGATGAAAGCAGGTTAAGAGCAGGAGGTGACCAAAACTACAAAAATCTACTGCTACTTGCTTCATTAAGAAGCCTGAGCCATTTGATAGTTCTGAGATGTTCTCAGGTGGGGCTGACTCAGCATTTAAGACCGATGTGCAAAATAAAACTCAGTGCATTATTACATTTACAGAAACACAAACTATCCATTCCTTTCACAGTAATTTATGGTAAAGGGTATTTTTCTTCAAGATTGATATATCAGTGACACAGACAAGTACTGGGAAGCATAAAAAGCACATAAAGCTCTGTTTTGCATTATTCACTACATTATTTTTATGAAGTTTTAGAGGTTATATATGGCTATGAATTAAGAGATTGCCATTTTAGAAGTGAAACTATAGGAGGACTTGCAAAACATAAATACTTTTAGCACACAACTTGCATGTGCATAATCATCACAAAAGTAGCAGGATTCACTTTTATATTCAAAGAATTAAGATCATATCAGGTGTAATTAAGAAAAGTAGCCTTTGTAAGCAAATTTATCCATGCAACTTCAACCATTTCTGAAATATACAACCTTTAATTTCTTTGGAAAACAAACACAGCATTTATTAATTATCCTTGCTGAGCTTGAATTCCATAATTGAAATACAAAAGCTGATATTATACTCCCTCATTTGCACAAACAGCACACATAGCCAGGTTAACCTGACAGGATCAACTCAAGTTTAACATGGAACCAAAAGAGGTTTGATTTTTTTAATCTGGACATTTTTTAAAACATTTTATACATGAATTAAAAAAAAACCCACCAAAACAACAACCAACAAACAGTGACAACAAACCTATATTCTATAAACACTTTCAGAAATGGTTTTATGATATTGTACTGTTATTGATAATGTAACTATTACTGAAAGCAACACTCAGGGACAGAGTTTATTACAGAAGAGCTCTTGCTGTTTAAACCATTGGTCTGCATACCCCTGTACTTAGTTCTGGTTTGTAGGGATGTTGTGGGGTTTATTTGCCTTTTTTTGTGGTGAGTTTTTGGTTTCTTGAGGCAGATTTTGTTTTAATTCAAAAATCCAAACTAACAGGGAACTACACCTCTATGGCTACAATCAAAATGAGAAGGCAAAGATCTTGGAGCTCAGCAAGGATAATTATTCTGTGTTGCCCATAACTGCAGTTTTTTCCACAATGCAGCTAGTTCCAAATTACTTTTTCACAAAATTAGAATCAGGCATAATATACATGCATTGTGAAAAAGGAAAAAAAACCCAAAACAATCTCTCGAGCCCAGAAAAATGAAGTCATTTAAGGAAAACATAGAACTAAAAAGCTGTGTTATGGCTGCAATTATATTAAGTAGGGATAATATGTATATATGTAAAGACTCAGAAAATGGAAGCACTGAAGACTTAAAAAATAAACCAACCCTAACAGTCATCATTCTATAGAGAATCAATGGAGCTACTATGGTTGGAAAAGACCTCCAGGGTCATCCAGTCCAACCTCTGACTGGACGCCACCTTGTGAACTAAACCACAGCACCAAGGGCCACATTTACCTGTTTCCTGAACACTTCCAAGGATGGCAACTCCTCCACCTCCCTGTTCCAAGGCTTAACCACTCTTGCAGTGAAGATGTGCACACACACACACATACAGCACAGCATTACCTATTTAGGAGTTACACAAGACAAAGAAGCAAATGGCCTAAACTATTACGCAATTTTCAGTGACTTTTATTCTTGTTTGACTCAACTCAGACTTGGCCAATTTCTTGGGGAACGTTTCAGGTTATATAACTGCACTTTCCAAACATGCCAGCCTCTGAAGTACACCAAGCCACCTGGTATTTAGAAGAAAATTAAGTGTGTAACTTAAAGTTCAGTAGAACAGACCAAAGCCCTTTCAGCATTTCAGCAACCCCAGAGATAATTGAAAGCAGAGACATCTACTCATTTCTTTAAGCTTTGCATTTATTACAAAATATCATCAACGCAATGAGACAGAATCTCCTGAAGCAAGAGTCCAAAACCACTCTATGCCACACAGGCACTTTTATTCTACTCAGTTTCTCAACTGCTGCCTCATTGGAGTTCATTGCTTTGCTTAGGGGTGTTTTGGTTTGGTGGGGTTTTTAAGGTAGAGGGTTTTTGTTGGCTGGAGTTTTTTTGGGAGCGGGAGGAGGGGGGACCTAGAGCCCTCCAGACACACTAGAAGAGGCTACAGCGCCGTTTAAAGCTCACACCACTCCTACAAGACAATGCTGTGCAGGGTTATTAACTCCTCCATTATCACTCATTTTAAAATAAAATACTGGCTTTGAACACTGAGCATTGACAAAGTCATATTTGCATTCATTAATATACTGCAACAATTTGAGGTGTTACCCACAGGCCTTTTTGCACTGTGTTTCACTGAAATTTCTGTGTGTGAGAGGCAGTGAGACTCCTTTGCACAAACGTGGGAGCCAGGCCAGTTCCAATACCAAGAACCACGCTGCATAACAGGGATGCACCCATGTTTTAAGAAGGGATGTAATCTCCATGGGACACGTGTGTAAGTGATGAAGTGCCTGCACAGGGGACGCTAAACTGGCAAGCACAACAACACTGAGCTGCTCATATGTTAACCAATTGTACATTTTACTGTAAGAGATTTAGCACTGCAAACAGTTTGCACTCTTCTCAAAGAAAGATTGCGCTGATAAACTTGGGAAAACGAAGTAAGTCTGAAGAGAAAAAATAAATTATCTGAAAAGCATAAAATCAGATGTGAGATTTATCAGAAAACCTGTGGCAAAACAGGAAATAACCTGGCACTGTATTTGCACACTTTCATAAGGCAGCACGGCCCGACGCTGCAGTTCTTTCTTCTCTCCCTCCCCATTTCATCTGAAAATATAACCTTCAGCTTTTATTACAATACTGGGAAACGACTGAAAGTTGATTTAGAGGTCTGAAGCAACAAACATTTTAGCTTACTCTTGATATCTAAGGCAGTAACTTGCACCCAAGTTTGGCCTTGAGTTCACCACGCAGTGACATTTGTTTTAACAAAAAAATCAGCCTCTAGCTTTTATCATAATGCTCAAAGTGCTAAACAACACTCCAGTAAACGGGAGCAATGTTTTACTGATTTGGCTGAAGTCTCTCTGTAGAGTTATTTTTCTCAAATGTAGTATTACAGCTGCTAGCTTCATTGTGCAGAATACCTTGGTAGTTTAAGATGCAAAGCATAAAATACTGGAACCTGTTTGCAACGTAATTTACAAAAGACAAAATTTAAGGAAAAAGATTTGTGAAAACAAATTGCCAGGCAATGAATGTCAGCAGTGCTCAGTTCTAATTATTGCTGCCTTCTTTCCAATGTCTTTATTACCACTGTGTTTCCTCCTGCTATTCCCCTTGGATATACATTTGACATGTACTTGACTTGAGTTTGAGATTTGCTAATGAAAAATAGCATGTAGTTAATGCTTTGACAATAGAATCAAGTTTAAATTTTAAAAAAATTATTAAAAAACAACAAAAGAATAAGCAAAAAGAAAAAGCAGGTGAGGAAAAAGTAAAGACACCGAACATGGACTAGATTTTTACTAACCAAGTAAAAATGCATCATTAATAAGAGAGGAAAAACAAAAACAAACAAAAGGCAAAATAAGCCCCCCAAAAAACCAAAACAGCAAATGAAAGGTGAAATAAAATAGGAACAGTTCAAGAGAGAAGGAAAAGAAATAAGTTGGTAACTTTAACAGATGACATCAATAAAGAGCTGGATACTAATCTGAAGAATATGGAAGGGGAGTGAAAATATGGGAATAACAGCAAATAAAGCATGAGAAGTCCTCTTCAAAAGTGAATGGTGAAAGAAATTCCAGAGTTACCCCTGCTCTGTAAGCTCAATTTACTTTGCATTTCCCTTTACAGCTTTTTTAACTTCAAAATATTCCCTGCTCCAACTCCCTGAATGACTTCCTGCATAGAGCCACTAAGTTTTCAGGAGCTGATGTGATTCTTATGCTGGTTGTTCCCTAAATGCTGTTCCAAGGCTGTCTGCGCTCTGAGCACACACACGTCCTGTAACTTCTTTACACTGCTGAAATACCAAGGGACACAAGGATTTAAAAATAAGTAGTACAGAATAAGAGTGAAATATGAACTCCCATTCACTCATTTTCTTAAGAACACCTTAAGTTACCATCAAAGGCACTGCTGGTGAGTAACAAGATGCTCACCTGCTCCCAGTGAATTCAGCATTACAGGGTCACACAGACGTGGTGGAACAGACTGAGGGTTAAGGCAAATGCACAAGGAACTCCCCATCTCCAATAATAAAAAAAATTATCCATGTTTAGTTTTAAGCCAACCTGGTCCCCCCCATAAGCACTAGTGACAGCACAGCAGAAAGAGCTGGACAAGAAGAACACGACAGGTCAGTATTTTGTGAAGGAAGAGAGGAAAAAAAAACATTAGCTTATGCCGGTCTGGAAAATGTTTGTGGAACTACAGCATCTGACCATTTAGGATTTGGCAATCTACTGATACTTTTATACCACTGAGTAAATCTTTAAATGACAATTAACAGCATTCCTAGGGAACAGTAACTATAACAGAGTGCAAAAAGTCTGTTGAGAGCAGAAGTTACTGTCTCAGCTTGATCTCTAACTCGGTTCACTACAGAAGACCTCAAACCTCCAGACCAGGAGGTTTTGGTACACCCTGAACTCTACAACCCCAGTGCAAAGCAGAGCAAACCGTCCCACTGCCCATTCTTTCACTACTGATGGACAGGAATCACTCATGAAAGGCTTTGAATTGTTCACTTCCCTCTCTAAATCTTAATGTTATGGGATTTCTTTGTCAACCCGAACAAATGGTTTGCTTTAAGATGCTACTGGAAGATTTATATCTGCCTGTGTTTTGTAAACATTTATTTCAAAATACTTTAACCCTCCTCACCCCTCATCACTAGAGCAGGACTTCAGCATATGTTGTTCATTAAAACCCGGAAATTCCTGTTTGGCTCTTATGAAACCGTTGAGAGTAGATAATTGTTTGTTGGTTTGTTTTAAAAAATTCTAGCTTTGCAAATGCCTATTTCAGAAATTTCATATTAAACAATAAATTTTAATTGGCAAAATTTTAAATTCTGTATTTGTTAAATCCAGACATTAGTCTTTTGCAGTTAAAAAAAATCGGAAAATATTTATTAAGTGTAAATTAATGAATTAGCACTCTGATACTTGATATGTAGCATTTTTCAATCATCGATTTAAAAGTTGTAATCCATACAACACAGAAACAAAACAATTGGACAACTCATAGGTCATCTACTCTTAGTGCTTCAGCTTCATCATAGCATTTTTTCTCCTACAAGATCACAAAAGGATTCTGGGTCTTGTGCAGAACCGAATCTTCATCACCTTGCTGAACCTTACTTACACCTCCTCTGCAAATTTCAATACCTTTGTGTTTCAGTTCCAAACATGTAGTCTGTCCTTACTGATTTAGCATCAATGGTGTCAAACTAAAAAAAACCTGACAACAGCAGAAGAGCACTGAGTGTTTCGTGACAGACTGAACAACCTCACAGAAACAAAAGCAAAACTACATGTGTTTTCCTCATGGTTGTTTTTCCCCTATACTGGGAGAAGAGCTGTGAATGACCAAAGGCCACAACACACACCCACAGAAAGTGAAGCTGCAAGACTGAATGAAAAAATCTGCTATCACTGGATTATGACAGAGGACAGCACATGGCTGGGGTACAAGGCTGTCCATCCACCCCTGACTGCTTCTCCCTTGCTGGATGACTCAGGCACTCAGCTCCCAGCCAAGGGGACAGGGAAGGAGCATGTTCTGAGTTCAAGTCCCTGCAGGGGACAAATAACGGCCAGTTATTTGCTGCAGACTCTCCTCTCAATCACAAAATGTCATTAAGTGAAGCTAGAGTATGCTAAACACTTGAATATTTTCCCCTATATAAACAGCTGCCGTAGCTGCAAATGGAAAGCTACAGAATTGCAAACAATTGGTACCAAGTGTAAGCAGAACATATAAGCTACACTTCATTTCACAAGAAATAGAAACCTTCAGGTTAAGGGGGTCTTCATGCACATACTGTAATTTACTATCTTAGGTGTATATATACACAATTTAGCAGACCAAAGATAGCCAGAGAGTACAAGTCTTACCTCTGGAGCCACCCTGAAATCCACAGGCATTTGAAACACCTCTTTTAATAATAGAGCATATTGCCAAACTGTTTAGTTTGCAGCCCATCACTATCTGAAGTTTCTTTTGGCATAAAGACTTTCCAGGATAATCATTCCCACTGAGATACCCTCAGTATCCCCAGCTGTATTATGTGTTCCTATCCTTCAATTTTCAGTTTTATTACCAGCTCATAACTTTTAGCTGTTTTATTTCCCATGGTATTCAAATTCATTCCATATAGTGATAGAGCTTCACTGCATAATCTTCTACTTGAGATCACTAATAAAGAGGTTATATTAATCTACTTAAAAAGCTGCATCTCCACGTACCAATAAAAAAAAACCAGACAACACCTCTCTTACCCCTCTTTTCTTGGCCTTTCCATCCACCTTGCATCTTCAGAATCAGGCTCACTTAAATTTGGAGGAAAAAAGGTGCAGTACAGTTTTACTACTTCTTTTCTCCCCTCAAAAGAAAATCAAACTCTCGTGCCTCTGTTCCCTGGGGAGCTTTAGCTATGCATCAACTCACAGCACCTCAGGCAGAGTATGCAGAGCACCACAGGCAGAACACAGCTTTGCACTGACTACAAATGTTTCTTAATAATGTTAATAAATAACATCTTCATCCTTTCCAGTCTGAATTCCTTCCCCATTTTTCCCCACTTAAGTGAGAGGGGTTTTTTTCCATGCAAGTGTGTAGGGGGGAAATTAAATCAATTTGGACTTCAACACCACATAGCAAAGTATCTCAGAGACTGAATCTCACTTTACACCATAAAAATGTTATTAGTCCTGCACCTTTCTAAATAGATCCTTTTTCTTCCCATAAGACCTTCATTTACACAGGTTGTTAGCCCACATCTCCACCTACACGTTCTAAATATAAGGCACAGATAAATTATTTGCTCTCCACTTTCTTGAGTTTTCATGTGTATCATCCTGAACAGAAGCACAAGCAAAGTTAAAAATCACCCCCAATTTCATTTTTTCATGCAGGAGAGAAATGAAGTGTTACTTTCACTCAGTCACAGCTATGATTCCCTAGGAACAGAACAAGGCAGCTCATTTCAAAAGGACACGTCCCAGACTGTGTACTCAGTTCGAACTAACAGGCTGGACTTCCAAAAGAAGCCTAATTTAAAACACATAATACTGGTCCATTCCTAAGAAACAACTCCAACTCAGGTTTCTTAAAGAAACCAAAAAAGCACGCAGGCTGTCTCTGTCAGGGACACAATGAGTATTTATTGTTCTGCTGGGCTTGACCAACACACATCTTTGCACTCTACAGAAACAAACAAAAACCCCCACAGAACACCCGCAATGTTACCAGAACGACTGACTTTGGCTGCTGTAAAATAAGGAAGCTGTTCCAATTAGATGCAGAATTATACAGCAGAAAGCTGTATAATTCTGTTTTTGTTTTTTATTTTTATAATTCTATGTTTAGTACTTAATGGGTTTGTATATAAAATACCTACATAAAGCCAAGATAACATCAAAATGAAACTTCTATAAAAAAACAGACTGAAATGAAAATATTTCCGGTGTCCAGTACTGATATGGTGATTCTAAAAATAAATTTCTTTATCATGTAGTTTTACCGCTCTAACAACTAACCCCACCCCATAAAAAGAACAAGCTAAAATACCTTTTTTCGATTTCGCTCCAATCTTCAACTTGGATGGCCAAGCAATCTGTGTATTTGTTTCTTCCATAATCTGTCAAAAAGAAAGCAGTTATGAAAAATAAAGTTTTTATTTTTCTTCTACAAAGTCCTAAGTTGGTTTAAAAAAAAATGTTCACCATTTTTAAGTTTGTTGGCTATTATTAAAACTAGCACAAGCCATTAACTGTTTTTCTGGTTTCCCTGAGAATTTTTGTCTGTTAACAAGCAGGGCTGATCACTCAAAAGAATTCCGAAAAGCAAATCCAAGATGCTCAGCAGTTTCCACGAAGTTCAAATGACCGCTAGTACCTACAGCATCTCTGTGTCCATCTCAGGGAGAAATTCAAACCTTTACAATTCAACAAAAACTATGTCTTTAGTTACCTTAACGTAGTTTTAAAGTAAAACCTACCAAATTTAAATTGAGTCCTTTTGAGTCTCCCTGAGCCAAGAGTTTTTTTGCCTCACCTTTACCCAGAAGCAGCTTTTCATTATAAACTTATCCAAACTTCACAATTTTTACTACTTTTACAACCTTTAGCAGGTCCGAGTGGACATTTGACAGCATTTATTATGACACAGTGTACAACCTACCTGTACATCTCTAACCAGCCAACAAGGAAAAACCCTCCACACACTCTCTCCTACTTTGAGAGCCATGCAGGCATCTGGCTCAGAGCTGACCCTCATTCTGTTGCTGCCTTGTTTCAGTGAAGTTCACCACCCTCTTATGGGCACATTATACTGAAGTTCCCTGCTGACAGAGTTACAGCCCTTCACTAACCCTTCCAGTGTTGAGACAGGAGGACACCAAAGACTTCATGTATGTGACTTGAAATCCAGCTCTAAGGAGCTCTGGGCATGTCTACAGAGACTAAAGACCTTCTGTTTTATCTTGTGATGTCATCGTCAAGCATGGTGAGATCATAGCTCTCATCATGAGATAATGAAAACAATTAAAATGTCAAAATAATTAGAAAAACCACTTCCCAGACAAAAGTTGGGACATAAAGAAAATAACTAAAATACCAGTAATTTTTCCATAACAATGCAATTCAGAACTAAGGCAGATTTCTCTAAAAGTTCAGTTCTTATCTTCCACATCCAAATCCCCAGGACACCACAACAACTTCCAGATTAGTACACCATGTGGAAAAACTGAAAGTGTCAGCCAGACTTCATTATACTATATTTTTGGTTTCAGCAACTATGGGATAATAAGTTACAGCTGAAATAAAACATTTCCAGGAGGGTGAAATTCATCAGCAACATACATATTACTTTTCACAATTTTTCAATCCAGATGTTAAAAAAGCTGTTTCACAGAATTCACTTGTCTCTGATAGAAGGCTTTGGGCCAGGATTAGTCTTGATTGTGCAACAGGCAATGAAGTACACAGAAAATTGGAAGGCATTAGCTAAAAGGAGAAGAGAGATGCTAAAACAAAGAACAGTGCAGGAGTGAGTTAAAGAAGATCCAACATAAAAGAAACCACAAGAGAGGAGACAGAACAGGAATGAATGTCATGCAAGGCAAGTGTTACATCCCATCAGTCAATAAAGGTTGGAGACTTCTGTCCTAAAGAAATTAAATCCTCCCCATTTCTGATGCTGAACTAAAATAAAACGAAATGAAAGCCTACAACTTCAGAGAGGCACATTCTGGGGACATATGAGAGAGATGCATATGAGATCTTCAAAGGAAAAAGTCTGAGTGGCAGCCACTGAGATTTGGCCACCTAATATCCTTAAGCTCCTTGTAGAAAGCAAAGCTAAAAATCATCACATTAGACCAAAGAGGCAACTCAGTCTGGTTCACTACAAAGACAAACTCATCTCCTGTTTTAGACAGGCAAAAAAAAATTCTGGCTGCATTTAAAGTAAGTGCATTTACTGAAGTATCAAAATGCTCAGAGTGTGTTGGCTTTCAGCTCCAAGCTGTAACCTTTATGATAAACCAGGGCTTTCATAGGAACCCTTAAGAACTATATTGCTTACTTTTTAAACTATTATGGTATTTAAGTTATTATGTATTGTGTTTATTGTAACAGCAGGAGCGTCACAAAGCTCTAGATAACAAGGAACCAAGTTTTTACTAGAGCAGTTAAACTTGAAAGTGAAGATCATGTTGAAAACTGCATCAACTTTTTGTTCCGTTTTACCATTCCAACCCAGGCATATTTAAGTGCCAAGATTTTTAAAATTTTTTTTCCGCTGAAACAAATTTGGAATCATTCCATGAAAACCTCAGCATTGCATGTTGCAATGGGAACAGATTCATTAGTGAAAACTGGGTGTTATGCCACATGTCCTGATAACAGCAGTTATCAAATGAACAGAACAAGACAACTCACAGTGCTACAGCTGTAATACATGCATTCCAGTTGTATAACTACTGCAGTTACATAACACATAAGGAAAATTCAGCCTGGGGATGACTCAAGACTTCATCATCTCTGCAGAGTTCCATCTCTGCTTAGGCTTCCCTTATTTTCATCTAAAATAAATGATGGGGTGAGCACTAACCAGTACTTTCTTCACCTTGACTGATCAACTGACCAAAGGGATCAGGAGTATTTGGCAGCAAGGTTTGATCCCTCTAGTAAATAATCTTGGGCTTCTTCTTAAAATGAGGGAACCCTAAGAAATTGTCTTTCTACAACTTCCCTTCCTTCTCTTTCCCCCAGAGAAACTTTAGTGTTTCGGAGCAGAATTAAGTAAGCTGTTCTCAGTGAAGAACAAAACAGAAGATGACAAGACACTGGAAGACACCAACAAAACAAGTAAGGCTGTACCCTGACCCTGACAAAACTGGCCCTAATTGAAAATTATTGGGCCTTCAAGAAAAAAAAAGTCTAGCTGTAAGGCAGCTGGGAGACAAGCTTTTGGCTCCCTTGTATTCCAGCTTGAATAGTTTACAGTTTAAGCACTTTGGGGAGTTTTTACATTAAGACAGCAAGAAATTATTTTTTCTTATGTTGTATTTTTTTAGCTGATTTTGGATGGAAACTGGAATGCCCTGAATGCAAAAAACCAACCAACCAAAACGCCCCCAAAGCCCAAAAGCATTTCAGAATTCAAAGGAAGTATTTTACAGGCAGTAGATGGACAAGAACACATCTAACAGACCTTTCTTCATTTAAAAAAAGCACATTAAATCAAAGAACTATTCTTTATACTTACTGTTGGTAAGTCACCTATTTCTGACCTTCCCACCTTTGGGATTGGTGCATCTTGGCCTTTTTTGCCTCAGTTGGAGGAGGATATAGAAGAATATATATTTATTTTAAATACACAATACGGGGTTTTTCAGATACCCTGAATTTTTCATACAATTAAAAACCCTAGAAAGTAATCAAATTGTATGCCCACTGGTGCTTTTTATTTATCTGCCCATGTCTTATTTCTAAGACATTTCTTTTCTTCGAAGTTTGCCCACATTTTCCTCTGCACAGGTAGAAAACAAACAAAAACACCAGGTTTAGAACAACAACATCAGTGGCACCAGACATTTACACTTAAACATTTGCAGTACTGCAGAGGTGCCTTATTTTCTACTGCCAAACAATGGAAATCCTGAGGGAGCACCTCAATCCTGTCCTACTTGGGGTGTTTCAGGCTCCAGGCCATTTCCTGCCACCAAACCCTGCCCCTGAACCTGCTGACAAACACTGACAGCTGAGCATCTCGAATGAAGTACTCAGCAGAGCAGTTCAGTAAATTATACGAAAGAAAATTAAGCTGAATAACTACAGGTGATCACACTCATGAAACTAAAAATCATGGTCTTTGAGACAGCATAAAAACACAGCAATGGATGAGAAACAGGGACCTAAGCAGTGATTATTCTAACAATTAGCTCTTCTAAAAGGGAGCCTACCCCTCTGGGGTACTGCTTTCTCCTTCAGCAGGTTAAGTGACAAAACAAAAAAGAATATAGGGACAGATAATTCCATCCTTCCATATC
Source organism: Myiotriccus ornatus (assembly GCA_036023395.1). Taxonomy (NCBI): domain Eukaryota; kingdom Metazoa; phylum Chordata; class Aves; order Passeriformes; family Tyrannidae; genus Myiotriccus; species Myiotriccus ornatus. The sequence goes on from JAYRBT010000178.1 coordinate 6,742,163, forward strand.
TTGGTTTTTACTCAGACACTGCCTCTGTGTGCAGACAAAAAAACTACCACAGAGCATACAATCAAGACAGAACCTAAAATATATTCTGAACTACCTTGAGTTATGTTTATGCCATCCTCAACCCTGTATCTACACGTCTCACAGAGAGCATTTCCGGATACAAAATCATATTCTAGCAGGACAAAAAAGGGATGACCAAAGAAGCAGCTATTTTTCCAAGCAGCATGAAGTTAACAGCCTGATGCAATGCTAGTGCAACAAGTCAAAGGAAAAAGCACAAGGGGAGGAGGAGAAAAACTAATGTGAATTAGAAATTCACTGAAGATTGAGACAAAATGTAGATGGCTGAGCTACGTCAGCAGCCTTCCCTCCCCTCTAAAAACCCAAAACTGCAAGGATTGAGTTCTCCATCAGGCAGATACTGACTCTGCGGGATCGACTCTGTTCATTTATATTTCATGAGCATACCTTGGAGCAGCACCTCTAGAGAATTACTATACATAAATTTTGCTTTTCTCACTAACAAAAGAACTATAAAGCACTTGGAGCCATAAACAGCCCACAACACGTATCACTAGGAAACAAGTGTTTCCCAGTGTAAGTGTGTTCAGTTAAAAATTACTGCATCCCATGTGTGAGGGCAGGACAAGGACAGGGAGGGACAGAGAGGATTGGAAAAGTATTATTTACATGAGAACAGAAATTCTGTAAGGAGATGTCTGGCAATTTTGTTTTGAAATTGAATCTCCATCAGGTTAAAGAAAACACAGCAATTCCTTAGAGATGACCACAGCTAACTAACTCTGTGTAGGGTAACTTGCACCCAATCAACGCTCCATAGCTGCTGAAGGGAAGGTGATGATTGATTAGTTACATCACTGTATCCATCCCCGTTTCCCCATCGGGGAAGGCCATTTTTTGCCAGATACGAAAACTTGTTCCATCAGTTTTATAGGAGACAAAGATGAGAGTTATTGTGCAAGACAGCAGGGGAAAGAAAAAAAAATAAACACAGGGATACCAATAGTATCCCACCAGTATCATGATAATGGCCTTTCAAAAATGTTTCCATAAACATGGAGTATTAATGGGACAAAAGCCACAGAAAGTGAAGGGCAACTCGACAAGTATTTTTAAATCAAATAGAACAGGAACAGCACAGACTTGCTTCTTGAACACAGCTTTAGGAACCATAAAGAAAGCTGGGTTTCTGCAAAGAATATTTAGAAGTTTCAAGTTGCAATTGATCAGCAATTTTAATCTGGACAACAAAAATATTTTTCTTCTACGAAGGAGGCACAGACAAAAATCAGTTTAACATAAATACAGTCACAGTTTTGATGCAAAATCTGCTCGTAATCGATAAGACAAGAGTACCAAGCAAAGGGATTAGTTACCCAATTTACTAACTCTCCTCCAAAAAAAAGTGCCTAAATTCAGTACTGAAGATTTCACTCATTATGAATTATGACATATAAATTAGCATTTCAGAAAATAAAATCATTACATGTTCAATCTAAATCAGTATTAGCCAAATCAATGAGTATGTGATAATTTTCAAATCAGACATCAGGATGCCTAGTAAGAACACCCACACACACAAATTTTGTGAGTCTCTGAATACCTGGCTTGAAATTTTCATCTTGCATCTTCTTCTGTGAGAGAAGCTGTATTAGCTCCCTCAGTTTGTATGCATTTACAGCCGTATAAACAAGCTTATTTTTATAGATTATTTGAACCCTGGAATACAATTCACATGAAAATTAAAGAAAAATATATTTCTATGTGAGCAGGAGAAGACCTGAGCTGAAGAGTCACAGCAATTCTACATGGGCTGATAGTTCTTTTTTATTTCTTCCAATGCAGAAGGGGTGATACAGCAGAATCCGAGAGGATGACTAAACCCTGAGCATGAGTTCTGGCAGCAGGAACAGAGCAATGGGTGTAGCTGGAACCAGAAGAAGTATTATACTTGATGGTTTGTTGTTTTTTGAGGGTTGGGGGGAGGAGAAAGCAAGGGAAGAACAAGGCTGGGAAGGACGAGCAAGACACAAAGAGGAGTTGCGTGAAGTTCCCCAGGAACTGAGAGAGCGAATGCAGCCTCCAGAACTGGCGAGGCCACAGGGAGCCAGAGCACATCAGTGGGACAGCATCAAGGACTACTGGGTTTGGCAGGGAAATAGGAGGAATGAAGCAAGTTAAAGGAGATGAAAAAACTTAACCCAAAGCTTGGGGCAAATATGTAGCTCTTGTGGAAGTCTGGCCAACATTTTGGATACAGCAACAGATTCGCATTCCAAGCCTTGCTGTTCCAACTAGAATTCAATATTTGTCAAAACTAATGCTTTAAAAAGAAGGTATTACCACCACCTTTCTGCAGGTAAGGGTGAGAGGCTGTTCCTGAGCAGGAGCAGTGGCAATGGCCCCCAGAATCCCACACATTCCAGACTACACCACCATCCAGAGTTTGCAGTTTGTGCTCCTGTGTACCAGAAAAACCATCTCCTTTGCAGAGTGGAATCACAGCCAGAATTAAACTATAAAACACAGAAAATCCCTTAATAAGTTTGCTCTTAATTTAGATTGTCAGTACTAATAATATACATGTATGTGTAAACTCCTTAAAATACACAATGAAACAATGCATAGGGAGGACGTGGGTGAAGCTCCAGTTGTGTGTCTGTACAGAAAGGAGCATTACAGCAGTACCTTCCCAACTGCAAGGGCAGGAGTGACCGTGTGTCCTGTAGGATGGGGGCACGTCATTTTCCTGTTTTACATTCCAGCAGCCAAAAACCCCAACCCCATTTTTAGAAAAGTATCTGTAGCTGATGACCAGTTGGCCAGTCCTCCTTCCCTGATTTCACCTGTCTTGAAAAATATTTAAAATATTTTAGACACTACCCTATGGAATATGGATAAAGTTCAGTACTGCCATGTTTTTGTTCATGCTTCCACTCCAAGTCATTTGTTTCAATGCTGCAGGAAATCGATCTTCACATGCTCTCTTGTCCGTCTTTGTTAAACTGATTTTTACTTCAAGTTTTCACTAAATGCTAAAATAACTTTATTAGAAAAAAGCATTAAAGCAGTTTTAAATTTTCCAACTAATCTAGACTGACATATAAAAAGGGAACAGAAGGCAAAGTTGCCTGTTTCCATTTGCACACTGCTACACAGCTTCATGTCAAGCTAAGCAAAATACCAACATGCTTCCCTCCAACTTCTCATGACCAACAATTTTGTGGTCTGCATTTACAGACTTTGAGACTTCCACCAAGCAGCAAACAGACTGTTTGTTGTCAAGGACTATATCCTAGCCCAGACTGACTCAAATTTGCCATCTGCACATGATATTCACAACTATTCCTAAAGACTTCATCAAGAACTAAGGCAAGCATGTGCAGGATGAAGAGTTAGCAAAACTAAAATTAGAAGATAAAGTTCACATCATAGACAATGTATTTATGTATTTATTCATAGTTTTGATCAATGTGTATCAGCTGATAACACCTAAAAAAACTAATGAACAAATGATGTATAAAAGTAATAAAGGCAGCAGAGTAAAATACATCAGTTTTACAACTCAGACTTCCAGGCTGTACATAAAAGTTCTAAATCCCAAAGGAGGGAATTGGGAAAGCTACCTGTGTGGATATAGCTTTGGAATTTATATTGTTTCCTTTTCCAGCAAGGGATTTTTAGCCTAGAAGGGATGAGAACACATGCATGTATGCACACACACACACACACACACTGCATCTCTTTTTAACCTTCACTTCACCTGAAATGAACTGAGAAAGATACTTCTTAAAACATGGGTCTTGTTAAAGCAAATATTGCAGTATTGTTGCTGCCCAAAACTGCATTAAGTGAACCTTCTGCAACAAGAACATTTACAAAACTTTGTACTTCATTTACAAATACAGCAAATAGAGTTAAGTGAGAATAAAACCACGAATCACATGGCCTTACCCGGGAGAAACATTATACCCCTTCCTTTACTTGACTTGAATGTTTTGTTTATCCTCAATGGAAATATCAGCCAAAGGCCAAGGGTAATACTTTTATTTTAAATATAGTGACTTAAAGTATAGTAAAAAAATGTAAAGGGGTTATTCAAGCATGCAAAAAAACTTAGCTATAAATGTATCTGTGTGTACAGCATTCATGAACTCTACACAAGCAATAGGAAAAAGAGGAAATTCAAAAAAAAAAAAAAAAGGTATTATTTAAAAATGAAGCCCCCCAAAGAACACTTAAAACAGCAAGATGCATCCAGCTCTCCTCTCCAATAGCAGAATCAGCAAGTCTCCTCCCTGCAAATCAGAAACCTAGCATATATTCTTAAATTGTATCATTCTCATCTTCATCTTTTTGTTATTCTTTTCCTTTTTTTTTTCTTTCTCCCCAAGGGAAAGAGGTTAAGCATTTCTGAGGACTGAAATCCCTCCTCTGTTTTAAGGGAGGGTTTAATTCCCAGAATGAAAAGCATTAAGATCTCAATTGAGACTGTGGTGACAAATCATTCCTCTATTGCTTTACAATGAAAGAGATCTTGCACAAAGTGTTAAGTATAGCAATAAAGTGGCATAAAATTGAACTTTATCAACTAAAACTCTAATTCATTTGGAATTCAGATCAAGCTCCAAGCAGTGATACACAAAGAGCCACTCAGCATAACAGTACGGGATCAAAGTCTCCACTGTTTCTGGCCAGGGGAATTATTCACAAGCAACTTGTCAAGGACAGTTCTTGGTTTAAGACTTCTACCTACAGTGAGCACTGCAAGGACGAGGCCCACCAGAGAACATTTTGATATTACAGGTCAACTCTCAAGATGGTGCCCATTGTATCAGAAGCAACATAGAAGAAACAAAAAATTAAATGAAACAAGAAACCCTTGTAATTGCTCCACGACCTTGACAGAACAGTCCCTACACCAAAGGCATGATGAATGCAGCTTCCCACAAAAGTGAAGCCTTCCCACCACTTAGCTCTGCCTGAACTAAGCAAAGAGTTAAGTAAGCATTCTAGATTTACCTTTGTAGAGAAACTGATCCAACCTAAACAGTCGCCTTTCCACTGGGTGTGGTTTTGTCAAAGGGGAGACAAACTTCTCAATCCCAAAACTTCCTGCAAATGCTGACTGCCACTGACATTCTTTCAGCCCTCTAATCCACGCCACCCTCTCTCCCAGCAGTCATTTCCTCTTCCCAGGAAGCCAAATGAGAGGAAGCTCCCTATAAATTAGAAGTGCATGCCAGTGTGCCCAGCCCAGCCCAGCAAAGCCGGGTGTTTCCAGCCAGTTCTGGAAATGTATGGCCTTAATATATCCTTGTCACATGCCATGAGCCAAACTCTACATCAGGAGGTTATTTTAATGCTAATGCACAGACTGATTTCTACCCAGAAAAAGGGGAATGAGTTCCTCAGTTCAAAACTGGTCCTGTGGTTGAAATAGAGACAAACCCCACAATGATGATAATGTATAAAATCACCACAGACTCACTATGTCTCACCAGCAAGATAAATAACATGGGAAGAAACCAATAGCAGAGCAGTTGCCATCAGAACTGGGAATATGGCCTTAGGGAAACTGTAGCTATAAATAGGCAGCTTGAGAAAAGTCATGGATGAAGACACATGCAAAACCCCTCAGAACTCGCTGTCGAACATGGATAATAATTAGCTTGAGACATCTTAGTCTCAGGTCAATGATTAATATCTTTAATGCCTGAAAATGCCCTAAGCCACCCGCATTTGAACCTCTAGATACATTTCATGTTCAGAGATTAAAGAGGAAGACTGATAGACAACTTTCAGCCTGACCTAATGCAAACAGAAAAGTAACTTTTTTCAGCTAAATTTATTTGTATCAGAATACAGTAGCTATACTTACAGAAGTATTCACATATATATCAACACTGTACCAATACATCCATATATAAGAATTCTAAAAACACAACAGATATTTTTCAAAGATACAAGAGAAAATACACAATGTTTCAAACCAAGTTTTTTTCAGTCTCAGATAAGCAAACAGGGCTCGAGGCAGCTGCCAGAGCCTCCTAAACAAATAAAAGGTAATCCACACTCATTAGTAGCTACTGCATACAGAAAAATTTAACAGGAACATGCTTAAAGATACAGTTAGATATACCTATTTAACATCTTCAAATAATTGCAGGGTGGTTTTATCTTTTGTTGTTTTTTTTTTAATCTCTTACTAACACTGTTTCCAAACACCTGCACCGAAAGGCCAGCCGGTTTTAAAGGATGGTTTCACCACACAGTCCTTCCAAAATGGCCTCAGTGTCTTTTAAGGTGCTAGTTATTTAATAGAAGCTACAGTTTAAACATGTTACAGCTAAGGACAGGAAGGGGAAAAGGGGAAAAAAACAAAGCCAAAGAAAAACCTTCTAATCTCTCTTTGCACTCCTGAGCTCCCAATAATTAACAGAAGTTATTTTGTCACACACATGCAACATTTGTCCAATTGCAACTCCATATTTTCAAGCATGTAAACATCACCTTCAGGGAATAACAGAGTCTGCAGTCAAGAGAAGTGTAAGCATTTTAACCCACCTTTTGCCTAAATCCAGAGATATCTTAAAACCCCCAGGTATCTGCAACTGGGTAAATGCATAAAAACACCCTTTCTATTTGATGGAAAAAAAAAAACCCAACCAAAAAACAACAAAACCCCAACCTCAATATAGGAAAGATAAACTAATCTCAAACACTCAGAAATGGTAAATCCCACAGATTACAGCTGGCTGGTAGTATATTGTGCTTCCCACAAAATCAAGCTCTGTAAGTGAACTCTTGAAAGCCGGGAAAGCAAGAGCTGAGGAGCCCCTTCAGGAATACTCCAGAAGCCCAGGACTAACACGTACACACCAAATTATGCTGAGCTGCAGAGCTTAAATCTGACCCAGAGTCAAGCACTTGGGCAGAACACTAGGTGTGCATCATTTCCAGTCACCACCTTCTGCACATGCAGTCCCACATCAGCCCAAGGACTCCACCCAAACCCTACAGAACCCACAGCCTTCACCTATCACCCACCCTACTGCTGACAGTCCCAGGATCAAGCTCGAGGTGCACCCTTGTCTCGAGAAATTTCAGAATGAAAGTTTACCATCAGCACTAAGATTGCCAAGTGTTTAGGGAAAAAAAAAACCAAAACCCTGATGCAAGAGCTGAAAGCAAACCAAAATGATGCATTAAATTCCTCTCTGTCCACACGGCCGACCCTCATCTGTTTTGGATTACGAACTCTTCAGGGCAGAGGCTCACCACCTTCTTACGTTTTATATAAGAGTGCCATGCGTATCTGTAGTGCTACATAAATTATATGTTCCTTGGAACCATGTCCTGGCTTTGTCTGGGAAAAAGCACTGCTTGCCTATGAGGCGTGAACCCAGATGTTACGGGACTTAATGGAAAAAATCCACCATCAGCTGAAAATGGGCTTTGGATCAAGAACAAGTAATAACTTATGTATTCCTCTCACAGAATAAATTAGAACAACAATTTAGAGAACAAGGTCCACAAGGATTTTTTACATAAATAGTACGTAACACAACAGCAAACCAATCCATATTTATTTAAGATTACCTGTCACTGAACTGCAGATCCAAGAGCTCTAGAGAGAAAACTATCCCATTATTTACTTATTTCTTGCTAAATTATTAGCAGCTCTCCAGTGCTTTCAGCAAAATCTGGATTAGATAATGTTAGGTTTTCCCTCACTTGAAACAATACTAAAACTTACAAATATTAAAGTGTAATAAAGTTCTCAGATTTTTTAAAGTAACACTACCAAAAGACATTTATCTACTTTTGACTTCAATTCAGGAGCAGAGGAAGGGGCACTTCATCACTTGATCTTCCCTGCCATGACAGGGCAGAAATATTAGCTGAATGAATTTTGGCCCTTGCAGCTAAAAGCTGGGGCTTATCCTGTAACTCCACCAACCACTGCATTAGATGTGCTTGTTTTTGTTAAAATACTCAGTGAAATAATGCATTTTGACATCTAAATTGTTATTATTAAACTCTGAAAGTTAAAAGTTGATAGGAGCAGTTCACATCCACCCAGAGTCTGCTCGATCACAAAAATCCAAAGTAATACTGCCTTCTCATGTTTAAACACCAAGGAAAAGACTACTTAGCACCAAACCCCTGTATTAACTCCCTTTAAAAGTCTGAGAGATTCATTAGGGCATACTCCTCATAGGTTAACAATCCAGGCTAAGTCCTGACTTCACAGAGCATGTGAGCAATTTCTGTTCCTCCCAAGCATAAGCTAATTAGGAGCTGAGCACTGTTCTCCACTGAGCAGTCACAGATTAGACCAGCAGCCCCTTCCAGAGCCATCTGCCAGCAGCCACCACTGTCCCACTCACCCCCAGTACCAGCCTCCTCTCTCCTCCCTCTTGGTCTGCATGTCTTGACACCTTCTCAAACTTTTCCCTCGTTACTTGTCATTTCAACATTCATATGAAAACTTGTTTCACCTCTCACACCACTTCCACTCAAGAGTTAACTCCAGTGCACTGAGGTTAGTTCATCAGAAAATAATATATAATAATATTATTTGCATTATTCATGCAAATTATACCCACAAGTTCTTGATGTGTCTCTTGAATGTTGCACTTCCCCCCTCCCTGCTCCACTCAAAAGCCTGCCAATAATGTCCTGAATTCTCGTTTTCAAAATGCTTAAAAAAAAAGTGTGTGCTATAGCTTCAAATTCGTATCAAGTTCCTGAAAGTATCTTGCTGCCTTAGTTTGTAACATGTTTTTAATGCTACAAATCACTTTCTTCCTCACTACACAACCTGAAACACGTGAAAATGTTCTTCATTTTACCTCCAGATACTCTGCCTTATTCATTTCACATGAGAAAGGAAAAAGGTTAGGTCTGATTAAAGGAAATTGCACAGACAGAGACAGTGAGTAAGCTATGAGCAACTGTCCAAAGATTTCTTCCAACAAAAGAAAGCTCAAAGAAGATAGTTTCCATCTGGTTTTACTAGCTTACTATTGTGTATATGTACTTAGAAACTTCAGGAATCTGCACTATTGAGTTGATGAGACTAAGAAGGTGGCCAGTCAAAATGAAGCAGCTTGAACCCACGGCAGCACCCACGCTGTGCCCATATAATATCTGTGCATAAATATAATGAGATATTAATGCCAAGACAGTCATTGTATTATCAATATAAGTAGTGTACTCTTTTATTCAAATACTTCAAGTTCTGCACATTTTGCTTTCCTGTTGAATTCAAAACAGTATTTTTTGCTATTACACTAATAACTACATAACTCAGGTACATCATAACTGCAGTAAATAACCAGGAATCCACATACACATGTAAAATATAAAAGTCACTCAATCCCACGCAGAGGAAATACTTTATCCACAGCTTCAAGAATGGAGATCAGATTTATACAAGTGAGAGAAAACACTGTGGTTAAATGAATAATGTGTAGAAGGAAGCACATGCTACAACTATGGCTCAGCTTTGTTTCAGCAAGAAACCATGCATTTTGGTAAAATCCTAAGGAAGAGTTATTGATACATTTCCCTCTAATATTAGTGCACACTAATATTTAGACAGTTGAGCACAAGCACTACGTTTGGAAAAGTATCATTGTCAGTCAAGAGCAACATAAATCTGAAGACTCCTACAAAATTCTTCCTAAAACAAAGTTTTTGGCAGTGTACATACTCCTCCCCAACAGCCTTCATCAAAGCATCTGACAACCATGTGAAGGATCAAGTATTTTCTCAAGAGACCTTTAGGAAGTACCACTTATAAATATAAGGAAAAAATGAAAAGTACAACAAAATACTTCAACGGACTACAAGTCAAAAAGGAGTGTCAAAACATTTCAGTATAAAGCATCAAGATAAAACAGCTCATTGTTTGTAACAGTATGCAGATCTTCACAAACAATTTGGTAATAATATTTTGCACACTATTCTTGAAAAAAAAAAACACAAACCAACAAACCCCAAACAGCAACAAACTAATACCATGCTGCTTTGTAGAAGTTATTTTCAAGTCATTATTCTTGACCATGTTTCTCTTTGTAGTTTACTTGCTGCAGGACTTTTTTTTTCAGTTCTTCCGTGTCTCTTGTCTAACCACAGACTTTATTGAATGACTTTGTGGATTGTGCATTTCTTTCTTAAAAGGCCTTTGCATTCCTCAACTAAATATTTACACTTTCAACAATATCACAAGAGGTTGCAAGTCAGTTTTTCAATAACAGGATGCAGCATTTATCCACAGAAAGAAAATCCTCAAGACCACCTCACAATATGTTCTGGATTAACCTACTCTGCTATTAAGCAGAACAAAATTTCACGATGAATATTTTGACATTGTCAGTTAAGGAACTGTTAAAATTGCTAAGTTATTAAGAAGTTGCTGTGCATGGATGACAGTAGCATACACCAAAGAACTTATTTCTCATCATATCCCATGCGTGGCTGGTGGCTAATAGACACTTTAAAAGACAGACATTTTTTAAAATGTGATCAATACAGCAGGAACTGCACATAAAGTCTAATCAGTTGATCTCATGAATGAGCAATGAGTATAATTTCTCCTCTAGTCAGCTGCTGTCATAGAATTAAAATACCTTACCTTCTGAAAAAAGTCTTCCCCGCTTTTCCCTTTGCCCTCTGCAGCAGCTGTAAAACAAAAGCAAGATCTGGTCACTAAATACATAGGAGAAAGTTTACAGGCTTACAGAGAGAAATTCTCCATGAGTACATGTACTCTGGGTAATTTTTTCCCATGCAATAAACATTTGTCAACAACTGACTAATAACCAGATCAACCTTTTTGCAAGTCACTTGCTGAGTCCAAACAGATGTTTGCATTTGCATACTAGAGCTCTAACACACTGATGCATATTTTAGTTAGAAAGTACACATGGTGTAAGTACAACAGTTAGGTCACAGTGCATACTTTGCCATGCAATTCTAACAGTGGGATCAGAAGACAGCTGGGAGGGCACAAGACTCACTATATCAAGGTCAAAAACTAGAACCAAAACAAGACCAAAAAAAAAGAAAAACAAGTTAAAAAAACCTGTTCCTCTACTGTGCTATTTTTCATATTGAAGTATAGAGCTACTGCCATTTGGTTTATGGAGACTCACAAAGTGCTAAAAAATCTAAACACTTCTTAGTGCTGCTCAATACTGTGCTCACACCTCAACAGCAGGACACAACATCGTTGTACAACACGGTTTGGAAGCTCACAGGAGGCTATTGCAACATTCGATGATTTCAAGAGCAAGACCTGGGTTAGGGCCTGGCTCATCTCCCACACGTATTTAAACCCATAACTGCAAATTTAATGCACATGATTACACTTAAAACGATACAACTGTTTGCATACATCTCATGTTGTAGCTTATCTGCGTTCCAACCTGAGACTCAGCAACCAATTCAAAATGCAGCAGCTCCAACTGATCGTGAAGAGGACAATTTCCTTTTCCCTGGAGAAAAGGATGCCCCCAAACAGAGTACTGGACTACTGGAGAAGCTTATCATGATTTTGCTGTATTTCTCATGCACAAACTAAACCTCCAGCTCACCCCACCACTGGCTTCAAAACTAAGTTTCCACTCCTTAGTTCTCCGCTCTCTTCCAATTACACAAGCAACTCCAAACTCTTAAGCTAATGTTAACTCAGCTAACACAATTTAATAACAAATGCAAGCGAGCAGACACAGACTAGAGGCATAAGATGACTTCTCATAGCCCAGAGGAAGCAGTGCCACTCCATTTGAAACAGGCTTCTCAAAATATCAATAACAACACTTAAATACCATGGAGGAAGTGCACACTAGGAAGTTTCATCTAGTACAGTTCAGAAGTTCATGTTATTTAACTCAAGTGGAGCCAGAGCAGAGGTAGCAAATGAAGCCTGTCCAGAGCAATTCCTGACTCCTCAATTCCACAAGTCTGAGAAAATAATGCCCTCTTCTCCTTCAAAACCCTGAACTGCCTGTATGAGAAAACTGGTGCATGTTTCACCAGAACAAGGTTTCCTGGAAGCAGAGAAAACAATCAAGGAAGATTTCGGTTTTTCAGATTTACAAGTTACCAATACTAACAGAAAAAAAAACAACCCACAACTTTCTTGAAGCAGCCACTTCACAGTGGCTTTACATGTCACTTTACAAGTTTTCCATTAACTCTGGAATCACCATGAAAAGCTTTTGGGAAGTGAGGACTATCACCACACTACTTGCAATGAAACATGGGACCAAGGCGCTTTTAATCAGAGGGTACAGGAGATAAACTGGAGATGAGAACATGACAGATGTGAGGCTGAAGTTGCAGTTTTGGGAATAGACAGATTTTTTTTGTTCCAGCTGCAAATGCCTGATTTCTAAACTGAATACAAACAAGAGATGGCTTAGATAATAGCAGTGATGCTCTGCAGGGCATTTAAGTAGAATGCTGACAAAGTAAATTCCAAGCTTTTTATTGTAGGTTTATTTTTAATCTGAATCATCCTGGTGACCTGATTTACAGCTCAGCCCCAACAACAACTGATGGTACAACTGATAGAATCCAGCAAGCACAGACAAAGTAAGAAGAGGGAATGTAAACATCCTAAACTGGTTTCATGGAAAAAAACCCCACAACAGTACAGACAGTAGTGAAGTTGGAGCAAATGGCACTTTAGAAACATCTTCAGTTAGTAACCAGTGGGTGTAGTCATTACATCATGCTATAAAGATACCTTTCAACACATAAGATACTTCATGATAATCCATTTGTCAGATCTCATGACACCTCTGAAAAGGCAGGGAACACTGTTTGGGGGTTTTGGAGAGACACTGCAACATGCTGGCATTTTGTCACTTCATGTCCAAGCTGCAGCACGATTTAATAATGGATGAAGAGGTATCACTCTGACCATTTTCCATTTGGCTGTTTTTCTGTATAAAGGTGATCTAGTCACTACAATCTCCATTGTGCACTGAACAAATCAAGTGCTCAAAACTGTGTCTTAAATTGATTTACACTTAGACTGATATATTTCACTATAGAAGGAAAAAAAGCCTCAAATCTGAAGATGAAATATGTGAAGCAATATATTATGTTTCCTTTTAGGTTAGCTATTTTCCAGCTATTGCCTCCTTTTGCCCCCTTCCCTTCCTCTTGCTGTAATTCTTTGCACCAATTATATCTATTTATTCTTCCATTTTACTTCCTAAAATTTCTGAGGAGAAACTACAGTTGAGAAAATTTAAATTTCAACAGCAGTTTATGAATTGTGATGCTAACCATAATGACATACATTTTCATTTATGTTTATTCCCAAACTAAGTAATGTTAACTAAGCTAATGTTTTTAAGGAAGATTGTAAGAGGTGTGTGAAATGTGACACTGTCTTGAAGCCTTTCTTCCTCTCCAAAATAGGCAAAGGCAGTTCTAGCACTTCTGAAAACAGTAAGAGTAGCCAAAAACAAGAGGAAAGTTATCAATTTCTTTTATAATTGAGAGGCTAAATAGATTTTGTTCAACAAGACAAAGCCAGCATCTTTTGCAGGGAAATGAGGAAGAGAATCATTCCAGATTTATGCAGAAGTCACTAAGAGCCCAAACCATTTACAATGCTCACTGCAAGCAGCTGCAGTTGAGTAAGCCATTGAGGTTTACCTCAAATCAGGTAAGCTGAGATAAAAGCAAACTTTAATTTGTGTTTAGGAAAAAAATTCTGCTAGGTCATCACATCCCAAGATCAACTTCTTTCTAAGCAAATCTTGAGAGTATTAACCCTGACTCTGAAAATAAACTTCACTTTTGAAATACTATATTGAGAAGCTCCTGAAATTTACATCTGATGGAGGCACTCAGGCAGATTATTTTAGTAATCTTACTAATAGTAATTAAAATTTTAATATGAAACCAAGCTTTCTTCAAAAAGCATTAAGTTTCCAAGTTGTGGAACACCCAAGAGAACAAGCCTTTTGTAGGAGGCTGAGGACACCAACAGTGTTGTACCTGTGTTGCCAGGGAAGGCACAACACAGTCCCATCTCAAATTTGAAATAAGCTTTCAGATTTTAACAGCCAAAGTTTCACATTTTCTGACTTTGTAGATTAAATTAATGATTCTCAAAATTAATGATTTCAAAATGCCAGTCCAGTAACAAGCAACACTAAGAAGTGACATTAATGCTCAGTACTTAAGTTACCATCACTAACCCTAACCCAGGAAATATTATGCCAACAAATACAGTTATCTAATGGTTTGCCAAATTCCACTTCAAGTAACTTTTAAGAAACACTTTTCAAGCTGTCTTCCTAGAGATGCAGGTCACTAGAACCCCACTATCCTCAGCCACTGCGAGAATGTTTAAAGAGACAGGTCCCAGTAGTTACCTGCAGAAGACAAGACCAACTTCAGTTTTATAAGGACACCGTAATCAACCAAAAGCCAAAGCTCTTGGTGCTCTCCTTTATTTGATGCCAGAGCTTCCTTTGCAGCCACCAGGTCTAGTTTCATATCTGGCAGAAAAAACAGCATTTACTGGAAGAGCCCCCTGGTCTTACTGAGCTGGGAAGGGCAGAGGAGAGGAGATCTTTGGGGTCCCTTAGCTGGCAGCTCCGGCAGCTGAAGGTGCTCGGGCAACCACAAATTCAGAAGCAGCAGACAAAATCATCCTTTTTGTTAGGTCTTGTCCAGAAGCACAGGCTCATCTGCCTGCAGGACCAGGGACCACAAACACGAGGAAAAAAAAAAAATAGAAGAGCAGTTAACTTTCTAACAGCTCATTCTACAGCAAAAGCACTACCAAGTCAACGAAAGTACTCCCTGAACTCAAATGTGCACAAGGACAACTGCTCAGAGAGTCCCTAATGAGAAATAGGAAGGCATCAGTGCTTTGACAAGGTTCCCACACGAGCCCTGGAAAGCCATGCCTGGTTACCTGCCTTAGGAGACCACTCCACCCTTCTGCCAGTGAGGGGTCCCTGTCCCCAAAGCAGATTTGAGAGAAAACACAAACCAAGTATTAATTAACACAGTGTACTTGACTTCCGACTGGCAAATTGATTCATTTCTGCCAACTCTGCAACTCAGGAAATACTGTTTTCTTAGAGACAGTATTTATTTCATGGTATTGAATAATTACTTAACCAACCTTCACAAAAACTTGGATTAATTTTACACAAAATTGTAACATTGGTTTCAGAAATCCAGATGAAACCTATGTAAATGTGCAAAATAAGCATTTTATATCTTAAGCTATACTCTGTTTATTATAATTTCTTCCATACCATGAAATATTTTACGTTAGGTTTTTGCTTTTCAAGACATATTGGATTGCTGAGGTTCCATCCAATACAAATATAAAACAGTTGAAACAGGTGTTAACTGTTATGGTACCCATGAAGTACACCATTTGTCTACTTAATCACCAAATCATAAAAAAGCCCAATTGCAATTTCTTCTAAGTTCACATGGAAAATGAATTTGAACTTTTAGTTCAAATGTTATTTTATCATTTAAAAAATTATTACAATACAGATCATATTTTACAGGAACTGAACCCAAGACTTATTTAGAGATTTGTCTTAATCAGTCTATTATCATAACTTTGTTGATCTCACACATCAGCTTTGTATCTTATTTTCCAAACTCTTGCTATGCAAAACTCAATGTAATATTTGTTGGTTATGTTGATTAGTGTCAAAACTTCTTCCTCTGTTTGCACCGAAAAACTACATTTTTAAAACAGGAAAAAAAAAAAAAAAAAAAAAAAGGCATGTTCTGCTTTTCAGGTCTCAGTTATAATGAAACAAAATCATTCCTTCCATCAAAATGCTCTTTAACAGGACAGATAATGAGATACTTTAATTTTAGCAAGAAACTCTAGAATAATACACCTGAAGGTAAGTACTCAATTTACCTTTTCTATCCACTGAATGAGAAAGAATTCATAACACTCATGTCAACACTGTCCTCATGTTCATTAGGTTTGATTTTCTTCTGAAGCTTCCATGGCAACATGCCAGCTACATAACCACATTGATTTTTATTTTGTATTAATTTGTAAATTAAATGAACAGTTATTTGTATTGAAAGCCAGAGCTCTTTCTTCAAAGTTACCAAGCTGTTATCAGACACAAAGAAACAGAACCAAAACCTTCTTTCATCGAACCAGAAACCACCTGACAAAAAGATTATGTTTTCCTGTACACGAAGGCAGACACTATCCCACACATACTCTGAAAGCTTCCTTATATCAAGCCAAGATAAAGAATTCCACCCCCATGACCACAGAGTTAAGCCAAATTGCTGAAAATATGCCTTTAGGAATAAAAAGATAGAACACACATTGTTAAAGAGGGGAGAAAAAAAAAATCTGACCTTAAATTGAATTTGCTGAAATCCAAACAAAATGATTTTCCATTTTTCTTGTAATTGCAAAGCCAGTCTCACTTCCATTTTTCAGTTTAGGAATTAAAGAAGTCAGAGAGACAGCTCAGCTAAAATGAACAGGTCTGGCAAGTAACAGGGCCCAAACAAACAAGAAGGCTGCATGAAAAGTAGAATTCAAGACTAATAATTGGCTTTTCAATAAGATTACCGATTCTTTTCACTTTATTTCTACTATAATATAAACTTCATTAAGTAACCTGTTACACACAGCAATCTCAGTATTTCAGGGTCGTCAGTGGCTTCATAGATATGTCCAAGTTTTTCAGAGACAATGAAAGAAAATCAGACATTAAAACTTCCTTAAACTCGTACACAGAGCAACCTTTAGGTTTTGAGGATGTTCACTACAGGCTGGTCAGAGTCAACTGGAGGGATCAGGAAAGGGGGTTGAGCAAAGGGAGACAAACTCCAAGATTCTTGAGAAGTTCCCAGAACATGCAACAACCAAGAAAACTGGCAAAACACACCTGTCCACATAGCATGATGACAAACATCAATGAGAAGGCCAGGGCCTACATGGTATCTGGAATATTACCGAAACTATCCCATGTCTACATATTCCGTGACAAAAGGACTCTTGGACTGAAGGTGAAAACAAGCATCACCTCTTATTAAGGAGTCAGGGAAAAATAATTTACAAACAGTGCAAACAAAAACATACCCATGAAACAAACTTACAATGTTTAAAAGGGAGCATTTTTGCTCTGGTAGAGGAGCCAAGGAAGAACTGGAAGAATTTCAGCACCCTTAGTAAACAACAATAGAGCGTTTAATATCTGGGCATTTTGGGGTGGGTTCCACTCTATCTCCTGTTCGGAGGAACTCAATATCCAATTGCTGAGATACCCATAAAGAGGTCAGATGTGCTGTAACTTCTGACAGACAAAACAGCGCTGGGAAAAAAGCAGACTAAGCATAGGATGTTTTCACCCTGCTGTTGAAATCCCCCCTTGGAAGTCAGGTGCCTACGGCCTCTTTTTGGGCTACTTTCTAGCTGGATGAGGTTTTCCTAGTCAAGGCCCATGTCACCTGAATGTGCTTGTAAGCACAGACAGGTAAGACATCCCTATTCTTCATCCTGCCCTTAAGGCCACATTTCCTCTACAATACAGAATCATGAACACTATATTATGAGGCATATTCACTTATTATTTAGTTTTCAATAGCCTTTTATTCCCCTGCATACTATTTTAAAAAGGAAAGACATTGATTTTGAACAAATATTCCTAGAGCCTTGGTTGTAGTTTTAGTAGGGACCTGACAGATTTGGTGACTAATAGCATAAGGGGGGGGAAAAGAAAGAAAAAAAGAAAAAAATTGTGTTATCCAGAAGGCTACTTGCCTTGGCCATTCCATCATCAATATTTTTAGAGTTGCATAACTATAGAAGTCTATCTAGAACCAATAATCTAATACATAACAACTGTAAATTTTAGATAACTAACACATTTTTCCACTTTTTGCAAAACAAATCTATCTCTAGGGAGAAAGCTGTCTGCCAAGGCTCTGCATAGAGAAAGTCTGTTTGTTTATTCATTTTTGAGACAAGTCACAGCTTGAACACAGGCTGTGAAGCTGGGGTTACTTTGGGAGCCCCTTTTTCCTTGTTAGAAATCTCTCCTTTCAAAGGCACACATGGGTTAAGCTCATCCACACAGCCACAGAGCAATTATGTGACACGGAGCACAGGCAAGTGCACAGCACAAGATTTAGGATTTTAGTGAAGATAATAAAGTGACTGCTTTGCTCTCTGCCAGCTACTTTTGAGAACAAACCCAGGAACCCTGAGTAGAACCCTGAGTAGCTGTCAGCACTGTGTTACCTGATTAAAACTGCTCTGTCAGCTGCCTCAGACTAACACTTGTTCACTACTAAAGCCACAAACACTCCATCTCTATAACTGGGTAAAATATTTCTGGAAGTCTCCCATGTCGTCCTTCAGATGCACTGGAGGACCTTTGCTGTTTCCCACAGCAGATATGCCAGCTCATGTCCCTAAACAAAGTTTTCAACCCCCTGTTCCTTCATCCAAGCTTTTATCAACTTCTTCAGTTTGATGTTGGCATTTCTAGAGCCCGTTCTCACCTTTCACTGTCAAAACCTCAACTGAAACCAAAACCTCTTCTCCTTTAGAGTAATTGGTTGCTCAATCATGAACAAGTGGGAAAAGAGCCTCTTTGGAAGTCACCATATATCAGCCATAGAATCCCTCAAGTTGAAAAATACCTCCAAGATCATACCCTACATCTTTCTTTACAAAGTCCTTCTGAATCCTTCATTTCCATGACCAGAGATGAAATCAATGGCCCGGCTTCTGGGATCAGTAGAGGTCTTGTTGGAAATTCCTTACCTAATAAAAATTCAGTTGAAGTCTAACATGAAAAACAAAGCCAAGAAAAGCACAACTTCACTTAGTATTTTCTTCAAAACCAAGTGTCTCAAACTAACACAAATTTTCCATGTCAGGTTTGTAACCACTCTACTGGTACTGCAAAAGGAGAGTATCAAGGCGAAAAGTGTACCCAGCTGCCACATGGTGGGGAGAGATTGAGTCTATGCTTTTAATGTTCATAAAGCATTTTTGCTACCTAAATATGTAAGAATAAAGCATCCATGACCTCAACCTTCCCATACTCTATGGCCAAGCTGCTCTCCAGAAAGATGCAAACTGGAGTCAGACAAATATCCCCAAAGTGTCACCTCTACTGAGAAGTATAAAGGAAAGATGTGGTTTAGCTTTTATTATTTTATCCACAGACTTAGTTAATTGTCTCCCTTCCTTCAAACATGCCCTTCTGGATTTGAATTTTCCAGGAAATTTGGCAGCCTGTGGCCAAAGTGATAGGCTGGCCAGAAGCAATTTTGACGTTGTATTAATTTGTTCCAAATCCTTTGTAGTGAGGAGCTGACAGCAGCAGCCAGCTATGAAGTCAGCAAGAGCGCTCTCCCACAATTAACAGAGCTTAGATGTCATCAATTCCCCTGACCCATGATCCAAAGAGCAGGAGTTTTGGAGGAGACAGCTGGAGAAGGGCAGCTCTGGTAGCTGGAGAAAAACCTCACCAACATCCCATACAACCCACTGCTGTTATGAAACACTTCTCATCACAGCAATAGAATTTATGAATATTTATGCCAGCAACCAACTTCTCCACGACAGCATTTTGCCCCTTCCCTTCAGTCCAGCGCTGTCAACACTCCAAAGGGGACAGGACAGCTGACTGAGCTCCCCCTGTGCTGTCACACACCTGGACATCAGCCAAAGCATTCCTGTGAGGGTAGGACAAGTAAGAGATGCAAAGCTTGGCTTTGCATTTTTGTAACAAGCTCTGCAGCAGGACAGCCTTCTTGAGTCACTGGATGCTGTGTAGGCTCAAAGAAAAAAAAAATCCCTAGAGTGCCTCAGGAGGCAGAACCTCAGTTGCTGCCAGTGCCCAACAGATCCAACTCTGCCCCCAAGCCAGAGTACCCACTTAACACAACTTGCTGTTTACAGGAGGAAAGAAAATCGTAATATCATAAGTGCCCCGGGGGCTGACGGAGGATACCTGCCAAACACAAAAGCTCTGCTCTCAGCAGACTGATGGCTGGGGATATTCTTTCCATTTGTTCAGGGTTCAGCTTCCAATGCACAGCCACTTTTGTTGTCAGGTATGTGTGTACAGGCACCGTGTGATTCATTACACGGGAGGGAAGAATGTAGCAAGGCTGTAAAAAAATTAGAAACAAAAGCCCTACAGATTTGGATAAAAATGTACACACTATTTTTCTGATGGCCCTGCTTATTATGAGTCATTCACAGATGTGGAGTTGCAGGAGAGAAGCCAAGACTAAGTCAAAGACAAAGCTTTATACAGGAAACCAGTTTAAGGCTGTTGCAATGCAGGTTACACACTGAGCTGAGGCCTTTTCCAAGAGTAATGAGACACTGTGTGTATCTGGCCCCATCACGCTGAACAAGATTCTGAAATACACTCAACAGGGACAAAAAACATTACTGGGAATTAAGAAGTCTCTTCCTTTTGCAAAAGCCAACCAACCCCACACTCTCCATCTTCCTGGATGCAATTAGAATATTTGGATAACAGAATACAAACAGTTCCCTTTTTCTGTCCAAAACCCACTTTCTTTCCATTTCAGCCTTCTTATCAGAATAAAAAAACAACAGCCTCAGTTTTTAAAGGACACATGTTGCAAACCCTTTTCTAGGCATCTGTGCTCCTGCTTCTGCACATCTACACAGCTGGAAACACCTCCTGTGAAAAAGGCCACACTTGCAAATCCACACACGCAGGCTGCTTGGCATTGTTTTTTCCTTTAACCTATCACACTACACTATGATAAAATAAGTTCTCCTGATTATCAAAATATATAAAAACTAAGTAGCAATGGACAAAAGTTTAAAAAATCCAAGGAAAAAAGCATAAGATATTAACCGATTTAAATAAGTACAGGGAGAAGTACTGGGGCAAGGCACTGAAGCATTCAGCTAATTAAAAACATAGGAAAAGGTAAAAATCACATTTTAACACGAGCCATTTTACAGAAATACACTGCACATCTCAATTTCTACTGTTCATAGCTTTAAAGACAGTAAAAAATTGTCCCAGTTTAGCTTATTTTTAGATATCACCACAGATAATATTTGAAGGAAACAAGTTCATCTGTTTCAGTCAAGAACAAACAGTGCTGTGTAAATAACATCCCTGTGGAAGTTGCAAAGCAGATGTGTAAGGAAGACAGAGGGGGATGGATCTCCCCAAAGGCTGGAAGCAGAGGAAATAAACTTATCCATACATCAAGTTCAGAGCTGTGTATCACCACCGCTAAGCATGAGCCAATTTGTCACCCATTTTTCCACACATTAGCTAGGCAAGGAACCTAATTATGTATCAGCACCAAACCACAGCACTACAAGTTACTTTGCCAAACTAAAGTTTACTCACAACACCAAGATCTTTCTGCTTTTAAGCAGCTAAGGAAATGAAGTAATTGTTTAGGTAAGAAGATCAAAGCACAACAGAAGTCTAGACCCTTCTGGTAAAGGTGAACAAGTTTTATTTTCACAGCTGGTTTTATGTCCACATTTTCAACATCTACATGATTTTTTTTCTTATGAACATTTCCCATATTAAAAAACACAACTGCTATATACAGCTGCCAAAAGCATGAAATGATTCCATTTATGTGCATGCATATAAATAAAAACATACACACTCAGAGTGAATGAAGAATGTCAAGTTGTACAATTAGGGTTTCTAGACACAGTTCACAGTAAGATAAAAGCCTGCACTGGTTTACACTGCAGAAGCCTTAGCATCACAGCAGCTCAAACCATGCCACATTAGGAGATGTGGGCTGCATCAGCGGTCAAGGATAATCTATTAGCTTTTACTTCAGAGTTGTGGACTATTTAGCAGAAAAGGGGACAGCTAGCTTAAGACAAGCGAAAGCATTCTGGATTTAGAGTGTTAAACAACAACAAATTAAAACAGTTACATTAATTTTATCTCCTAAACTAAGTTATTCCATTTGGGAAATCCCACCTGCTTCTTCACTGAGTCAACACTACAGATATAAACAGTACTGGACTGAGTCACAGCCATTGCATGTATCCAGAAAAACACTGCTCTGAGTTGGCACCAGGAGAAAGTCTTCTGGACAACAAGATGCAGCTCCACAAGAAATTCTGCACTTACACTGGCAGAATATCTTTATTACCAACATATTTTTCAATGTAAATCAATCATCTTCTATGAAAAATTCACTGAATGGTAGCACAATCCTGTGAAGTTCACCTGAACAATAACTACATTTGCCAAACCAAGTGTAAGGTAGCACATAAAAGCAGAATTTCAAGTTACACAAGCAAGCAGCAAAGTCACATATTCATAAATTCATTGAGAACTGCTCAGTTCAAGGTGCTATAAATCCACCAGCCTCTCCAGAATGCCTTGGAGACAAATACCTCACCAAAATGCATGATGGCTCAGGTATTATGAGCATGTATTACAGAATCAGCAGAAAGAGACCTTTAACCCTTAGTCACCTAAGGGTTAAAGACCAAACCAAACCAAAATCTGCCAGAATGTACAGGGATATTTATTCAAATACCTCAATGCTATCGAGATTTGTCCCTCAGAGATCCCAAAGCTCTTTCTGAAATTAAACACAGGCATGCTGGAAGCGCACATCACTGAGACTGCACATGGATGAGAAGTTTTAACTGCCCCATTCACCTTCAGCACTGATCTGGGTTGTTAGCCATCTTCACATGGGGACTCCTCCCAAATTTGGGCTGATCTCAGAAAAACAAAATTAGCCAAGGATGTAAATTTTGCAGTACTTAAATAAAATATATGAGCATGCTACAGGAATAAAGATTATCACCAACTTTATAGCTCAGCCATCAAATCCCACATATATTTTTGGGCCACGTTTTCACGCACAGCAACATGCCTCAAGTTAGTTTTTCTTGGTTTCCAAACTATGTATTCTGGCTACATGGGAGATGTGCAGAAGTGCAAAGCTCCCCCCACCCCAAGGCTCTGAACAGATGGATCTTTAGAAAGCCAGCTGTATTAACCCTTGGATTCCTGTCGATGCCCACCTCCTAGAGGCAAGGTCCTGCCTTAAGGGAGCTGAAATGCTCCTGAGGGACTGCCAAGTCCCGGCGTCACCTCTGAACCAGCTTCGCTTGCAGAAGGGAGCGATCTCCGTCTGCGCCGTTCGGTATTCAGGAATCAACCCCTGCAGAGGGGTGGAACCTCTAGTAGTCGCTTTGACTGCTCAAACCTACCCCAAAAATGCTACCCGACTAAGTCTAAATAAACATCACTTAGGAGCGTGTGTACCCAGATTTGAAAGCCGGCCTTTGTGGGCTGCTGAACCTTTTATTCAAACGCCACGGAACTGAGCGAGGCCTTTAAGGCCGGTCAGGAAGAGGAGAGCTGGAGTTATGTTGCCTACACAAACAGGCCCAAATATGCTCCTCCAGCCCTAAGACTCCTTTCTTTTTGCACACAAGCAAATCACAGCGCACGATCTCAAGGACCAGTGTCTCGCTCCCCTGCGAGCTGATTTGTATTTTTATGGACTCAAAGCCATTTCTACAATTGTTGTTTACAAGAAACGTATAAGCCAGGAAAACTCTACAAAACTCCATTTACACAACCTTGTGATACAGTGCAGGAAATGCTTAAGCTAAATTAACTACCACAAGTAAACAAGAAAGCATTGTTTTGTGGTTAGGCAACCGAGGTTCTGAGTTACGCAACTCATTTATCTCGGAGTCTTGACTACGGCTGGAATTAAACTCATCTTTTGCACTTTCAAGACTCAGGGAAGTTCTGCTTAGAAGAACTGATACAACACCAAAACCCAGTAAGTTCATGCAAAATAAACTGGAAAGAAATTTGTAAACGTAAGATACAAAATGTCAAGTGTGGGGAAGCAAAAAAACGAAAACAAAGAATGCACAACTTCTGCCAAAATCTAGAAAAACAAACAGTAAGTAAGGAACTAATATTTGGCCCACTTCTGTCTCCAGTTCCTGCGTGGGGGCTTTAGCTCAAGAAATACCGTATTTTTGCAAACCAAAACAGGATCAAGTATCAAGATGTTACTGCAGCTGATTTAATGTAATCCTGTTTTCAGAAATAATTTTTTTTACCATTTTTGCTCAGCACCATTCAATTTGGATCCTTTCCGTAGAAATTTATGTCAATGTTTTTTTTCTTCTGTATTATGTCAAGTATGAACTCCTTTTGCAGTATTTACACAGTAATAAGGTTATACACAGAAGAAATAAGGAAGTTAGTCCAAATTTGGCCTGTAGCAGAAAGTTAATACATCATATTATCTCAGATGTGAATTAGTATTTCCAGTGCCCAATTTTTAAGCATCTGCTGCTCAGGGCAAGGCACATCTCATAATAAATGAAGAAGTGTTAGGAAGCATCATGGCAAGCATTTAGTATATCCCAACACGACCCGTACCAGCACAAACGAGGTTCTTGAAGTCTGTATTTACATTTGCTTTTGTATGCATATTTGCCTCAAGTACCGTGGTAAGTGCCTCTTTAGTCGGGCAGCATACCACCCTACTCCTCTCAAAGTACTCAATCAACCTGCATACACCACAAAACCACTGAGCAGATTTGAAGTCATTGGGTAACAAATAAAGAATTTCCATTTTCCTATCACCAAACACTGAATGACATTGCTACCTATTCACAAAAAAAGCACTATGGGCTAAACATTGTGCAACATCTCTCAACATGTTGTACTCGCAAAATATCCCAGCTTTTATAAATATTGCCCATGTGTTTCATGCTTTCATAAAGCTTTTGCCAGAACACTCACTTTTCAAGTGACAAGGAAAACTTAGTAATCTGGAAGGAATGTCAGTGAACCCAATAGAAAAATCAAGTCTACTACTTGCCCTGTTACCTGCCAATTTGTGTTCTTTGGAGTAATCATAATTAACTGACACAATGAATGCACATATCCAGATCTGTTGAAGCTGAGCTGATATAGTACACTTGTCAATTATAAGATATATTTTCTAACCAAGGGGCATAATGTCACTCTCAGGACTCAATGGTGAATAAAACCAAAACCACAGCCAGTTTTCAGGCAAAAAATTTTAAATACTGTTATCCAAGAACACAAAGATTAGAATGCTATGGCAGCAGATAAGTTGGACTGCAAACTACAGGAAACATGCAACAAGGTTGATGGAGTTCTTTTAAAACAGACCAAGAAATAACTAGTGTAAAACATCAACTGAAGTATCGAGTAAGCCTTGCAAAAGGAAAAATATTATCCCAAAGCCATAACTGGGGAACACTAGAAGAGATTGCTCTTGAGAATAATTCTACCTAGAAATGATAAAATTATGCAATAGGAGAAAGAGGACTCTTTTTTTTTTTTTTAATGGAGCCACATTTGCTCCTGTGAAGTACTGAGCTGCGTTTCATTTATATGCTGTAAAACACAAGAAAGCATATTCCTATAAGCTATTTTCAATTCAGTTATACAACTAGACTATTTTTAATTTACATTAAACATATCTAAGTTGGTAGGTGGGAAAACAAAAACACTGTATGAATGAATACATGATTTCTAACTCGGCAACAGTTTTGTTTCAAGCAGACAAAGAGGTCTCTGGACTGCAAAGCTTCCTAAGGAAATACAGTCCACTTGAGAGCAGGCTGAAGTAGTTCAGAGTCAGCATTCCCAGACATAAATATGAAGTTACTAGGGTCAGGTTTCCATGAAGGAGACAAGTTGCCCATCAATTAAAAAAAAAAGTGACTATACGTTTGTTTGCAATAGCCACCAAAAGGAACGATTTGAGTGTTTTATGTTCAGCAGAACTAACAATAAACCAAGCCTCAAGCACTCGTTTTCGCTGGAGAGTAAAAATATAATGGCACTGTTGCCACTTGACAGCCAAGGGGATCTCAGCTTTGTACTTCAGTGATAAACAATCACCACCAGCCCCCAGCACAGATTGGTCGACACTCCTCACGTGGTCACATTTGGCTACTGTTTCTCCTAAACACCAGTTAGCAGTTCATTTTAAAACCAAAATTAAAAAATGCAACACAGCCTTGTTCTAGTCCTAATCAGATCCAGTTAAGGAAAAAAAAAAATTGCTTTAGGTTTTCATTCTCCATCAAAATCTGTATTAAGGGAATAATACAGGGAAGTTATAAACAGTTAATAACAGGAACAAAACCACCTTATTAAAAAGTCTGCATTTATGTAAAAGGTGAACACACTAAGTCAGCCTCTCTTTCTGATGATTATTTCAAGTCACACAATTTTTCAACACCAAATCGCAATTCATACATACAATCACAGAAACACCTGAAATTTTTCAAGCCCTCCATTCCTTCTTCTAGGCTTTATCATGCCCTAACAAAAGATGTCTTTCACGTGTTGGGTGAGATTTACACCGCTGGGAAGCTGTGCAAGTTAAATTGCAAGTTAAAAAAATATAAAACAAACAAAAAAATTATATATAATAAAACCAAAATAAGCTCTGATGCTCCTTCCTCTTTTAATTTAAGAAAAAAACCTTCCACTGACCAAGCTCTTAAATTATGTTGTTCTCAATATACTGAGTCCTTGACCTCTATTTCAGCCTTTTTATTCACACACAGGAACTCAGGATGGAAAAAGCCAGGTCAGTATTCCCACAGGTTTGCAAGAACTATGCAAAGCCTGGAGTAATGCTCAATAAAGCCACAAAGCCATCCAGAAGAAAAATAAAACCAGAGTAAAGCAGGGGTGTGCCACCAGCTGAAAACTGAAAATTTAAGGTTGTGTATATTACCTAAAATTGTCAACCCAACAATTATTTTCTGAAGAGAGGAAGGAGAGGATTGATCACGGAGCCCTCGAATCAGAAAATGCCTGCTACTAAGGAACAGAAAAGTTACAAAAGCCTTCGCACTTTGTGATCCAAGAATACAGAAAGCTCTGCTGGGAAAAAAAAAAATCCACAAAAGATTCCTAGCATTCTTCTTCCATTACAATAATATAGACTTCAAGATGTTCCCCAAAGTGAACTGTAGCTTCGTGCAGGGCAACCCAGCTAAGAGGAAAAGTGCATTCTCCAGGCAGTTAGAACAGGTCAGCTTTAAAACTAAGCAGAAAGGGAAAACTGGGGACTCGCAGCTCCAGCTCCTCTGCTGAATGTTTGGAGAGTTCACGTTTCGGGAGTCTTCAAGCAGAGTAAACAAATCTCACGGCTGCAGAAAACTGCACTTGAAGAGGAGGGTTAATAACACTACGTTATGTTTTTGAGAAAGCTCTACCCGTGCATCATACTGGAAACTTCCACTCCCAGGCAGGAGGTATTTGCATAAGAACCGGCTTTTTGAAATTTTAAAGTTGCCCTCATTTCAGAAACACATTGAGAAAGGATAAGAACAGGTGTCCCCCCCCCAGAGGGAAGTTCAGCAGCGCTCAGCTCTGCTGTCACACCACAAAAAATGTGCAATTCCAGTTCAGGAAAGTCCTCCCTGAAGTGAAAGCAGCCATTTAGAATAAACTACATTATGCCTCATCCAGAAAAATGGCAAACACAAAACACCCACACATGATAAGTATTAAGGAAAGCCTTCTACTATTGACTTTATTTAACTGGGTCTTCCTAGAGTTGCAATTAATCCCTAAGAATTTTCCAAGTTCCTCACTTAGCAGAGACTGTGAGTGATTTTTATGCCAAGTCTGTTTTTACAGTTGAAGAAATTCCACGTACTCACAGAAATGCAAACCCAAGATTCAAAACACCATCTCCTAATACTGAAATCCAGATATTCTAACAAAAAAATTTATAAACACATACTCTCTTTATTCCAAAGACAATACTTACTATCAATTTATTCTTGAGCTCAATAATAATAATACTATAATAATATTATCAACTGCATACAGTTTATTACAATAACACAAGTACAACCCATCAGATGCAGCTCCAATCTTCAGGCTTCACACAGTTCCATTATCTGAGAAAAATCATTTTTTTCTACTGACTGTTCTTGAGATAAACCTGACAGTGCTGTGTTTTCTCTTGTGCCAACAATGACTTTATCACTTAATTTATGTTTTTAAGCCTCCTCCTTCATGCTGTTTTTTTTACCGGTGCTATTTCAACTATTTGAACTATCTCCTTAAAACAGAATTTGGCTATTATTTGCTTTTTGTTCGGCACATTACTAAAAACAATGAGGCATTGCATACAATTAGGACTAATTAAGTTGTATGGAGACCAGTAGATTGTTCTGTAAGGACAAACATGTGAGTTAATATTTTATTCTTTTTCCACGGACACAAAGCTCCCAAAGTTGTCTTGCCGTTGAGGAAGGGACATTGCAATGGCCAGAATAAAAATCCAGGAAACTCAGCAGACTCTGAAAGTCTCTACATATCTCAACCATGCAGAATAAAAAAAACACATTGAGAATTAACAGAGGTGAAAGTCTGGATGTTGTACTCCGTTTCTAGAGTTCATAAGCCATTATTATTAAGACTGCCAAAATCAGCAACATTTCCTGTTTATGTTTCTTTCTTCTATTTTGATTTTGATTAAATTTGGGTTTCCTGTTACCAATCAACTGGCTTTAACCATAAAATACTTTTCAGCTCTGTAAGTTGCTACCCTGAAACCATGAGACTGCTTGGCTACTACGAACCCACAACCTTGGCAAAACTAATTTGCAGAAATTGATACAAATCTTTTCTGTAACTTGATGAAAGCTAATCACGAGATTTAAGGTGTCAAAAGAAAAAATTGGTTTTAGAAAAAAAAAAAGCGAATTGGCTTTGTCACCTAAGCTATCACAGTGATTTGCCAGTTCTCACTGTGCCTACATGAACCCACTTGGTCATAGATCAGAGAGGTTTCTCCAGAAAAGAAAACTGTTCTTACATTGCTAAAGAAACAGCACCAGGGAGGTAGCTCAAGCATCAGCCCTTAAGGTATTCAGTGTGGGTGTTCAGTCCCTCGTCAATCTCTACTTGGCAGTAATTAACCAATTCCTGCCAGAAAGTCAAAAACTAGTCTGTATTTGAGCAAAGGGAGCAGACCTGTGACCCATCTGCAGCAGTACCTACCATTTACAGAAGCACCAACGGGAGTTGTTAGAGCACAGTAAAAAAAAAATTAAAAGTGACTTGAATTGCCTAAAATGGCATTTTCCTCCTAAACACCCTCTTCATCTCTACTTCTCTCCTCAAACATGCTGGAGTACTATCCCTTTAAATTCAATAAGGTTTAACTCATAAATTATTTCAAAAGAGAAATTGATGCTGCATTTCTGAGGCTGAACTAAAGACTTACAGCTCAGGAGCAGAATGTTTGAGAAGACATCACCTGGGAACCACAGGAGAACACGAAGATTTTTTTTTTGTTTTATAATTAGAAGTTTTCACTTGTGCTGATGTTAAACTCCTTTGCAGGATATGAAATTACTTTTACATTGTTAGGAACATTCTTACTCCTTGGATTATTAAAAAGATGTAAGAAAGGTTAAATTACAACAAAATGCTGAATGCTTAGGACTTTAAAGTTTCAGAATAAGAAGCTCCATCTGTAAGTTTACCATTACCTTCACACTACCAGGTAAAACTGATCTACCTTACAAATAGTCTCACAATTATTTTTTTAATCATTTACAAAACACTAAGATGATCAGTAAAAGTGCACAATACCAATACCTTACAAAGCGAATACTCAGCTGTACTCAAAACTACACTCCTAAAACCTCTAGTGTTATCTAGAAGACTGCAAAACTTATTTTATGGCTGGGGCTTTTCAGAGTAGAACAACACAAACCCTTGCTGACTGTCCCATGAGCAGCAGCTCCACACCACGGTCCTCCGGTTTCCATCTTTTAATGTGGAAGTCAACGCGCACTGAGGCATCTGAGTTTGCTTTGTTGCAGCAAACAAAATGCACTGGAGTCCCAACCATCTTGCCACTGCCTCTGTTCCAATAAGGCAGAGCTGATGAACGGGAGTAGCTCTTCTGACACATGCACTGCATCTCCCTCCTCCACACATCACACAGAAAGAAGGCAAGCCTGGGTAGGTATGTAGGAAAGCATCTACACCGAAGCCTACACTCAGGTTTAAGTGTTCACCAACAATCTATTCCATTTGAAGGGGCAGGTCAGGAGAGGAAGGAAAACATCTGAATGTTCACCCAGCCCCTGAAGGTTGTTGACTCCCTGTGCTGCCCTGAGCCTGCTCTCACAGCCCCAAGTCTGTGGACCAGCTGCAAAAATGCTGAGTGGGCTCCAACTGATCCTGATCCATCACACTGCTGGAAGGAGGCAGGGCAGAGCTGGTGAGTGGTTTCTCCTCCTCTCCTCCCATAAAACAGTACAAACAAAAGAGAGAGCAGAGGAGAGGCTGCACAGAAGCAGCTTCTCTCGGAGCAGCCCATCTGGCTCCCGTGCGACGTATGGGGAGATCCTTCCTGTTCCCATCCAAAGCTACTGGACTTTTATAACCCTCTTAGTCACGTCTCCCTTCGCCTCTGGGGTTCCCAGATTTCCCGCTTTAAAAATATTTCCTATCCGTCTGAAAAACTTGGCCTTGACACCCTCCCACCAACCCTCCGCTCTGGCGAACCCGCACGGGCAGTTGTGTAAATCTTTCCTGTAACTCAGCCACTCTTCTCCCACGGCCGGCTCCGTCCTGGGCACGTTCGTGGTTCCTGCCAGACCAAGGCACTACTCCACCTGGAGGACGAACACCCCTGTAACTCACGTGAAAGCAGGTAGCAGGGAAGAGAGACACCAGAAGCACCCTCAAGGCAGCAGGGAGCTGCAGCACGAAGCTGACAGCACTTAATTCTTTAACACCTTATTAAAATTTATCTCCAACTCTCTGCTGGCTATTCCCGAGTGGACGTGCCAACAGCAGCTGCACAGTGACAAAGGGGAGCCACACAATTAAAAGATTGTTGCATAGATGCAATTGATATCCTGTAAGGAAAAAAATATATTCGTATTTTAATTTATTATATTCTCAACTCGTAACACCACTAACCCTCAGCTCTCTACATAAATACAGAAAATGTACTTCCAACTGCAAGTACATCAATTAAACCAAATTTTTTCATTGATCTTTAGCCAAAGTTTGTATCTTTCAGGTGGGAAATACCTAAAGCTGCACCTAAAATCCGGCAGAATATTCTTCTAAGCTCACTTCCCCTAAACATTTACAACAACACAGAATATAAAGTTTTGTAAATGTTTAAATATAAACAAAACTTTACAGTGAGCCAATCCTACTTTTTTTTCCACGGCTTAAACGATTCCTCATGTTTCAAACACTGGAATGATTTTTTTTATTTCTGCCAAGTCTGTGAACAGTCTAAAGATGTCACCGAAGACCACTTAAAGTAAAAAACCTGACTGCTGCTAAGCAACCCAGAAAACATCCTTACATGTTCAATTGTTTAGTGGGTTATAAAAAATTTCACACATATTGAGAATCCCCGTATTTTGCATTCTAACAGTGGTAACGTCTTCCACACAGAGGGAGCAGAGAAAACTCCGCAGAATATGTTCCTATTTCAAAAAGGAATTGCTTATAAAGGGCTAGAGATTTGATCAGATTTATTCACTGTTGCTGCACATGGAATAGATTAGAAACAGATTCTCCCTTATCCGCTATTTTACACACGCTCCGGAAGTAAATTTACTAAGGAAAAACAGCACTTATGTTTGTTTTACTAAAAAAGTAAAGACGCACCAAGATTCCTTTCCACTACATAAAAACAGTGTTTTTAAAAAATGTATTCCACATCCAGCCTCTTCAAATCACTGCTATTTTAACTGCTCCAACTGCATATAAACAAAGGCCATCTAATGTAATTGAATATTCCACTATTCTATAGCACTTCTCACCCATGGATGCGCTTACACATTCAGAAGAAGTGAGACCAAGTCCCATACTCCTTGAAGTAGATCAAGATGAAATGAAGTATTTCCATATCACAGCAAGGATGGCATGCAAATGTATCCATTTTGATTTCACACAAATACATATGTACGTTTTGATTTAAATATACATATGACACACACAGACATGATTTTAAACACAGATTATTTTAACCATTTTCTTTTCAGCAAGTGGTTAACCTTTCACTTACCATGGCTCTGTAGCCCAGTGCAATGACCTGCACAGGAACTACTGTACAACAAAGCTCCTGGTTTAATTACCCTGCAAACAGCTCACTGAATCCCAGCTTACACACCCTCAAGCAACACATACCTCACCATAAAGGTCCCAGGGAATATTTTCAGAAGGCATCAATCTGCTAAAGCTTCCTTTAACATAGAAAGTGTTTCACTGCATCACTTATAATTGACCTAATATTTATTTTGGAATTGTGGATTTCATTTTTTACATCTCTCAAGATGCTTCGTCTTAAATTACTAACCTCGGATAGTCAACTGCCATAAATTTATTGCAGGCATAGTCTGAACAGAACAGAGCCAATAAAAATAGACATAATCAAAGCCCTTCATTCACACAAAGTCACCGGCAATAGGGAAAAAGGCAGATTTAAAGGTTAGTTTAAACCACTAATTCAGAAAGACAACACAGATTCCCAAAACCAAAGTTTCCTTAAAATAGAAAAAAAATCACCTACATGTAGAGCTAAAAAATATTTGTAAACAAAAAAGGAAGATGTAAAAATATATTTAAAACTTTGGAATATCTAGTAACCTCACCATGTAACTTCAGACTAGCAATGCCATCAAAATTTTTGAAGCTTTACATGGCAAGATTGAACGAGAGACAACCGGCAGAAAATGATGAACAGAAAGTTCCACCTGAACACGAGGAAAAGCCTCTGTACTGTGCAGTGACTGAGCGCTGGAACAGGTTGCCCAGAGAGGCTGTGGAGTCTCCCTCACTGGAGATATTCAAGAACTTCTGGACACAAGCCCGTGCAATGTGCTCTGGGATGACCCTACTGGAGCAGGGAGGTGGGACCAGATGCCCTGCTGTGGTCCCTTCCAACCTGACCCATTCTGTGATTGTGTGAGATAAGAACAGCACAGCTAGATCATAAAACAGACCACTCGCTCATGTGCTTACTAAATGAAGAAAAAAAATCCCACATGCATATCACATGTTCCAGTAGACTAAAACAGCACTTCAAAAAAACAGGATAAATCATTAGTATTACCAACTTCTCCCTCCAATTATCTATTAACATGGCTTCTTTCAGGCCAGATTTACTTGGCTTAATACCAATTTTCAGATGTGTTATACCATAAACCATTTAGCTGCACTTCATTATAAAAGTGTTGAAAGTTTTCCTCACAAGGAAATATAGCATAATTCCTTTCCAAAACTGAAGTTAAACAGACAAAGCCCTGATCTGACCTGTTCCACAAGCAACAGAATTGTCTTTTGGTTTTGTTCTGCTTGTCATCTCATCACTAGTACAGAAAATCATTCAAGCTTTGACACATACTTTGCATCAAGTAAGTGAGAAAATACACAGCTCAATCTTTTTAAGTACATATTTTGAATATGCATATATGTTACTTGAACGATCTGGAATGACATTTCTTTTTCTTTCCTTGGCACTCATTTTGATTTCCAATTTTTTGCTTTCAAAACCTCTGTGATATTCTAACAGCTAGAGCAGAAACATCCCATGGCATTATAATTCCCACAAGTAAAAGTCATCTTCGCAAGTTAAAAAGCTTTAGAGATGGACTAAAAGATCTAAAAAAACCTCCTATAATTCCACAGCTTCTTAAATAAAATGCTGGGAAGGCCCACAGGAAAACAAATCAGAAAAACCTTTATATGAATTGTGGGGGGAAGCACCTATAAAAGCCACAGTATAACAAACATTCTTCAGCATTCGTACACTGCAAGCCTGACAATAACCACATAAGCACAAAGGTTGCTGCTTATTTTTCCTAGAAAACAGTTCTTACAGACCTGATTCATATCACATAGTTTTAGTGGAAAATGGAACCAAGTCTCCCAGGCCTGGCCTGCAGGGAAGTTTAGTAAATGGAAAATGGATGGCTCATTCCTCACTTGCATCTACACATGTTCCCAACAGGCAAAAAGCCAAAGGAGGAATGGGGACTCACTATTTTCTTGAGTTAATATTTGAGGAAAAGCTTCTCTATACAAGTTTACCAAGTTTTATATATAAGGAGTATTTTTTATTGCAATCTTGACACACCAGGCAAAACCTGGAATTGCACTGGAATGGGGAATGAGGCTGCCTTGTGTCTGGCACCAACTACAGTGACCAGCTCCCTGCCTTTGGGAAAAGGCTCAGCAGTCAAATCAGATGGAGGAAAAATAAAAAAGCAATTTATTTGAGGTCTCAAAGCAGTTCAACAAAGAATATTCCTTGCAGTCCAGTAACATTTCTACCAGGCTGCATATGAGCCCCTCTGGAAAAGGTAACAGCCAAAACGTTTAACTGCACACACAGTCATCCCTTATCAGGCACCAACTATGCCTTCAAAAAAATCTTCAGCTGATCGTAGATTGTGTGAGTGTCCCGGAAAGTGACCTCCTCAAGTGACCTCAGTGTGCCCCAACAGCTGAGAGCCTCCAATAGAACGAGTCAAAATCCAATCTCTGAAGTTCTAGGGCATATCAACCTGGGCAATTAAAAAAAAAAAAAAAAAGCTACACATTAAAAAAGGAGCTTTGCTCCACAGCATTTATAAACCGTTGATCTCAAGATGCCAAATTCAAGACACAGCTGCTGGCAGCTGGCCATTTGGGAGGTTGTCAGAGTGAGTGGAAATCTCATGCCTTTTACATCCAACATCTATTGTAGTCTGTCTGATCACAAGTGACACATTTATAAAGATATTTTAGAAACCTTTCACCCTTGAAATGAAAGAAACTTAAGGAACAATCTATCTCCTGTTTGTTAACACTCCCATGTGCAAGGAAGACACTTCCAGGAAGGATACTAAGCAACGGGAATTTCTGTGGTTTACACAACAGAATCCAAGCAATAGAGATAACAGGACTGTGCTCCAATCCAAGCTGCATTACCAAGTCCTGTTTTCACAACTTGCTCACATGCCCTCAGCAAGAAGGCAAAACTCGGCAGGATGCAGATTAATCCATAGCTTGGAGTCCATGAACTACACCCCTTGAACCACCCCAGCCCACAGCCAGCTCCCACTGCTCGGCCACTGAACAGCCAGTTAGTTTATCCCATTCCCGTAAGTGCACCCTGATGCCTCAGCAAGATCTCAAGCAGCAAGTTAATATTAAGCCTTGTTAAGAATCCTTTGATTCCTTTGCTCTCCAAAAGACATGAGTGACCTCACTTCAGCACTGAACATTCAGAAACGACAAGTCTCCAGATTTTATTAATTGTTTCAGAAAAAAAGAGGAAAAGTCATAAAATGACACTTTGCTTCTTGTCTTGTCATTAGGCACCACTGAGAAGAGTCTGGCTCCATCTGCTTATATCCTCTGACACACACAGTTGATGGTCTGCTCCAAGGCACAGCTCCATGCAACCCTGCCTGTCTCACACAAAAAGGCAGCACCTCCTCCTCAGCATCCCAGCCTGTGCATCCTAAGGAGCCTGTATCCAATCACTGAATCCCACCACACATCCTCAGCCTCAGGGAGATCTGAGGCTTGCACTTGCACCTATCTGCTACCCATGCTGCCTGCACTGCCCTCAGGGATTTCAGGGATGCACCCACTCAGGTGGATTTCCCAGTAAAGGTACAGGAACTTCCCATATAACTGTCCTTCAGCACATGCCTATCCCGCGCCTTCCCACGCTCTATGCCTTGGTCTCCATCACAGGAGAGCTGCACAGCAGGATAGTAACTAGGACAGGCCAGCTGCTACATGCCCATCAACCTCTTTTCATAATATCTGGTTTGCCACAGAAAAACTAAACCAAGTTATGCTACCAGGCAATATTATTGTCTGATTTATTCAGATACCTAGTGTTCTCTTACATATTTGCTTTCAACCCCCATCCATCACACCAATCTTCTTCTGCAGAGACAACAAGAGTTTTTCTACCCATAACCAAAAACTACATTTTTACACATGAGAACTTGTTGAATACTCAGATTACTTAGACTGTATAGATAGAGACAACACCATCACTCCTGAGCATTCCCTCACAACATCAGTAAGCCCTTAACAAGGAACTATTTTTTTGAAAATCATGTATTCCCATTCCAGTAAAGAGGGTATCACTGTGGACATCTTTACATCAACCAGCTATAAAAGTCACTAGAATATGGAAAGGTACATTGCCCCATACAATACAGCCACACTGGTCTGAGCCAGAGAAAGAAAACTCCATCAAACAAAAACAGATACAGAACAAAGGTTGTAGCTGTATTCAAGGAATGAATTGCTAAAGTCAAAATTATTTTAGAAACTACCACTGACTAACGGGTAGCATCTTAAAGAAGAAATCCTTAAATCAAGAGCTCATTCCTTCAGAGAGCTTATTAATTGTGTGTATTTTTTGTACCTGAACTCCAACTCATGTGTAGTCATATTAGTTTTTAAGCTCAAAGTTCATGAAAGTCACCACAGATCTGGTCTTTACAGTAAGGTATACTACTGTAAAAATGTTAAATTGAAAAAAAGCCCTTGGTTCTTCAACACAGAGGTCTGAAAATAAAGAAAACCAGCATGTTTCATTGTTTGACAAGGCATACAGGCAGGAGTCTCAAATAAGTACTCAAAATAGGACATATTTTCCAGTGGAGGTAAAGATTACAATATAACCAACAGGAATGTGCAAGGCAGCAATACTTAACTTAGCAGTCCATGCCAAACCATGATAGTCCGTTGTACTACTTAAAAAACACTGAAACTTGAGAAAGTGGTATTACTACAATTGTTAACAATGGAATGCAAGAACATTTTTAAACTACAAGTCACACAAATTCATTTAATGTATTTATTTTTTGTAGAAATAGACTATTCAGCACTTTAGGGATTTGAAAACTTGACAAGGAACTTGGAATTTTTTTTTCCTGCTAGATGTAAGTTAAAGACCAAATGTAAATGCTATTAGGAAGGTTCCAATTTCCCCACAACTATGTCCTTGTATAGGTTATACTGATACATTGCAAGGAACAAAAAATAATAAAACCACCAACAGAAATCTCACAACTTAGTAGGAAAAAAAGCCACATTTTCTTCCTCTAGGAAAAGAAACTATGGTTAGGATCTACTAAAATAAAAGAGTCTGAGAAGGTATTTCAGTACAAATCTGGTCAAAGACAAGACATACTTCATAACCCTTGAAGATCCAACAGGGACTTGGGAGCTGTAAACAGGACTATAAATCAACAGCAACGCTGAGTATTTTTAACTTCAGCTACAAGCAAGGTACACTAATTATGTGAAGAACAACCCTACATTTAGTTTTATTATATAAATTTCTGTCACCATCACACACACACACAAAAATAATCCAGAGGAATAGCAGCAACTCCTGCTTAGCCATTTAAACATAAAACCCAACATAAATTTAACACTGAGCTTGCCATCCCTGCACGGAAACCATCACAGTCAGGACTATGGCAGTAGGTAGCTGCCTACTGTTCAAAATTCTTATCGTCAGGGTCTAGCCTCTAATAAAACTATTGCTTTTAACACTCAACAGAGGCCTGGGTTTCCTAGAAGATCCTGTCTTCTTTAGTACATTCAAATAAAAGCGTTTTTCTTCCCCCTTCCAATTCCCTCAAACTCTGCCTGTCACACATGGATTTATCATTCTCTGCAGATGGAACAAACTAGTGGAGAAGACTATGAAAAGTACCGAAGCACACTTTCCAACAGAGTTACGCATTAAGAAGGGAAAATACATTTGTTTAAATACAAGTTTCACCTGATGGATCAGCAAACAAAAGCTGGTTATCACTCAGGCATCAGAACTAGGCATTGCACAAGTACAGTCTTAAGATAGGACAATGGCCTCAGGGGTCACCTTTAGGCAAATAAATTAACAATTGATTTTCAGTAGATATACAGTAAGTTGCACCTAGATTAAACTGTGCAAAAAAATTATCTAAGTATTGATGTCACTTCCCCCTAAGAAAGAAAAAAAAAAGACACTTGTTTTGGTGGAAAATTACTAGTTGGGGTTTTTTTCTAACTGCCCATGACAGGTAAAGAGCACCAAAACTGAGGGATCAGAACAGGGAAGTTGTCACCCAATGCTGCAACGGCAGGACAGAGAGCTATACAAAGATAGGCCAATGAGCTGCTTGTACTGACTGCTCTCACTGAATTTGAGTTACACTACTTTCATCCTTACTGCCTGAAAAATAATAAGTGATCCGTTATTAATTATAGAAGTCAAGTCTACATTGTGCAAATTAAGATTGACGTGATTCCTGTTATCCTGGCCTACTCCAGCTAACCTGTGGCATAACTAATGACAGCCAGTACTAAATCCACTGCTGTTTTCCAAGGTGCCCACTTGGTAGCAACACAACCTGCTCTGTAAGATGAGCTCAAGAGCAAACAGGGTGTTTGTGGTGCTGAGTGCTCTTCAGTTTCCTGGGCAGGTAGGTCTGTTTCTTCCTGAGTTTATCAACACTCAGGTAAATTCTCAGTTACCTCAAGAGGGGAAAAAACCCAATCCCAAACAACAAAAACACAGAACATAAAAACCACCACTCATAAAGTTTAGATTTCTAATATTACCCCAACGAAACCTCAAAATGAAAGATGACACAAAAAAAAAAAATCCAAAACACAACGAAGAAATACTGAATTTTAACAGGCACAGTTTGTTTTTTTTTAATGAAAGAGCCATATATATTATGGTCCACACACCACTGCTAGATTTAGACTCTTATTAAAAAACAGCACGGATTTGGTTTTTTACCGAACTGCTAAAGTGTGATAATGAATTACAAAGTCACAAAGTATTTAAGCATGCGCTGTGCACACATCACATAAAAAACACCCTCCAATGTCTGTTCAAGAACATGACACAGAAAAAGGATTATTTGAAATGCAAAACTGGCGTAACAGTTTATAACCAAGGACAAGACACACCATGCAAGCGACAAAGGTGTTGACTTTTTTTGTTTGTTTTTTGTTTGGTTGGTTTTTAGTCTTCTTTGGGGTTGTTTTTTTTTTTTAGTCTTCATGGTCAACTTGTCTCACCC
The DNA here is from genome assembly GCA_036023395.1 of Myiotriccus ornatus. Lineage (NCBI taxonomy): Eukaryota > Metazoa > Chordata > Aves > Passeriformes > Tyrannidae > Myiotriccus > Myiotriccus ornatus. Next base: position 6,781,365 of record JAYRBT010000178.1, read on the forward strand.
TACTGATTGCTGCAACATTAGCTGTTAGATTATACTTCTTGGGCAGCTTTCCTAAGTTTAGTGTTTTGCATTTTTGTAATAATACTCAGCTGCTACGGTAACAGGCGTTTAAACATGCACTGAGTAAATCATCCCCCAGTATTAAGTCACCTGAGCATTTACCAGAATTTGTGCAGAGCAGCTATAATTAATAGCACTGCTATGAAATACCATCTTCTGTCACTGCTGGGAAGAACATCTGATCTGTTTTACTCAAATTTGCTTCCTACAAAAAAAATAAAAAAGTTATTCTAAAAAGATCTGTTCATCAACAAACTCTGATAAAGACATGCAGCATAAGATAGCTTACACCCCACCATAAAGACTGAGATTTGCTTATGGAACACTATTCCAGACAAATCTCTGTGCAAGTAATAAAACAGTCATACGCAGTAGCTGGGCACAAGAAAAAAACCTTGTTCTTATTTTCAAGGTTTTTACCACAGCTTTTGCATTTCCTGATATTCCAAGCAGAACACCAAATATACTAAAACAATTATTTGAAACTGGAAAAAAAAAAAAGGTAGCAGAAGCACCCTTGAATCAAGATTTTCTGACATATCAATTCAGATTCGATTTCTTCGTTGAATACAACTCCAGCGAACTTGTTGCATCACCTCTTCTTTGAAAGAAAGCTACCCAGGGTCTCCCTACAGCACTTACTCCAGATACTCTGTATCCCACAGGAAGGTGTCCCAGTCCCACCTTGAGCCATGGAGTGTGCTACGCCCAGGTGAGTCTCCCCAAAATCAGCCCTGTCCCTCAGGCAACTACCCACAAACTATCAAGGGCAGGAAAGATGAAAATAACCACAGAAGAAACACATATAAAATTCAGCAATGCAACCACAAACTAACAGAAGCACCAAGCCCAACGCTGAGCTGCTTCATATCCTTTCTCCCCGGTAGTATTCTGCATTTCATGATTAGTACAGTAAACAACAGATGTTGATGAGCAAAAAAAAACAAGGCACCCCCGAGCAAGAATGAGAACATTTCCTGATAGGTTTCTTCAACAGATGCTGTTTTAAACTTGGCTTTAAAGACAACTGAACTGAAGATGATGTGCTCTCACTCCTCCATAACATGAGAGCTGTGGTGATCACTAGAAGAAATCGTAAGTTTTTTTACTCACTTAAAAAGTAACTTTCACAAACATAAACAACCTTTCTGGTAGCTGGTAAAAGCAAAAGAGGAGCCTTTAAGCATCTAATACAAACTCAAGAAGTTGTATTTACACCAACCTGAATTTTAAAAAAGTAAAAGGCAAAAAATTTGGCTAGCTTTTGGAAATAAGAAATCTGGTCATCACCACCTGGACTACAGACATGCTTCTCTTCCATGATGCATTTTTAAGAGCTTCCAGTGAAGGATCTGGTATTAGAAACCATAGGGGATTCAACACTACAAATTGCCTAACAAAAATTACTTTGTGGAGATGGCACGCTGCTTCCTCTCCATTGTCCTTTCCCTACTAGGATGAGTCAAACAGTCCCAAAAGACAGACACAGAAGAAAAAAAAAAAAAGGAAAAAAAAAGGAAAAGAGAACAGGGGGTGGGAGAAGTTAAAAAATACACTCAAGTTTGGCTTGTCATTGGCACCATAAATGACTGAATTTCTGGGTACCACTCACAGATCAGGCTTCATAGTGTTCTTTCCCTGGCAGCGCTACTTTGAGCTTGAGGCATTCTACAAGAAAAGGATAAGTAAAACCTATCTGGGAAGAAGTCAAGGGATGAGATAAACACTTGTAAAGTACGGAGAGGAAACTGAAAGAAAGCGATAATGTTTAACAAACACTTCAGTTTTCTGACAGAAAGAACTACTACGTTTGCCTCATGTTTCCTAATAAGCAGTTTTTCATTACCAGTAAGCCAGATAGTTTAGGTTTTCACACAAAAACACTTGTTACAGAGTCCAACGTAAACTTTCCTTCACATCAAGGATAACTACCTGATGAAAAAACTCCTCAAACCATCACCTGAAGCACGTGTGTTTTAGACTGGTCATACTGCAACCTCTCTCCAAAAAGCAGACAGCATTCTGTTGGCATTTACTTACTGCACTCAATCATAAATGTTTTACTAAACTCTTATAAAGGTAAGGAATAAAAGCTTTTAAAAAGTGCGAAGAAAATCTCACATTTTGACACTGGCTACTGCTGGGTGACACAACCTATAGAGTAATTGGAATCTGCGTGGGAGCTTTGTTTAACCCTTCATGCTTACTACCCCACGCAGTAGAAGGAAGGACTGTGTGTGGGATGAGATAATGGAAATTTATTCAGCTTCTAGAGGAAAAAGTTAAAGCAACCTTCATCTTCTTACAGAACTCTAACTTTTGACCCTTTTCTACCACTTCTTACACAGAAATACCCATGTGGTTTTGGTTTTAAGACACTTTTGATGAGCACATCTTTATAAATAGTTGTTGCTGCTCTGTTTCTCCAAATTCCTTTCTCTTTATTGCATTACATAATGAGATTTTTTTCTACTAGCACTAAAGTATTAGCTGATTAAAGATTAACTCACCCCCAGGAGAGAGAATCTCAATTAAAAAAATTCCAATCATTGTAGTCACCAAGTCAAACCGCAGCTCTTCAGTGCCCAACCCAACTCACCAGCTCCTGTTCCCCTGCTGGCTCACAGAGCCTCCCACCGCTGGAAGAAGGAGGGCAGGTGCCCTGGCAGGGGATGCTCAGGAAAGAGCACCTAAAGCTTCCAGTAAGTGACTGAAATGCCTTTCATGTGACACGCCACGTGAAATATTTGTCAAGGGTTTATTTGTTTTGAAAATGTACGTAAATACGTGAATTACCATGTTAAGTGTAACATTAAATGTTTACAAAACAGTAGTTCCAAGGAAAAGCGCACCTTCTTGACATCACCGCCACCTTTCCTTGTTGATACAAACATACCCCGAGATTTGACGCTGCAAGACCTGAAACTCACCTCGGTTCTCTCGGGCTCCTCAGGTCAGACAGTGGGGAACACTCCGGAGGAACTACCCCACTCCGCAGCATCCGCAACTGGTTCAAGCCTATTTATCTGCTCTTTAGCAACAAAACCAGCAATTGCCTCTCCTGTTTTGTCAAAAGCTGCCTACGTAACTTCCACTGAGAGTCAGATAATTCAAAACATACTGAGACAAAATATGCAGCCTCAGGGAAAGAAAAAAAAAAAACAGCTTCAAAAACCAAAAAAACAGAGAGCGGAGCCAAGGGCCGAGCCGGTCCTGCGGCAGCCGCTGTCAGCTCTGCGGAGCCGTCCCCGCTCCTCCGGCCGGGACACCCGGCTCCAACAGGTCTTTTCCCGCTACGCGGCTGTTCCTCGAAAGCCGAGAGCCCGAACCGCCCTGCCCAAGAGGGATGTTACGTTTTTAGAGAGGGAATTCGGAAAGAGCGGGACTCTCCGACCCGCAGCCGCGGCGGGGCCGGGCAGCGGCACCACCCGCTCCGCCGGCCCGTCCTGACCCCGAGCGGCGCCCGGGGGGCCGCTCCGCTCCGGGGATGGGGGGCCGGGGAGCCGCCTCCCCCCGGCCAAGACAGAGCCCGGAGCCGGGACCGGCCCGCGGGGCTCCCGCCGAGCCAGGGCCGCGTCCCGCGCCCCGAGGGGTGACAGCAGGCGGGCCCGGCCCGGCGGGGACGGGGGAGGCAGGATGCCGCACGGCGGGTCCGGGGCCCCCTCGTGTCCCTCCCGGGCTCCCCCGGGGCACCGCCGCCACCGCTGCCCGCCTCACCTTGGAGCATAGCCTCCAGTTTCTTCCTGTCCACCCGGAATCGCTCCTCGCCCCACTCGGGGCTGTGCAGAGCCCGCGGCGGGCCGGCCGAGTCCTCCTCGGAGCCGGGAGCGGGCGAGTCGGCGCTGCGCTCGCTGTTGGAGCCCGGGTCGGAGAGCGGCTGCTGCAGGTACCCGCTCAGCGGGTCGCGCTGCGCGGCCATGGCGCTGCCGGGCGGCCGCCGCCGCTCCGAGCCCCACTCGGCCGCGTCCCCGCGGGTGGCTATCTGCCCCCACAGCCGCCCCGCCGGCTCATCCCAGCCGCCGCCCGCCCCGGCCCCCGGCTCCCCGCCGAGTGCGCGCAGCCCCGGGCCGGCAGCGTCCGCGGCTCGGCGGCGCCCCCAGCCCGCCCGCAGCCCGCACAGCATCCCCACCTCCATTGGGCCGCCGCCCGCCGGGGAGGGGCCGGGGATATCCCCGGGAGGAGGGGGCAGCGCCGCGGCCCCGGAGGAGGGCGGGGAGAGACGGGGGGAGGGAGGCAGGGGCAGGGAAGGAGGGGAGATGCCACCGCCCCCAGCGGCACCACCCACGCCTCGGGGCGGCCGGGCCGGGGTTGGGACTGCGGGGGCTCCACCGAACTCAGCCCCGCTCCCATCCGTCGCCCGAGGGAGGGTCGGCAGCGATCGTGCGGTGCCGATCGGGCGGGTGGAGGTGCTGAGTAACACCGAACCCAAAGCCGACCCGCGGTGCGGGCAGCGGGGACGAGCGAGCCCGAGCTTTGCCGCATGTCCCGGAGACACTGTGGCTGCTGCTGCGCGCACATCCCCTCCCGACGGGGAGGGACCCGGCGTCCCGAGCCGCTGCACGAAGCCTCATGACGGCCCAGTGCCTTGTGCTGCGCCGCACCAGACCGGGTTACGCATCCCTCACCTTCCAGCATAGCTGCATTAGTCCGCACCCAGAAGCCCAGGGCCGGATTTTACACGGGCGCAGTTCACAGCACTCTGCAAACAGATTAAGCCCAGAAACGCGGACTAGTGCAGAGCATGAGCTGCCACGCCGGCCTGGTGGCAGCGGTGCTGTTCCGCTGTTTCCGCAGCAGGACACTGCCCGGGAGAGCGATCTCAGCCCGAGGGTGACTGCCCGAAGCAGGGAGACAAAGGCGAAGCGTTCACCTTGTTTCTCCTGAATCTGAGAAATCGTTTCTGACAAAAAAAAATTACCCTCCCAATCACACGCTCCCATAAAAGCTTTCTGTTTTGATGGCTGTTTCCCAGTGGAAAGCATTCTAAAAGATGATCCTGGAACCCCAGAAGGAATCCCACCCTGAGAGCATCACTCCTCACTTGCAGTACTGCAGATGCCTGTTGTCTGTCTTCTCCCAAACTGGGGCATCCATGCATTTATGATGCCAAATCAGGTTGCTGCACGCACACTGGAAAGCAAGACAGGAATTACAGCTGGTGTGATGGTGAACTCACCTCGTATTTAACAGCACCTTGAAGGGCCATGTTAAAATTCATCAGGGGATATGCTGATACTCCAGGTAGATGGGAGCTGCGTCATGTCCCGTTGCAATATGCAGTCATTTTGACACAGGTTCAGAGTTTGGCTTCCTGAGTCTTCGTGTATTTCCCTCTTAGTTCCATGACAGTATGAATTCCATAATGCCCACAGTTCTATTTCTACTGAACATTGTGTGCACGCAGGGAGGCTTTCTTAGTGGAGACATCTAGAATTTAATTGTAGTATTTCATTCTCTTTGTGGTCCCAATGCCTTTGTGGATGGTAGCCAGCAGTTCGCAGGCAACATACTGTTCACAAGATCCTAGGATACTTTTCATGACCATGGAAAATAAAATATCTGAAGTCAAAAACACGAGAACAAAATACGAGTTTAGGTCATGAAAACAGTGCGATCTTCCTTTCTCTCAGTAGTTTGCTTTTTGCGACATTTCACTTTAGGTGTGTAGGGCAGTCCAGGCAAGACTGAAGGTCCTTCCCAGTTCCAAAGTTTACAAATATCAACCACCTTTTTTGTGTGTGGTTTTTGTTTGTTTGTTTGTTTTGTTTTGTTTTGCTTGGTTTATGGTTTTGCTTTGTTGGTTTGGGTTTTTTTTATGTAAATGGAAACGTGAACATTGTCCATTATCAAAACAACCTGAAATCCAGTGAAGTGTGCTGCTTCACCCCAGATCAGCACCAGCTGGAGTTGTCTGTCTTCTAGATGCCAGGACCATGAGTTGCACAATCCAAATGTATGGAAGTTATGAGTGCTGACAGCACCAATTACAGTCCATGACAGCTACAGGTGCTTAGCACCTCCGAGGAAAACAATTATTTGGGTATTTTCCACTCATAAACTAGTGAGATTTACAGAGATTCACAGCATAGGAGGTCCAGGAGATCTCTTTCCTTATGTTTTATCAGTTCCTGTAATATTGCCACAGAAATCTTTTTTTTCTCATCAATTTACTATGGCTGAACTCAGCAGTTATTTTTTTTCAGCAGCCAATATAATAAATCAAAGACCTCTTAAAAGAAATAACAATGCCCACAGTTTTGTTTTTATTCGTTGCAAATGACCCTTTCATGGTGTGGTTTTAGCTTAAAAATAAGAAGTAAACTCTTTGATTTCCTATTTAAATCCATATAAATTGTTTTAAAATAAACTGTTTCAGTGATTAGGTGTTATTAGTGGTAGTATATATGCAGTAGAATATTACTTCTGTTGCATAAATGACATTTTATTTATCTAATATATTGCAGGAAAGAATAAAATGTCTGTTACACAGAAAACTTGAACTGAGAAGAAAACCGCATTTTTAATGGCTATATAATATTAAATGTGGATAAAATTGGGGAAATGGGTAAAAGCTGGCAAATACAAGATCAAATGGCTAGAAAGAACAGCAGCTGAAGTTGACTTTGGCATATATAATTTACATTGGCCATTTTTCTGGGGCCAATAGTTTGATCAAAGAAAAGAATAACAGGATCTTTCTCATTTTGGTGCACCATGTCTATTTTCCTATGTTCTCTCCCTCTTTTTTTCATCCTGTCCCTTTTCCTCACCTCACACACGCGTGCAAATCTCAGAAAAAGCATAACTGAGTAGGAGAGCGTTTTATTCTCTTACTCGGCCTATCTGCAGAATCTATTGTGTCGTATTTATTGGGGTGAAAGAAATGCTGTCCATTTAAAGGAGATCCATTAATTGGTTGATCTACTGTAAGAAGTCATGTCTCTTTGGGACTGCATAAAGCCCCCAGATTGAGAGCAGTACAGGGTCTCTCCTGTGAAGGATGGGGGTCTGCCCTCGGCCCTGGGGACAAGAAGTGACAGTCACCATTCAGAGAGCACCATTAGATGTCTTTGGGGCTGCCTTAGGGCTGCTGCCAATGCTTGGAGCTGATGGCTGGATGTGCCTGCACTCCCTGAGCCCAAGAGGCAGAAATTACCTATAAATGGAATGGTAGTGCCGTGGAATTTATCATTAATACAGCATGGTCTGAATTCCAGAGCTTGCCTTTATTAGATATCCTTGATCTCAAATTTATCCACTTCACAGCACCATTATGAGCAAAGTGCTCTTCTCTGTAGTTTTCTGAGGTGGGAGCCATGTGCAAAAAGGCCAGTTCAGAAAGCTGCAAGGTGAGAGTGGGGAAAGAGAAGGAGGCACATGGAGTATTTAATCATCTGTTGTATCCAGAAATGCTTTTCTAGGCAAAGTGCTAAATTTGGTTTTTGTTATTTGGGAGAGGTTTATTGCTGGTGAAAATTAATGCTGGGGGTGTTTTGAAAGGATTTATTGCATTCATCTATTTTGCAGAAGAAAGAGCCCATAATATTTTGTCTTTCATGATGTTATGCCCTATTCCCCAAGTGAGTCCCATTAACTTAAATTTCTCAGAATAATATAATGTGGGCTACTGTATACTAAAGTACTGTGCACTTAAGGCCCAGCAGCAAATAAATAAAACATCCTACACAGCTGTTATAAAAACTTTTCCACCCTTAGAAATTCCCAAGATAAATTCTTTTCCTAAACCATAAGAGCAGAGAGATTCTTAAACAACTTTTTAGCTATATTGACTCATGAAACCATAAAAAAAGACTGAAAGAGATCACAAAAAATTCATCTAGTTCATCTCCTAACTGTGCTGAGTTCATTCCTCATAGATATTTGTTTATCCACTCCTTTACAATTTCTAATTATGAGGTCTCCATGACCTCTCCAGGAAATTCCTGTGCTTCACTTACCATCAAGAAATACTTTTTCCCTTTAATAAGTAACTTGAATTATTCTTCCTGCAACTTAACACCATTAGTTCTTGTCCTGTCCACCATGGACACAGTGAATGGATTATTTCTTCTTTCTATCAAATTTTTATGCATGTGTATACTTTTATCAAGCATTGAGCAACCCTTAAGTGTTCTCTGCATTATTCCAGTCCTACGTCTTTCAGCTCATTCTCAGAGTTCATGTTTCTTGTTGGTCTCCAACAAACTCTTCCCAAAGAGTTTCAATCATCAATGAAACACAGAACAGATATGGGCCCAGAATAGAACATCCATCTATTTTTATATATCTTTCCATTTTCACAGAGAAATAGCCATAACAACCCTGTGTAGAGATGCTTATTCACCTTTATTACATCACAGACTGGCAATTTTTGCTATATTTTATGGGAATGTTACGGGAAATATGGTTTAAAGTTTGCTGGAGTCCTGAAGTATGGCCTCTGCTGCTACTTCCTTATCTGCAGCCATTTCTGCTCTGTTATAGTATCACATTAGTCTGATAGGATTTATTCTTGTCATATCTATACTGGTTGTGTATAGATCTTGTTATTTGGTTATCCATTCCAGTCACCTGTCCCAGTGTGTGTTACCTTTTTTTCCCCCCCAGCACATGAAGTTAAATGGGCTTGGCTACAATTTATTAGTTCCTCTCCTGCCGTTTTTACAGCTTGCCACTATGTTTTTCAGTTTTCTGGTACCTCACCCATCACCAAAGAATTTCAAAGGAAGTCATTAATGGTTGTGAGAATGAACAGGGAAATAAATACAGCCTTGGTGGACCTGACAGAAAACCACTGGATCTCGGCTTAAAAGTCTGGTTGATCAAACCCAAGGTGTTAACATTTGGTAACATTCAACGTGCTCTGTAACCTTTATATATACACTCTCATTTATTATAGCCATGTAGTTTTAAACATCTTAATCTCTGGGAGACTTTTCAACAGATGGACTGTGTGAACCTTGTCTTTGCTGAAATGTTAGGAGAATTAGAAACAAATGTAAGAGACTCAGAAGTCCAGGAATTTTCACTCTTGGAAATTGCACTGGCATTTTCTGGCAAGAGAACAACCTGTCTCTTTTGGCTCTCAGAAGCAAAGAGATAAATTCACATTCTAAATCTCACTGAAAAACAGCTATGAAGAGAGATTTAAATATTAGCAATTATAAAAAAAAAGATTGATATTGCCTAATTTGTAAGAGGAGTAATTAATAAATAATAGCGTGAATTAGGATTGAAGATGGCACTGTAAAGAACGTAAAAGACTGGAAACAGTAATCCTACACTGCCAATATCTTTGTCATGTCAGGTAATGTCCTACATTGCTGTCAAACGAACTGCACCACATGTCTGTCAACTAGGATAAGTTGCTTTGTAACCTAAATACTAAATCATGACATTGATAACTGTGTTCTTTCCTTACTAAAGAACAAGAAAGGCTCTCTCTCTTCTGTAGAAGCCACTGGAAAAAAATCTGTCCTGGATTAAGAAACATTATTCCTATTCTGAAATGCCCCTCTTCCCATTGTAATCTTCACAAATGATTTTTAGGTATTTCACATTCTTTCTATCTCATTCAAATAAATTTAAAGTGGCAAAGAATAAAAAGTGTGTTTATTGAAGGAGAGGGTATCTGAAATAAATTCTGTTTAGAACTGAGGTGCATTAGTATTTCAATTTAAATCAAACATACACTTAAGGAGTTTTCTTCTATATTCCTAAACTAATGGAAATAAAATTACAGATAGGTAAAAGTGATTTTTCAATTGAGGTTTCAAATGGATCAACCTTCTTTATTAGAAATAATCTGATAATATATTTTTTTTTGCTATTATTGGTACATACAGGATACATTCTTAGCATCCTGCATAGCTAAAATTCTGCATTCAGAAATGATTCATTTAAAAAATCTGATCTTCCATTTGTCTTAGTGGATAAGGTCTACTAAATTATTATAGTAGGGTCTCAACTAAGAAAAGAAATCTCCTCTACACTGCACAGGTACCTTCAGTCACTCAAGGCTTTCATATTGCATGAAATGGCTGGTGTTATTAATGCATTTCCACTTCAGTAGTGAAGGCTATCAGCTGCTGAGATCAGCCTCTGGATACCTCTCAGAAATTAAACAGAAAAGTGTGATTGGAGGACTTTTTGTTTTCCTTTGTTTCATATAAGTCTAACATTTGACTTCATTACTATAAAATAGTTTTCACCTTGTGAGTCACTATTCTGTAGAAAGCACCTGTGTATATTTAGCAATTAAAACACACCTGTTTTCATTTCCCACATCTGCTCATCTCTCAACCCTCAGCAACCTCTCCTGCACTGCCAGGGCTCTGAGTGCTCATAGGCTTTAATTTCCCTGATCAGCCTCACCTGGGGCCCCACCTACAGACCCCACCCCTGGGCCCAGGAGCTCGATTTAAGCCTGAGCACTCTCTCCTGGTTTGAGCTATCATAAGGCTTGGTTTTGTGTTTTGTTCCTGCCTCGACCAGATGTTGGTTATGTGTTGAAGGTAGGGTGGTTTCATTTGCTGTTACTTCATGGGCTCTCTGGATGGTTCTTGATGATTCAGCCCTGACTTATGACAGAATGGGTAAGGTTGGGACCACAGTGGGTCATTGTTATCAGCATCTTCCTGATCTATTGAAGTAGGGTGGAATTACCTCAGGATGGGTGGTGTGCTGTTGTCCCATGTTCCTGGCTTGTCCTGCTCTTGCTACTATGTGGTAGAAACTTCTCTCTTGGTATAGGAATTCCCTTTATCAGCTGACTGTCCTTTATTTCTGAAGAGGAGCCCAGCTCCAAGTGGGTAATACTGCAGACTTACATTGTCTAATTGTGACTGAAAGGTTAGTGGTGATGTTAGTGGAGTTATACTGAAATTTAGTTCAGGCTTTATGGAACACAAAATCATAGGGAAATGGTATCAGAAAGAACTTCATGAGGTGCAGTCTGAAAGGCAGGAAAGTGTTTCTCCACTACCATTTGCTTTGTGTAGTCACTTATTCCTCTAGTGTCAAACACTGCTATTTCATAATTTTCAGTGATTTATTGCCGAAGTAACATGGATGTCTATTTTAAGTAGGTATAAGTAACTGAACAAGATATAGGGAGTGAGAAGTAATTTTAAAAAGGGGGGTTTTACTTTACTGTTCTTTTAGAAGTTGAAAAATCTGTTTTATCCAAAAGAACTTTTTGAGTTGGGCAGACCTGATATTTCTTTCGGCCGTAGAACTATACAGGGAAAAAATTACTTTTGAGGAGATATTGTCTTCATTTTTATTCCATTTTTCCTCCACTTTTAGTAACTTGGATGCCTTTGTTTTCTGCATGATATCTGAAGAATTTCTTGTTCTATTCTTGAAGACAAAATAAACATATTATCTCTGGTAAAGGAAGCAAGACAAAAGGTCCATGAACTTTAACACAGAACTGGCTGTGAGAGCAAGAGTCTTGTCCCTTCGCTATGAGAGGACATTCAGGTGCTCAGTAAGAGGCATGGGGACAGTCTCAGCGTAAGCACAAGGAAGGTGGCAGTGGAAATAATCTTTCCCTTGCACTACAGGAACTTGGTTTTGCTATAGTAATTCAGAGCAGGCAGAATATTTAGCAGACTGTGTTCCTCAATACTTTTTATTCCCCATTTGTGTAGCTATTAGCTTAAATCCAGCATAACGCATCTCTGAGTGTCAAATATAGTTGAGTGTAAAGCAGTAGCTAAGTACTGCCCAAATTACATTGTAAGGATGTGGGAGAACAGTCCTGTTTCCTTTCAGATCTCATAATTGATGAAATGCTGTGTCATTTGATAACTTCAATATCCAATTTAGGAGTGAGAGAGGGGAAGTTTTCTTACTTTTGGGGGTGTTGTATTGACCAAGGGCACGAGGCTATTTTGTGATTAAATTTTTGCTAAGACCAGTTTACTTTAATATGTGTATTAAACATGGTCCCTGACTGGGAAGAGAGCAGCCTTAGTTTTTCCAATGTGTTTTTGTCTCAGACAAATCCAGCCATGATTAAATGGGAGAGGAGAAGGAGCACCCTGACTTTATAACTACAGCTGTCTCTGGTGATACTGGAAATGTGCCCTGTTCCCCTTGGTGCCAGTGGGCAGGTTCCTAGAGGCCAGAGTGCCCAGTTTATCAGTATATTTGCCTTATAGAGAGATAGTTTCAGCAGTCATTCTTTTCCTTTTTTTATGTTGCACTTGGGTGAACCAGACACTTATTGTGAATTTGGTATATTATACTTTTATGAAGTCTTTTGAAGTCCACAATCAACAAGTACCATTTTAGTAGTAGTAACAGTCCTGAGCCCAGTAGTTCAGAGATGATGCAAACCACCTTTACCTGGTCTTTTCTGGACCTCTCATCTTGAGCTTTATCTCTCAGCAAACCTGTGTTCTCCATCTGGATATATTTTGTAAGAATTGTCTGGAGTTCTGTGTGTGATCCTGTAGTGAAATAGATGAACAGAAGAAATTGTTCACTTTCAGGAGAATAAATATTTCATGTATTGATATTCTTGTTCTTTCCTTTTTTGGTGTTTTTCTCTGCCCAAGTCTTAGGAATACATAGAGGACTCCCTGAGCCATCAAAATGTATTAGAGGACTTTATATAGTCAGGCATCAAGACTTCTTTTTATTTGTTCCCTCAGTTTAAATGGAGGGATGAAAGAATGGGGTGGTATAACCATGTTCCTAAACAAGAGAAAACAGCCTGTCATCTACAAGGGCTTTATCAGAATGGTAATAGAACATGGGGCTCAGGCTCTCAGCAACTGTAAGCTTGCATCACTTGAAAGAATTTATGCTGACAACTGAGCTTGAATTATTTGCATCAGGTGAAAATCTAATCATTTCAACAAAAATACCTTAGACAATTCCACTGTAGCAGAGAAGTGGTTCTAGCACACAGTGGAATTAAAACCAGAAGTGGAAGAGGAGCATTGGCAGTTCCTACTGTCCTGAAGGCTGCAGCCAAACCAGCAAAGATTTAAGGAAATGACTCAGAGTACTCAGAAGAAAGAAAAACATCATAGTAATGGCAAGGAAAGCTAGGTTAATGTAACCAAACTGTTGAAGTCAAGTTTACTAGCCCACAGAGGCAGAGACAGGAAGTACTGAAATGACTGAATTACATTCCTAAAACAAGTCTGTAATAGTGTTTTTGTCAGGTTAGTGATTGCAAACAGCCAAGAACTTCAGTGGACGTGTAGGAATCCATTTTGCTCTTGGACATTTTCACACAGACATGTTACAGTAAATGACTTTGCACATGTAACAAATAAAAGATTTGATCCAGAGATCTTAGGGTAACGAATGCTCTTTGGCAATTCCAGGAGGGATGTTCTTCAGTTTGCCTGATAAATACATAAGTCTCAATTTGCTAATACGCTAACTTTTAAAATGTTACTATTTCTGGGCAAATGTTTTGTATTGCTCTAAATAAAATGTCTAAATGCAGTTGCTAGCAAGACTAATTGGGTAGGAATGCTTGCTATCTTACTGCATGAATGTACTACAAAGAGTGAAGAAAAGCCTGAGATTCCAGAAAGTTCTATGGCAATTTAGAATTTACCTGGAAAATAGTGAAGCCATAAGATAGTATTGATTTTCAAACTCACACAGTTATTTGTGGTGGTGTTTTTCTGGAACAGCTGGCGTTGCCCTCAGCACACTCTCCAGTGGCTGAAGATAGCAGGGGTGCCCGATGGACAGACATTCTTGTTTCTTTTTCTTTAAAAAAAAGGGGCAGTCAGCTGATGACTGGATGGGGATAGTGGACACAGGTTAGCACACAGTCCCAAGTGGATTTTATTTAGAACATGATCACCTTAAGGGTGGTCAGCTACTGCAGCATTGCACAGGAGAGTGGGATTTGTGTTGTTGAAGATATTAGAACTTGGTAAGGATGTGAGTAACCTGATCTCATAGCCCCTGCTTTGACCATGGGACAGGGTTTGATGACCTTAATTCAGCCTGTGATTCTAGTTTCTTATGTGAAACATGCTAACATTTTTTTTCTTAATTTTCATTTCAAACTGTTGCATATTCTTATACTGGAAATTTAGTTCAGAGCACAATTCTCTAGTTCACTTATAAGGTTGCTATGTGGAAATTTGCTAAAGGCTTCTCTTACTATGATTAGACACTACATTTGCTGATTAAAACCATCATGTATTCTTGGCAAATCTGACCCTTCTTTGTCTTAATAGTTTAAAAATCATTTATTATTTGTCCTGATATCACCTTTGATTATTCTTCCACTCTCCCAGATTTTTTTTGTTTGAATTTGGTTTTGCACCCTGGTAATTTTTTGGTAACTGGAGCTGCTTTTCTCTTGTTGTTTGATTGTTGTAGATGGGGGCATGGGGGCAAAGTTAGGGTTGTCATGAAAACCCAGTTTATTGCCTAATGAAGGCAGTGACTAGTTTCACCCCTAAAACTACATGTTACAGTTGGCTGGTATCAAGTAGACATCTTTTGTAAGATTGACCACATGAGCATTGTTTTTTGGTTGGGGTATTTGTTTTTTGGTTGTTTGGGGGGTTTTTTTTGTTTGTTTTTTTGGTTGTGTTTTTTTTTTTGCTAAACAGTTTTTTGGCAGCAAAAGAGATAGGTCTGCTGTCTAAAATGCTAAGTTGGAGCCTGTTGAAGTTGTCTTTCTGGATTTAGCTGGTACAGGTGAATACATTAAACAAAAGATTCTTGGAAACCAATGTATTTAGGCAGTAAACTTAGATTTATTTACAGTTGGAGTCAAGCACCTAATTTCTTTGTGCCCCCTGGAAGTGTTTTCCCTTCTTTTTAACCTTCTTCTGTGGTTTACTCTTTCTGCAAAGCTATGAGCAATATTTGAGTTAAAACAAATTTGTTTTTCAAGTATTGTTTGGAGAAGTAACTGGCTAGGGCTACCAGCATGGGTATAAAGTGTGAAGGTATAGACAGGAGGAATGAATTGCAAGTAACTTTGTAAAAGTATTGTTGTCTGTACAGGTTGCCTATATTCTCTGTGTGCCATAGTGTTTAAACTGGTGCAGTCACCAGAGCAGTTAGAGATATGCAGGTATGTCTTCTGTAGCCATCTGAGAGGCTTGGGTGGCTTCAAGGTATGTGGCTTGCTGCACTCTGTCACAAATAACAAAGTATACTTCTCTGGAAGCACAGAGCACTTCTGTATGTGCTTGTTATACATAGCTATGCAGGGAGGAAGTGCAAAATAAACAGTCTTCCATTCTTTTTTTTTCTCCTAATAGGTGCACTTTTAAGTGAGATGAATAACTAACTTGACTTGTTTAACCCTAAGGGAAGGCCTTTTAATTATTAACCTAAGTAGTTGTGGGACTTTTGCACGTTTTGCTCAAAGAATGTTTTGCATTTTGTAATAAATGGGCCAAGTGTGTCTTATCTGACTCTGCTGGGATATTTGAGAGACAAATCTTTTGATATGTGGTACAAAACCACTGGCTGAGACCATTGAACTAAGTCAATCTGGAGGGGTACAGCAGTGATTTCAACTAACAAGAGCAGTGCCCTGGCACGCAATCATCACGCCTGAGAACAACCTAGAGTTAAGGAAGAGCATTTTGATTTTGGAGAGTGATGTAAGGGAGCAGGGGGATGAAGGCTTTCATTCATGATGTGTAATACTGCAATCCAAGGGCTTCTGTATGGATGCTGTGTGTGAAATGAAGCTCACTTAACTAATCTGTGCCTGAACCCATTTTGTGTAGCAAACTGAACAGTGCTGGAGTGGTAAAGGGCATATAGGGCTTGAGGTGAGAGATGAAGGATGCATGATCATTATATATGGAAATGATCATTATATACAGAAACAGTCCAGAAATGCAGTACAACAGACAATCCACCAGTGGATGTGCACTTACTGCAGCGATGCTGAACATTGATGTAGAGGAACAGACTTGAATTCCTTTTGAAAGTGTAGCAATCAAGAGACACCTACAATATCCTGCCTCCAGGAGGGGAGGGTGAGCAGGGTTCAGATCCCTGGGGGAGGCACCCCATGGTACCACAGTATCAATGTTTAGCTAATACCACACAAAATGGGCACAAATATGCTGAAATGGCTCAAGCTGACTGATTGCACACACACTTCTTGATATTAAGATAGCTAGATGATTCTAGACAGTATATGGAATTATAAAGAAAGGCCATCATTCACTGTGGTGCCTAAGCCTGGCTTCATGTGTGCAAATAGCCTCACCAAAATCAATAGGCTTAATTATGTGATTGAATTCATGTGTCTACTTAAATGCTGCTGGAAGGGAGTCACATACTTCAAACTGAGGCATGTAAACTATGCACTTCAGGGAGAAAGCACAATCCCCAAAAATGTAGCATGAAAAGGAGGAGTTAGAAATTTGTAGTTGACTGCTGTTATATGCAAGTCTGAGAGAGCCCAAGTTGGGTAAGAGGAACCTAATGTGCAGCAGGGACTAGTGTTTTGGCAGGTGGATTATTGCTGACTTAGAAGTAGGAGTTGTGATTTGTGGCACAGACTTTTGAATACTTTTTCCACATTTAAGTAGGAAAAAAGTGTATAAGGACACTTAGGAAAACCTATCGGGTATTAATATTTATTCTGGTGGTGAGGAAGCATTGCTGGTTAAATACCATTAACATCCTGGTGAAAACTCATCTTTTTCTGTCATGGAGCTGATAAAACAATAGCTAATCATTGAAAACCTCCATGTGCTCAGACCAGGTTATGTTTCACAAGCAACATTCCTGTGTTTTAGAAATGAGCAGCCATGGCACTGTGATTCCTGAGCTATGAGAAAATGTTTTCTTTGGTTTACAGGTGGGTTAATATTGGAAATGTCTATGAACAATGCCAGGTATTATTTGCTCTGATAAGGAACAACAGTTTAGTTTTAATCCTGTGTTTGGGAGAGATACATCAGTCACCTACACTCTGAATGCATGGAGATAGCAAATTTCAGAATGATTTTAAGGTGTTTTGAATCTTCTTACTGTAGTTAAAGAAATTTAGGCAGGTACAAAATGTTGTTTTTCACCTCTTGTTTTCTCTTATGATGCATTAATTAGATCAGGCTTATGTTTAAAAAAAAAAAACAAAACCAAAACTGGCTGCTTTTTATAGTAGCATCCCATGTACTGCTCTTAAAGTCAATATAATTAAGGATTAGTTAAATTAGGGATTTTCAGTCTGATGCAAGTGAAAAATGAGCCATTAGGAAAAGACTGCATTTCTAGACTCTTAAATATCTCTTGCACATGCAGTTATTTTAGTGTTTAGTCTGTTCTAGGTATTTGGGGATCACTTTCCACGGATTTTGTTTACTTTGGTTACTTTTGGACCAGTCTCCCTCATGATCTGGTTGGACATCTTGAGGAAGATCAGGTGGTTCTCAGGCTTTGTAGGGCTTTTTGCTTTCCCTTCACCAGTGGCATGATTTCTTTCAGGCTTTTTCCTCAGCAAGTGGCTTCTTAGGGATATTCCAGCAGCCTTTAGTTAGGCCTTACTCCCACCGGAGCAAGGCAGAGGTCTGTACTGCAGTGAGATCTGCTCTGGAGGGGGATTGAGCAACATGACCCAGGAGGACCTGTGTCTGAGAAGTGCCTGCAGGACTGTGGCTGACCAAAAGGCCAACATCTCAGTAACTGGCTTGCCTATGGGTAATTGTGATTTAGTGTCTTACTACCACCCACGGCTTAAACCTTGAACAGTCACAGCTGTTGGAAGCTAAATATGAAGGAGTGAGGCAGTGACTTTCAACACGCCGAATTCAAACATAAATGCAGCATAAAGCGGCCTGTGGACCTTTATCTTCCTTGCAAGATGTGTGATTAAAACAAAAATTAACCCAGAAAAGTACTTAGAGAAGAATTTGCTGACACTGACCTGGACTGACACACTGACCTGGTACAGTGGGAATAATCCTTGACAGGGTGATGTAATAAATTTCACAGTATGAGTATGAAATATTTTTTAGTGTACAAATCTGTTCCTCATGGTTTTTGCTTGGAGGCTTTATGAGTTCTGGTTCATTGTTGTGAATATATCATTTTTCCATCGTGCTGTCAAGTAGAATGGCTGGAGATTCTTTGGTGAAGGGATGGTATGAAAGCACATTGTGTCCACAGGGTCTGGGGCGAAGCACTCCCGTGAGTAAGAATCTGGGACCAGACTCAGCTGCTTAGTCAGATGTGCCAGTAATGTGCATAATGTACCAGTGTCCTGACTGTTAATTGTAGCCTCATGTTTGCCCAGCATGACAGAGACGTTGTCTCAAGAAGCAATCTGCAATTAATAACTTCTAAAAAAAGCAAGAATTATTTGGTACGTTTTTCTTCTGTAGGAAGCATGGACTTCTTTTCCTCCCTGACAAATGAAAGAAGCTGTTGCAGGAGTTTTCTGTAGTGCTGGAAAGTAAACGTATCTCAAATAGTTTATGGTGGCTTGAAATCAGCGCTGGTAGAATGCCCAAGAATTCCTGCTTCCTGTTGAAAGTACATTCAGCACACTGGGACACATTTGTCTGGATGTGATCTGTAGGCCTACTTTTATTATTTACACTAAATTTGCAGTGATTCCTGTTATTTCAAACCACATACACCCACACAGCTATGGTTACTTGGAATCTGTCTTGACTGGAATATATCAGGAGTAATTGGGTTGGTATGCCATCTTTTGTTGATAATTGGAAACTCTTGGATCTGACACAAGAAGTTAACAAATTCCCTGTACTTAGCCATATGCTTTAGAAGTTCTTGCAACAGCAATTTTTGAGTCATTTGTCTGGCTGGAATCTGAGAAGAAACATATGGCTACTGCTTATGTCCTGCCTTATTATTCTTAAGAGTATTATTTCATAAACAGAAAAGAGCTCATTAGCTGGTAAATTATTCATAGACCTAGCTGGATTTGTACCAGATATGCACAAGAACTCTTGAAAGGGTTCTTTTTAACAGCCCACATTTGGAATTGTCTGGACTGAGATATATTTTTCTTTACAGTAAGACAAATAAAACACTGCAAAGCCATTCATCTCAGTTAAACCAAACTGTATGGCAATTTCACATTAAGTACTTCTCATGTGTGATTAAGAATAAAAAACACTTGCTAATGAAGAAATCATGGATTTAGTTGTAACTTGCCTTATGATGAGCTCTGTATCACTTGTTGTCAGGTAATTAAAGAGCTCATGTGCAGAGTGAAGATGACTATTTTTTAATTTTGTGGTTACATCTGCTTTAAGACTATCCCAGATCACAGAGGTCCTGCCTGTTAATGTTCAAATATTCTCTGGTGCCACCTAATGGTAAAAATTCTTCAGTTACTTTAAAGTGGGGATAAACAAAGGGTGTCCAGAGCATTTATGGCTGCACTTAAGCCCATCAGGATCAGTCCTGTGGCTTGAATATGCATACAATAAAAAAAAAAGACTCCTGACCTAAATTGCTTCCCGTGAAAACATTTCACCATTAAAGGAAAAAAGTGCAGTAAACCCTGTACTACTTCCTTTAACTGTTCTAAGTGAACTGGTTTTCAGAAGGTTTGGACACGAGCCCGAACCAAACCAACTAGAACTTAAAGCTGTGTTCTCAAACTAACCCATGTTTTCCCCAGAGGCCAAATGCTGTTCACCTTTACTCTGATGGGAATACAAAACACAGAGAGAGGGACCCTAGTTGTGTGTTTATTCCTACCCCCCCCCCCGACTCCCTGTATTCTTGCCACAATGTTCCAACTCTCACTGGTCCTGCGTGACTTCCAGGAAATGGAGAGATGCTTCTCTGAGCGTGGGAAATGCAGTATGGATAGACAGCAGTAATGGCCCTCATGCTGCACCCTTTTCAGAGCCTCTGAGTGTTTCAGAGCTCTGTGCACAGCCGGGGACACAGCAGTGAATACACCCCACAGGGCAGGAGGTGTGAAGGAACCCCTCCTGCAGCAGGTGAGGGTTTGGTGCAAGGGCAAAGAGTCTGCCACCCAAAACAGAGCCAGAAACCCTACAAAGTCAGGAGGGGCCCTCAGGAGGTGAATTATAGCCTGGAATTATAGCCAGTCTCTTTACCTGCCCAAAGTAACTCTTAAACACAGGGATCTGGCTCCTTCCTGTCTGAAGGCTATAATTAATTCTTTCTAGTTTCCTTCTTAAGATTTGGTCTTTCCACTGTTCTTATAAATCCATTTACTTACCTTTAAATCTCCCTTAGCAGTGGGACCATGAGCATGCTTACAGTTTTACCACTGGATGTCACTGGGCCTTGCTATGACAATTTTTTCTTGGAAAGTGGGTGGGGAACTGTTCTGTTCCAGGGGAGAAAGGTTTCTTGCTCTAAATGACGTAAAAGTGTACGTGAATATTTTGGTCAGGTCTGTAGGGAAAGAAGCTGTAGTGGGACAATAATAGATGTGATTCCATGATTCTTGTAAGAAGCTGGTAGGAGGGTACAGTGTGGTCAAAGATGTTGCAAAAGAACTACTTAAATGAACTGTTTCACAATCCTCTGGAAAAGAATGTCTGGTATGCTTTGACTGATCAATTCTGCTATCACACATTTTCTGAATACCTGTTAAGATGGAATTAGTAGGGTTGAGGCAAATAAACAGCGATACCCTAGAGACAAGGAACAGTTTTATCCAAATAGCTGAAATATTAGGTTTGCTGCCCATTTCTGAGGCTCAAATGGCTATTGAATAATGTAATTGTCAGTTTTTCTAGTCAGAACTGACCGTGCCCAACGCAATGTGAGCTGAAGATTTCCACTCTAATGTCCTGTTTAGAACTAGACTTAGTTTTTTCATGTTCTGAGTCACCTTTAAATTCCATTGTTGAGTCCTTTCTTCGAGAATAACTACTCTGGCAAACAGAAGCCATTTGCATGAGTAGGAGTTGTGATATCACTTTTAGAGAAATTTCATTTCAAAGTGAATTGATCTCCTCTTTAGATATAGAATAGTTGTATTTTGGAGTTAGAATTGACTACTCTAGTAGGTAAAGTAATTATATTTTATTTCTGGAGGGGAAAAAACCAAAACAAACAAAACACCTTGCTACTTTCTCCCAGGTGTTCTAGAAAAGCTGAGCATCAGTATATGTGAATGACAAGGATAATGTAGTCAGTATAAAAGTAACAATATGAAATTCACTATGAAAGTATTTTTTCTTTGCATAAATCCGACTAGGGAGGAAAATATTATGGGCCAAATTGTTTGCAGATGTAACTGTTGTGGTTTCACTCAGTTACGGACAGATTTGAAAAGATTTTGTCCCAATGTGAGATAATATGTGCAAAGCACTGCTGATGGTCTGGCCAGTTTGTGGGCTCTCAGTCTGAGCTGAGAAACTGGCACTACATGCTTGTGGAAATCTGGCTTTGAGGACTGTACCACATAATAAACCCGGAGGTTTTGGCCCACTTATGAAACTAACTGCCTGAATAGAAATATTTTAACTTTTTTTCAGGTCAGCCCAATAATAAAACTGTGTGTCCTTCTTGGAGTTGTAGATAAAGAAAAGAATCCTCCTCTGTGGGTTGATGGCTGCTCTGAAAGGCACTGATCACTGACTGTAGTGCTTAATATTGATTTCCTCTTTGGTTGGGATTCTTCTACATGGAAAAAAAGGCCAAAGAATCCTCCTGCTTAAAACTTTCCATTACGTCCAGTAAGCATCTTGATGCTTCCTGACTGTCACTGTAAGCAAACTGTTCTTTCTTTCATGGTCCCTCATGATCTGCAGCTGACAAGCCACAATCACAAGTGCTGTCAACTCCAAATGCTGAAGAATCATTAAACTAGTCCCAAGTCATAACATTAAGATACTGTTAAGCAGATCATGCTTATGACTGCTTTCTATGTATCAAGAATGGGAAAAGGAAAGAAGGAATTAACTCCCTAATCATAGGAGTTTGGTGTGTGAAGCATCAGGAGAGGAACCCTTGTCACCAGTGCAGGGAATAGTAATAGTTCTGCTTGTCCCACTCGAACCTGATCACAACACTGCAAATGTTCAAGAAACACAGTGAGAACCATTGATGCTGGGCATGTTGTAGCTCCTGGTACTGTGGGAAACACAGCTCTGACCCATCCACTCTTTTTAGTCTTTGTGCTTGTTTTATTTCTGAAATATATCAATGTTTGTGTTTTATGGCAAATTTATCCAGTCCCTGCTCATGGTAAACTTTTTCCAAGAAAAGTTCAGTTTGAAAGAATGGGTTTGTTAAGGAGTCATGTGTGTGTCTGTCTGTCTGGGTGAGTATGTGGAGAGAGCTTTAGCTGCCTTCCTTGGTAGTGCCCAGAACACTACTAAAACATTGTTTAGGGATAACTTGACATCTGTAGATAACACTGTGCAACATATATTAAGTTGTCTGGAGCACAAATTTATGAAAATGAAGATGGTTTCAAGAAGAGGCCTTATAGATTCCCACCTATACATCTTGCAGATTTACTTAGGATGACATAATGTTGTCAGTTATTTGCAAACAATTGTTGAATTCAAAAACTTTTCCAACCAGATAGCATATTTTGAACAATTTGTTTCTTCAGTCTTTCTTACCTCACCAGTGAGGCCCAGGAAATCAGACAAGCTCTGAGCTGTGCTCCTGAGCTGTTTGAGAGGTATATCTGTGAAACTCTCCATTGAGACATGTCAGGAAATCTGTTTTTCTGCACTCCTGGAACTGAGAGATGCTCAAATAGCCAACTTTAAGCTCTCCAGTGATGCCTGTGGCCTTAGATGAGACAGATAAGGTCACAGTAGAGATGCATTTAACATTTTTAAAGCTGTCTCCTGTCTCCACAAAACGTGTGGGACCCCACCCTGGTATTTTCTATCTTGAAACTCAGTGATTTTCCTCAGCAAGGGTACCACCTCAGCTGTGCTGTTTAGAACTACTTTGAGTGTTGCTGTTCTGATTTTGAACTTTCCCAGAGGAAAATAAAAACCAGGACAGCCAGACTTTGACTATTTGCCTCAAGTCCCTGCTTTGGTTTTGTGGTGGTTTTTATGTAGTGGATCTGTTAGATGTGAGATCCAGGTCTAACAGCACATTACCTTCACAGTGTGCTGTGTGTGGTTATTTTCAGAGGCCTCTAAAGGAGACTCAGATTGAGTATTTCCTTGGGATCATAGGCTTGGGATGGACAACACACTGCATGCTGAGTTCTCCTATTTGTGTGAGTCAAGCTGCAGGAATACTGGGGGCTTAGTGGGCTTATGTGCTGGCAGAGACAAATTAATCAGTGGTGAAGCTCAGTCAAGAACAATCTTCTTGCTGCCGGAAAGAGAATGAAAAAAATTATTGGTATCAGTTACCACTGTGGTGCTGGTGCCTGGAAAATGCTGCAGGAAGGGCCAGAAATGATTGTATCCCACGGGCAGCCCTTATCAGGGCTCCTGCAGAGCCCTTCTGAAAATGAAGGTCATTCTGAAGAAATGTCTGCCCAAGCAAAAAGGCTTCCTGAGTAGGTGACTTGCAAAAAGGGCAGCTGGGTGCCAAATGTGGGCCCTTCCTTTCCTTGACAGTTTCTAACAAACTCAAATTTTACCTCATTACCTTCCAATTCTTCATTGCTTTCTTCTGCTTTCATTCTGGCACCTGGTGGTCTCTTCCTATGGAGTTCTGCTTTCAGAGCAAATTAGCATGGGAGCCTGAAAAAAAACTTTTGAAACTGAGCTCCAGGGTCACCTTCTCAAAGGCCCCCCTATGTCACTGGCACCAATACCTGCACAAGAACCCCAGCAGCCTCTGGTGTTTCCCCTCTTGGTCTCCTCTGCTGTCAGCCCTGGCAAGGCTGTTGTTCAAATGCTTTTGGAAATCTGAGGCAGAGAAGCAGAATTTCAGAGAACCTTCCTCAGTGCAAAAGCAGCACCGGTTGGGGTATGCAGTTCTTCTAGGGATGGCTCTCAGTCCCTGTAAGCAAAGCTTTCCTCTCTCACAGGGCTACAAGTTCAGTGACCAAATTCCCCGAGGAACAAGTCCCTGACAAACTGTGCTCTGTTTCCCGTGTCCCAGAGTACATATAGATGGGACATCCAGCGTTGGTGGGGGGTGAACCTCTAAATTGGTGAGACAGGGAAGTGACATTCCAGAGAGTCTCCCTCAGGATAAGGGCACTACGGGAAAGGATAGGGAGTTTTCATGGGGATCACAACTTTCTGGGCAGTTTGTGCCTGAACTAACACTCCCCACTTTTAACCTCATGAAATCTGTAACTGTCCTCAGCACCACAGTATTTTTCTGTTTTGTAGCTGCTTTAGTCCATCAGTAATGGCAGTGTTGAACACCTCAGTGGGAGCACTGCTGTTGCAGCCCTTTCAGCAAGTGCCTACCTTTTATTGTTCCTTGGCTGACACTTTTCATGCACTTGAATTTTAAACGAAAACCCCTCACACTTGGACGACTTGAAAGGCTGAAAGAAAATAAAACGCAAGCTCCTCGGATTTTCCTTCTGTCCATTCTGCCTCACAATACTATCGAAAAGATGCTTGACTTGTTAAATCTGCTGAAGTATTTGCTCCTGATGAGCCTTATCAAGTCAGCTCTTTGCGCTTCTCATCCAGCCTGCCAGTGCCCTCTGGTGCCCGCAGACCTGGCGGCAGCACGGCATTCCATGCGCTGCCTGGCACGCTCGGCCGGCTCCCGGGATGCTGCAGGCACAGCGGCTGATGCGGGCGGAGCTCCTTAGCCCGGTGTCCCCCGGGCTCATCTGTGAATTACACCGTGTTTCTGTGCGGAAGGATGCAGGGCAGGATCAAGACATACTTGTTGTTTGCCTCTTTCAGTAAGTTTAGCTGCTCTTTACGACGCTGTTGTTTAATATTCCTTGACAGACTGGCCCGGGAAATACCTGTCGTGCAAGAAAGGCACGTGTGTGTGTGCTTTGTTACACTGCTGATTTCTCAGTCCAGCGTGT
Source organism: Myiotriccus ornatus (assembly GCA_036023395.1). Taxonomy (NCBI): domain Eukaryota; kingdom Metazoa; phylum Chordata; class Aves; order Passeriformes; family Tyrannidae; genus Myiotriccus; species Myiotriccus ornatus. The sequence continues at coordinate 6,806,344 of JAYRBT010000178.1, forward strand.
GCAGGAGAGGTAACACTGATGAGCAGCTGTGCATCTTCCGTTCATCTTCATCCCTAAAGACAATCTACTGTGTTTTGCCTTGACTGGTTATTTTCCTGAATTCCTGAATTCAGCTGCCAAGTCATCCATGTTTTTCTTGAAATGCCAGAGAGCTTCAGTTGCTCTAAGAGCACCTGAAAGCCTTTGGCATTTTGGGGTCATTGGCTTGGACTTGCTGTCAGTGCTAATATTATTTGACTTTCAAAACTAGTTTTTAAGCCTTGTGCAAAGCCACGTGTCCAGGATGTTTAACTGCAGTGTCCATGGTTCCTAAACACTACCCACAAAACCCAACAACTAGTAATAATGGAGCCCAGAATGGGGTTGATGGGTATACATGTAAACCAACATCAGCTCTGAGTCTGAAAGCAAATCATGAGCAGAATTTCCCTCCAGCACCTGAGGCCAAAATAGCAGAACTATCTTAACATGTTGCTTAAGCTAGCAGGGAGTCTTCTAAGTGGGAAAGCATTAGCCAGAAAAAACCATGCAAAGATACAAAGATGAAATTGCACGGGGAAAAAAAATTCCTTAAAGCTGTGAATGTATCCCTCAATGTGGGCAGATGAGGAACAATTTCTTAGAAAAACTTCCAGATTCACTTTTATTATTTTATTTATTTACGTTTGTTAGGAAACTCAAAGTAATAGGGAATGAATGAATAAATGGGCTGTTACATCCAGGACAGAAAAGGAATGACAAAATAGATTATTCTTATTGTCAATTAAATATTAACTCAAAATGTCATCAGTCCTTGAAACCAGTGTCAGAAACCTCTACACTGGTTTTAGGCAGCAGTATCTTTCCAAGTGTATAAATTTAAAAAGCAATTATTAGTGTGTTAGGTTACATTTCAAAGTTTGTATCAGTAGCAGTTGTGTGAAACCCTGGAAGGTGATGCTAAGGAGCTCCTCCCTGTGCTGGTGTGTGGCCAACAGCCGTGCACAATGGCAGACTTTAGCCTGTGCTCTATTATTTCAGTGCTTCAAATACCAGCACCTCATTTCACCACTGCCAGTTTTGATTTGTGAGGCTGAACCCACGGGGGAAGTGGATGTGTAATGAAACCTGTTTTATCTGCTCTGCTTTTGGTACCCTGGCCCCTACTTCCCATGTGGAGAGAGTGATAGAGCAGTGGCAGCAATTCTATAGAAACTGGGAAGAGGAGCATGGCCTTTGATCTTGGCTGTGACAGGATGAGATGCATTAGCTGGAAGCACACAAAAAAGCTGGACCCACTGCTGAACACCAGAGAGAAAATACTTTGGCCTGATAACAATGTTAACCACTTACTTTAAATGATCTACAAGCAAAAAGCGTTGCTTCTGAAATCTTCATTAGGAGATCTGTCTGCACTTCTTCTGATGTGACTCAGATTCAGCAAGGATGGGAGAGCGGATGGGAAGAGCTGGTGACAGCTTAGGACAGGCTAAACTAAACTGAACTAATGGAACTGAGCTTCCCTAAAAATCGAGCAAGGACTGCTGAAAGCATGAAGACAAAGTAGGTAAATGTGGCTTGGGAAATGAAATGTTTATGGTCAGACTGCAATAGGCAAGGACTAGTCAAATGGGAAGAGAAAAAATTAAAGGTACCAAGCAGCTTTGAAAGAAAAGAACTGCTGAGTGCTGAAGATGGGGAGCTGTGCACTTAAGCAACTGCCGATGTAGGGGTGGAAAGAAACCCTTTCACACCTTCCCAGAAAGGTGTGGATAAACCTCTCAAACTTCCAGGACAGCAAAGTGACACCCAGCTTAAAGCAGTGCAGCCAAAGGCTGCCCCATAAGCAGGGTTATGGGCATGAGTGAATTGATAACAGTTTTGCAGCCTGGTGCACAGAGGCAGGATCAAAGTGGAAAGATCAACAGAGAGGAATATTCCCTGCTGCTCCTGGGGTCTGTGTTATAGGGCATGGCTGGCTGCACACATAAGCAAAGCGGATTGTTACCTGGAGGGCAGGTTGCCTGCTCTGCTTAGATTAGAGACAGCGAGTCTTGACAGAACAGCATGTTCCTCCCTACATCCAGCCTCTCTCTCCTGTGCACAGGGGTCTTTGCTGCTGGGGTGCCTGGTATGTGTGGGGGGCAGCTCCTCCTGAGTGAGGGACTGGCATCAGCCCTCCCAGCAGCTGCAGTGGTCACTGCTCTGCTTGGGTCACAGCCTGGGCTGAAGGAGCTGTAAGTTTTGGTCTTCAGAGCCACCCAATGGTCTCTGTCTCAGCCAGTTCTCTGCATGTGACAATGGCCACAGAGAGGTGGAATAAAGAGGAGCTGGTGAATCAGGGAAGAGGAGAATCTTGTGGCTCTTTTCTAAGTCCCCCTGATATCCAAACCTGAACTCCTTCCCTCCAGGTTCTGATTAACTGTTGGTCAACTTGGTGCTGCACCAAGCCTTTGCTTCTGTGTCACCTTGGACTGCTCAGTTCTCTGCCCTCTGCCAGGCTCTCCTATACCTTCCTCAGACATCCTGGCTGCAGCACAAAACCAAGGTTTTGCTGAGAAGTCCAAAGCCAGTTCTGTTGTAAAAAATCTACTTCAGTAGAGCACCAATACTGGACAATGTGCTGATGTATCTTCCTCAGCCAAGTGACATTTTTGTAGCATTTGTAGAGAGCAAAAGCAAGGGTTAATGGTCTGATTGAGGGCAGTGGATTAAGAATATATCTGCAGTTGATCAGATCTTCCTGTTCCTCCTCTATTATTATCATGGTTATTACAGTCAGTTGTAGGGCATCTAAGTGAAACTCGCCCAGCATATAAATGCCTGAAATAGAGGAGGAAGGCAGAAAACATCGAGATTTCAAAGTGGAGATGACCTCTGTTGCCCTCGGAGCTCCAACTATTTTTGGCAGGAGCCAAATGAAGAGAAGGACTGCTTCGGAATGAAGGCAGTGCAGCTGCCAGCCCCTGTAATTAGCCAAAAGGCCCTTGGAGTGTGGACAGGAGGCTGCAGAGCACGTGGCTCCTGCTGTGGCATTGCTCAGTCTAGAGAGGTGCCTGCAGGAATGTAAAGCCCAGCCAAAGCCCAGATATTACAGCTGATGCCCTGTGAAGGCCTGAGCCCCTCAGCTGGGGCTAAAGAGTCTGCTAATGGATGGTGTGTGCTGTGCAGGGTGCACAGGGCTGGACAGTCTTTGGAGCAGGGAACACAAACCTCTGTGTCTGCACACAGGACTGATTTCAGTCCTTGCCAGGGGTCTCCAAACATGCTTGGAGGTAATAATTGCTCAAACTAGAACCTGATGGCCCTGAATGGCAAGAGAACTTCTGAAATATATGGTAATGGAACTAAAAACTTCTGTATTTGCTTAGTGTAAGTGTAGGAAAAAAAAAGAATTACTGCAGGCAAGGTTTCTCTGTCAACCTCCCGGGGGTCAGTGGATCTATCGTATCTCTTCATATGTAAATTCCAGAGCCTGTGGGCAAAATATTTTCTGCTGGTAATTGATATTGAGCACAAGGGGGTTTTAAGGAGACTTAATTTAAAAAAAAAAAAAAATTTTTTTTTTTTTTTACTGTCTCATGTCTCACCTGAGGAAGGTAATCAAGGAAACAAGGCAATTAAGAAGCGTTTGTCAGGATTTTTACTACAAATATTTTTTTCATCCATGATATTTAATAGGAAAACCACATTTAGTTTTTCTCAAAGCAATGTATTCACTGATGTAGTCTCATTTAAAGACGTAAAGAATGAATATATTACACTCAGGAGTCACACAGTCACAGACGGGCTTGATATCTGAGGCTATAGATTAATCTTTCCGTGGCAACATTCCTCACTTGCTGCAGTCCTCAGTGGGCAGCAGCACAGCAGTGTCTTTGTAAACTCCCCAGAAAAGCTGGATCCAGAGCTAGTTCCTGGCCTAAATTTTGTGTTTCTAATCAAGCACAGTTTCTCTATAGAAATGAAACCAGGCAAACGTGCAGGTAACAGGGGGAGATGTGTTTCAGCCTGCTTCACTCGAGGTGTGGAGCTTTATACCGGTTGCATTGCTTCTTTTAATTTCTTGTTGTCTCCATCTCTGCTCAAGCAGTGAGGAATTTCAGTTTCTCAAGAGTAGCCTGACTTGTGGGGGTCTCTCAGTTCCTCCTTACCTCAGTGAGTTACAGAAAATGGAAAACTCTCTGGGACTTGAAAGTAATGTGTGCTTCTTGTGAGGCGCTTCCCATCACTTCTGTACTGGATTTCAGAAGCATTTTAGGTAACCAATCTATTTCTTATAGGTGCCATTAGGGTATTTTATTTCCACGTGTGTGGGTTTGTTTCACAGGTCTGTTTTTGATGTCTGAATGAGATAGGAAAAGAAAAAACCTCACCCTACACAGGAGAGGAGATGTAAAAGTGTAATGATCTAGACAACTAAGATTTTTTTTTTTTCTCTGTAGAATCTCATTGCTTTATATTTTTTCTGTCTGAGCGTACTTTAAACTGCACAGGCTATGACCTGGATTGGTGTAGATTTTGAGAAGTTTTCATTCACTCACTTCAAATATTTTCTCTAAAACCTTCAGCATTTTTTTCTGGTCTTCACGACTTTGCTGTGATATCTGACAGGGATGCCAGATGGCCCAAAGAGATAAACATCAAACAAATAAAGTGTTCCTGCATCCAGCCCCTTGATGGTCTCTGTGGTGACGGCTCGCTGGAGGTTCAGATCATGGAAGTACTTGCACAGCACTTTGTCTGATTTGTGCCGAGACTCAGGTCCAGAGCACCTGTCTGCGTTCTGCAGTTCCCTCCAGACCTGATCTTCCTCAATCCTTCTCTTGTACACGCAGTACTTGCTCTCCTCTTGTGTTCCCAGCCAGGCAATGGTCACAGAGTTGCAGGTTCTCAGTTTACTGAAGGACTTGATTTTTAAGCTCTCTGGAAGAAGCGGGAATAAAGGCTTGTGGAAATGGGGGGACACCTGTACTTTGACAGAAGAGTTGGATTCCTCTGTGGACCTCAGCTGCACCAGATATGTGTCCAGCAGCTTTCCCTTCAGAGAGAAATACCTCAGCCCTGAGATGTTTTCCGATGCCACTGTTTTGCCGTTCTTTGTTATGTGAACCCGTACTTGGCCACGACACAACTGAAAGGAGAATTGTACTTTCTTGTGCCTTGCCTGGTACTGCAGGCTGTAGAATTTCTGCTTTTTCCCATCCAGGACAACCTGAATCACTTTCCCATCCTTCAGCTCGGTCACCTTGGGTTCAGGCTCTTCCAGGGTCCTTGCGAACGTCCCGGTGTAAGCGGCGCTGGCGTTTGTAAGGAGATTGACAACAAAAACATCAAAGTAATACTGGGTGCTGGGGCTGAGGTTGGGCACTGTGTAAGTGTTCTTGGTGCCCATGCAGATCTGCCGCACTTCCCCACTGCTCGCTTTGTTGATGATGCTCAGTTCACTGTTGGACAATATCATCACCTGCTGCGGCTCAAGGAGGTACGGAGACAGGGACAAAGCCAGTGTAGGTGGCAGCTTCATTCCAGAGGATCTGATTGCTGTCTCAGCAGCACATAAGCTCTTGTAGTTGTGCTTCTCATTAACTAGGAGACAGTACTGGATGCTTTCTCTGTGCTGCAGGACAGAAGGACTGTGTTTCCACGTCAGAGTCACTGTTGTATGCCCAACTCCAATAACATCTATGCGTGGATCCATTGGGAGCTCTGGGTAGAGGTGCCCAGATGTTGTGTCAGTTGTTAGGTACACAGTAATGTGTGTGTCTCGCTCAGTGGATAAGAACTCTAGCATGTAAAGGGCAGAATGGGAAGACATACCCATGTAAGTCTCTACGGAATTTCCCTTGTAGTTAAAAATGGTGGACAAGGTGCTTGGGGCCTTCTGAGACTGTGAGACCTCCCGTGTATCGTGGTCACCTGCAGGCAGAAAGCAGACTTGTAACTCCTGGTCGAACCGATGTGAAATAAAGCACATCGTATAAATTTTACAGTTCTCATGTTAGGGAACATCATATTTTCTTCTTGAAAACAATAATTATAACTAAAGACATGTTTCAGTTGCTACTGGCAGTTTATTAAGATAAAATTTCAGAAGCTTTTATTTTTGCTGTGCAGCTGTAGAATTATGTTTTCAAAAACTGTTATTATGAAACCGCAGCTTGCAAAAGCTTAACTTGTATCATGCTGATGTCCCTAAAATTTTCTTATTCCATTAGCTGTCCCTTAGGGTACTTTAAGGAGACTCGCTCTTTCTAGAATAGGGGTTTTCTTTGGATTAGTTTTGTGCCATTGTCTCCTGTGAAGAAGGAAAACATAGGAGCATAATTTGAACTTGGTCAGGTGTACCTGGTTGCCAGGTAAGACTTGTTAATGGCAGCTTTCAGATTCTTAGTATGAAACATTAATTAAAAAAAAAAATCACGCAAGAGAAAGAAACTTCCTTTTGGGCTACTGGCAGTATAATGCCCACTGCCATGGTAAATGGTAATCCTAGAGGAAGAAATGGATAAATCTCTGCTTCGCTGTGGGGAGTAAATGACTGTCTCAAGTGACCTAAGCCACAGAAAAAGAGCTGAGGCAGCAGGGGGCAGTTTGGCCCAGTACAAAGAGCTTATGGAGTTGATCTGTGTTTGTGCAGCCACAAAGACCCACAGTCGTTCCCAAATATTAACCTTAGATGTAGACTTTTCTCCACGTATAATCCTTAACTTCACTTGAGTTGGGGGCAAAATCTGATGGGTTCCCACGTTTCATCCATGGACACAGGATGAGCCCATGGCAATTTACAGGAGAGGGAAGCGTGAGATGTTTACAGGCTTGTGGGGAATTTCCTGTGACACGATTCCCTGTGAGTAACTTATGCTTTCTTAGCCTCTGCTTTGATGGGCTGAAGGTCTCACCTTGTGTTTCTTTTCCTGGGGAACTTGCTGAAGCCTTGTGCACAAGTATGCTCCATTCGATGGGAACATCACAGGGGGTCACTGTTATTGTGAACGGGGAAAGGACTCTGTTTTCTTCCAAAACAAAGTAGTACCTGTAAATGTGGATTAGAAACAGAGGGAAAGTGTCAGGGAGTTCGAGTTTGCATGAGACTCCTTGTAATCAGCTGTCCTGATGTGGTATTGAAATTGCTGCTCTCTGAGGTGCATCCACACAACGGGATGTGAATGTCTGAAACCTTCAGCTGTGGGAGGAATACATGCTGTGCCTTGTTTGTTTGTTTTTATTCTAGTGCATAAATATTTGCTGAAAGCTTTGTTCATGTACCTTAGGCAGTATTTTTTCCCTCTGAGTTTTAGCACACTTGAGGTGAATATCATATCTCAGTCCTTAGCTGGTTATTTTGGGTGATGGATATGATTTAGCTTGAACTGCCTTCTAGATAACCACCTGTTGCCTGACTCTGGGGGACTTGGTGCACTTATCCCCAGGGTTTCCTGACTGGAGTTTGGTGAAGGCTCTTAGATCCTATCCTCCCTCATATGTCCTTGCATATCTAGGTCTTCCTGGGTGTCAGATGAAACAGAACTAACAGACTGGTTTTAGCCAGTCCTGAAAAGTTTCAGATGGAAATGGCAGTTTGATCCAGGCCAGTTCTCCCTTAATTGCCTCTGTGTCAAAGGCTGCTATGCATGAGCAGTGCAAAGTGACATCAGTGTCTTTGGTCAGCTTTGATTCCTGCCTAAAAAATCTCAACCTCCTGTCTCTGTTTATTCCTGTTGTTTTTATAAGGACTGTATATAGCCACAGAACTGTTTGGACTCAGGTCATTCACTCTGCACTTAAATGAAGGCAATTCAAGGGTTTTTTTTGTTTATTAGTAAGAGAAGCCTAGTCATTATGGGTAGATCATGTAAGCCTAGAGGTCTGGCTTAATTTCAGGATATGGCTACTGGGCCACATTCTTGAGTCTTTTACTCTAAGCCAAAACTTGTTTGGATGACTGGGGTTCATAAGAATCTCACCTGATCATGCTAAACTGAAGGGGGTTTGCCTCCTAATTGCAGTTGTACTGTTATGCCACAAGAGCACAGAAAAATTCCTTTGTCTCTGAGATTTCAATGCCCCTTTTCCTTTAACGAGGAAAACTCCTAGTTTTGCTCTTGTGAGCATCACCACATTATATAACATATTGCCATGTTCCAGTTTCTGTCTGTGCAATGCATGTGAAGTCTGAACCATCTGGGCTCACCCTCTGCTCCGTGACCACTCAGGTCTGCGTCAAAATCTGTATGTGTTGGTCACTGTCCAGGGTGGAGTCTGATTAAACCCCTTCAAGTGTTCTCTCCCCAAACAAGCAGACTGATCTTTGCTACCCAAGATACGCAGCACCAGTTGTAATACCCAGATCACCCACATATCCAGGTATGGCAGAAAACTTTGCAGATATTTTGGGGAAGCAAGGGATCTGCTGAATTTCCACGTGCAAAGTGCTTTTGGTCCTAGCAAGTTGTAGTACCATTCAACAAAAACACTTCCAAGCATGCAGGACGCTGGCAGAAGTTTCTCTGAGATGTCTGTGCAAATCTTCTATTGATTTGGGGGATAGTTAATTTGCTAGGTCAAATTGTTGTATTTTACCATGGATGTAGGACAGCTGATGTCTCTGCAGTCCTGAAGCCAGGCTGTCTGTGGCACAAATTTACTGCTGGAACCTCACCCATTTTGTGTCAGCGGCTGCTCTGACAGACATCATAGAAAGCTGCCTAAAATGTGTACGTGAACCTAAATGTCATCTCAGAGGCTCATTCCAGATTCTGGGCAATGGAATGACTTGAGTAATGGGCCTCTTTCTGTAAATGCAGTGTGCACTGGTAGAGCTCTGCAGGTGCATAGATGTTTGGCTTGGTGTGCAACTACCAGTGCCATAGGGAAGTATCTGAGAACAGGAGTGGCTGATTTGCTCTTACCTCTTGGGTATATCCTTCATCAGGTGAATTGTAGTTTCCTTACCATCAGCAAGTATCAGGGAGTGGTAGAAACTGAAGAGATCAGTCCTGAAGCTCTGTTGGGAACTCGTGGTAGGTGCTTTTATGGAATGGCACAAGCAAGCTGCCATGAGAACATGGAGAGGCAGATAAAACCTGAGCCAGGACATCTTCAGTACTGCAAAGTGAGATGACAAAAGTTAATAGAAACTGCTGTCATTGGGGAGAAAATAGTCAGTGACACTCTCTGTGCTTTTACTGGTATTTATCATAATCATAGCAAGTCAGGCATTCATAGAGTGCCAGTCTCCGTTTTGCTAAATTGCTTAAAGTTCACAGAGAAATATTTCTCGGGGGATTTTTCTGTAAAGATTTAATGGCAGAAGCTGCAATGAAGTCTTTGGTTATAGAAAATACGGTCAATGTAGCCCAGGTGCAATATCACAAGACAGTTATAAAAAAAAGTCTTTTACCGCTGAAAGAATGAGTGGAGAATTACATCAAAAATATCTTTTTTTCTAGTTTATGGTGCTCATTTCCTAAATTTCAAGGCTGAGCTGTTTGTAATGGAGCTGTCACTTTCAAACTCACAGGAGGTCACTATATCCCAAACACTGCTTCTGCTGGGCGGTCAGAGATCATTGAATTTTTATTTCTCTATGTGTAGAGAAGAGGATCAGCATGACTTATCAAGAGTTGTGTAAGATACTTTTAGATGAAAGGTGGAGAAGCTGGATAAGACTCCCTAAACTGATACTTAGGAGATTCTAAGCATTTTGCATATCTTATTTGGAGGAAAGCTTTATTACTGCAGGGCAGTAATCTTGTTCTTAGATTCTTGTATTGCCCATCATTTTCATACCTGCATCACTTCCAGCCTGTCTCAGCATTTGCTGCTCACAGAAACAACTATATCGTACTCCCTCTGATAAGAGATTTTGAAATATCAGGTGTGTCCCTGTTCCCCAGGAGGCTTTCTTATCAGCTTGGCATCTGTGAGAGAAAAGTACACAACTGGTCCTCAGCAAATGCTGACATTGTTTCTGACATTATTTAAAAGGTTGTGTACGTTGCCCAGAGCCACACAGACAGGACACTCCATTTAGGACAAGGAATTTGACACTACACTGCTATGTGAGGTTATTGATTATTCTTACAACACTTTTGTCTGCCACGTCCAGTTTCAGAAAAAACAAAGTATGAAAGTGGAAAGGGCGTCGACCTTTAACACAGGTGCCAGCTGTAGCTCAGGGATTTGGAAAGCAGAGGGAGCTCTGTGAGCAAGATCCCTTTTTTTGAGGGCAAAGTAGCTTATTGCATCTTACAAGCAGCAGAGAGTAAATATCCTGGTTAAATATGATTATTAGGTAATGATAGAAGAGAACATAAAAGACAAAGGCTCAATTCTTCGTAATTTTTACTTGTTTCTGAGATCAGCCCTTTCCTCATGGTGCCTACAAATGTGCAGAACATCTCAGGCAGTCAGATCTACAGTTGAACAGATCTGCTGTCCATCGCAATTAAAGTGACTTTAGAAAAGGACCTGCTCCTTTTTAAATCCATTTCAAACCTGCACATTTAAACATACTGTTGAATACATCTGTAGGTTCTTATGTACAAAATCTGTGATTCCCAAAGTAAAGCACATCTTTAGCATCAGTGAGATAATTATGGAAATTATCACTGCCAGATTATCTGAATGTCCCTCCCAACATCCAAGTAAAGTTGATATATTATCTGCCTGTCTGTAATATTTTTAGCACCTGGTTGAAGGCAGGATTAAACACCTATCTGAACAACCTGAAAGAATAGTTAAGATTTCTATGTCAGTTCCATTTTTAATGTTCTTATAACAGAGCTTTCCTTATGATTCTGAGTCACTTTGCCACTTTGTTATTCTTGTAGTCTAATAATGGCTTACAGATTTAAAACTTAACCCGAAATATTTTGTTTTACCTTTGACAGTGGAATCTGAGTTGCTCTGCCCCTTTGGAGATGATTAAAAAAAAATAAAAAGTCTTTCTGCAGTGTAAATGACAGGATCTTGCAAACCACACTGATACCACAGCAGCTCAGTTTTTTCTCGTCCAGGAAAACAAACAAACCAAGCGATCAACAAACCTATAATCAGCTTATCCCAAAGAGAACATCATCCTAAAGGCTGTGGTAATTTTCACCCAATTACACAAACAACATATTCTCAGACTCTTGGAAATGCCTCACACAAAAATTACTGTGCTTACCTATTGTGTTCTTGGCCAGATGATCCTCAGACCACTTGCCCTCTTTGCCGAAAAAGCATAAAATAAAACGACATAGATTTTTCAGATCTCTGTAGGCACATGAAAAGCAAAACTGTGCAACCAGTTTAACAGGACAGAACTGATTTTTCCATATGGCTTCTGAGCAGGCATAGTAACTAAAATAGTTGCAGTCTTTCAAGAAAAGTAAAAAAAAAAAAAGGGGGGGGGGGAGAAGGAGGGGATATTTCCAAACAAAACAAAAGAAAAACACCAGAAACTCGGTATTTTCTGAAGTTGGGTGTTTTCAAAGGTTGTTTTAAAGTTGCATAATTTTTGGAATCTTCAGAGCGGTGATTGTTGCCCCTTCGGTTCTGGAGTTCCTCCTGCAGGGCTGCGCAGCAGTTGGGCTGTGCTGCCTCCAGACCCCGGACCCTGCTCCGGCACGGAGTGTCAGCCAGACTGCTGGAGCAGCCTAATCCCGGCAGTGGCTGGCCAGGGAGCAGGTCTTTGACTGAAATGCACAGTGAGGAGGAGGAGGGGGTGAGATGGAGAGAGGAGCAAACATTGTTAACCCTTCTCAGTCCTTAATCCGAGCCAGCCAGGGGTGAACCACTCTCCTCTAGAGAGCCGGTTTTGCGTAGGCAGCTGGATGGCCCTTCCGAGGGGTGTCCAATCTCCCTGCCTACAGCAGGAGCTGCCGAAGCTTCAGACAGTTTCAGGTGCACTGCGTTTCTGGTGTGTTGTTTTATGGCCCAACAGGTGCTGACTTAGAGAAAGAAGGGAAGGCAGAAAAGCTGTAAGAGGAGGAATGCCCTGCATTTTTTAAACAGACTGGAATTAGCAATCCTTTGAAGACCGTCAAGAATCTACTGAATAGATCTGAGTGGTTTTCTTGGCTTGCAGAGGCTGTGTAAGAAAGAAACTCCAAAAGTGTTGGGGGAGTATTTCTGATGTGAAGGCAGCGTGGCTGCGGGAGGAGGCAGGAAAAGGGTGCATGAGAAGTGGCTCACAGCAAGCCAGAAACGCTTGTTGGGGCTACAAAGCAGTTGTAGCAAAGCCATGGTCCTTTTCAGGCCACTCCTGCTGAGCGAGAGCAGTATACGGCCAGGATTCCCATGCTGCTTGTGCCTCTTGGCCTGAGATGTTGGGAAAGATGTCCTGGGATCGTCCCTGTGGGGATGTCTGCTCAGAAAAGCAAGCTCCAGGAAGCTGCATGAGCTTCCAGGCAGGCAATTTCCAGGAGGTACAGACAGATTACAGTAGGGAGGCTATGTCTTTTATTTATTTTTAAATAAAGTCTCTTGTTCGGTGTTTGAAGAGACTGACTTGCAGTAACCCTTTACTATTGTCTCCCTGGATTTGGAGATATATTATTTAAGCCTTCCTGAGGCTGAAAGTTTGCTAAGAAGAGGGACAAATGAAGGAGAATTAGAAAGAGGCTTTGACAAATCTTTCATAGCAGATCCTTCTGAAAAATGTAAATTTGCTCATCAACTGATGCAAGGGAGAGAAATGTGGTTTGTTTACTCTCACTGCAGAAGGTGGCAGGAAGAATTAGATTGTTCATCAAATGTTGGCTGAAAAGTTTTGGTGGGCAACTGGGCTTTTAAAAAGAGACAGCATGTGGGAGCCTTGATATGTATGATCAGAGTATTGGCACTGTGGGTCTAGGAAGGGACATCGCAGGGTGTATGCTGGAAAACTAGCAAAAGTAGGGTATATAGCAAACGGCATCTTTGAGACAAACCATCATTGTGGTGTAAAATCCAGAACAGGTAATGTTTGTGTAACAGATCTGGGAACTAGCCAAAGTGTAAGTCCCCTAGTCAGAAGCAAACTGTTCCCCTAATAGAAGAGAGGCATGAGAAAAATGTACTGCAAAGATGTGTACGGTCCCAGAGCAAGCCTGAAAGAGGGAAATGTTGTTCAGATGAGGGGCATCAAAAATGTGCCCTGGAAAAAAATATCTTGGCCAGAATATACGTGCAGGGACTAAAGTCTGGTTTTGCTGAGAATTTGGAGGGTCTCATGGGTGGAAGTTAGCAGGGACAATTGTAGGCTAGTAACCAGTGTTAAGTAGCAAGATCTCTGGGCAGGGCTCAGGAGCAGATGCCACTCGTATCTGGTAAAATCTCTAGCCAGTCTGGACACAGTGGACATGTTTGTCACAGAAGGGATGGACTCGCTGTCTCATCTTCCCTAAACCCCCCTGTTGCCATCGAGACAAACCATTACCCGTGGCACAGATTCAGATCCCAGGGAAGGCAGTGGGAGTCTTTGCTTGACCATCCCTTCAGCTGTGGGAAGCCAAAGGCTTGAAGGAGGAGCCCTCTGTTTACCACTGAATAAAACGGGAGCAAGGATGTCAGGTGAAAGAGGCTGGTGATGGTTTCAGTATGGAAGTAGTCCAGTTGCTCTCTCAGCAGTTTCTCACATACTTCCCACATGCTTTGCTGGAGCAAGATGCATCGTAAATTGGAGGTTCACTGAAGCAGCATCAAAAAACCCCAAACCAGTATTCTCCGGGGAAGAAAGTTAAGAGCTAAATTCGTGACTTGTATAACGTGATTGAACTCAGAGGAGTCAGAAGAGGGATTAATCAAACCCTTGATTTGGCACAAAATTGATACAACAGCCCTCTCACTAGAAAAACGTAGTTTGTAATGAGCAGGCTCAGAGTTAAGTTGACTTTAGGTGGGTTCAGAGATCCTGCTTCTGTTCCAACCCTGCTGGCTATCCACACCTCTCACAAATGTGGGAGATGACCACTTTTGGCACTGGAGACTCAATGTATACTCAGTTACGCAGTGGCTCTGCTAAAAGAACAGTAACATAAAACAAAGGAGCTGCTTTGAAATGGGAGCAAGAAGTCAGACCATCAGGGATTCAGCTTGAAGCTCTCCGAGGTGCTTCAGATGTGCATTTTCTGGAGCTGCAGTCCCAGTTTCTGTGTTTGGGTGAGGGATTCTGCAAGCCAGAGTAGTGTCCTGTGGTCCTGGCAGCACACTGTCCCACAGCATCTGGTTTCCATGGCATTCAAAAGGATGCTGCACAGCCAGCCCTGGCTCGCCACAGAGAGCACACCTGTAAGAACTGTGTCACACTGCTCTGTCACACCTGGCAAGGAGATGCAAAAAACTGACCGTCTGTTGAAGCAATTCCTCGGGCAACCTACCTTGGAGCTGGTGGGGTCACCTTCATCAGGAACCTGCATCGGTGTGAAGGGCCAGGAGAGCTTTAGTCCTCCATGGCAGTATGATACAGGGGAGGCTGGTAACAGGTCTGCATGTCATCCCATCTACTGCACAGCTGTAACCCTGGCAGTTCCCAAGCACAGACAACTTCCTTGTGCCCTCAGCCCTGCCTAGGGAGTTCTGTTTCATGAAACCCTGTAAGCACATTAAAAATGCACGGGAAAAGAGAAATCTAATTTTTCAGTAATGAGACAAGTAGTATTCTCCCTTTCTGTCCTTTACACGTGCACACATGTATCTTATGAACACTGGGTTTTGGAGTTGTTAGTCTTTGGCTCCCAGCTGCCTGTCTGCCTGCAAAATACCTTCTGCACTCATTTGCATGTATAAACTCACTTCATAACCCCAAGCAGGAGTAATGGGATGTCTCATGGGGCAATTGTAGCATCCACATACATTTTGCGTTTTCCATATCTGCAAGTTGCAATCTGTTCCTTTTAGCAGAAAAACTTCTGACTTGTCCTTTCGGCTGTGAAAAGGGTGAGTGCAAATTTCTGTAAAAATCCCCTCCCAGGTGGAGGGGTTGTCCAAATCATTGCTTGATAGTTTCAGAAGCTAGTATGTCCTTGAAAAATTAATGTACTTCTGGTTGGTATTATTGCTCAAAAAATATCATCTCAGATGCACAGCTGGGCTCCAGAAAGAATCACACTTTCCTTTGAAGCTGTGAAAGACAAGCCTAAGCAGAAGTCTGGCACTTAAGGCCTACTGAGGGTACTGTAGTTGGGCAGCTGCTTCTATTTCTTCCAGGTTTTGTCAAATCTGGGCAATACACAAGCACTCAAAGGACTGTCTGATAAGAAAAGCCCTAGTCTGCTCCTGTTCAGAGGCATTAATAAGCAGGAGAGACAGGGAATTGCTTATAAGTCAAAAGCAGACTTGAAACTTTCCTGCAGCCTCTACCCAGGTGAGGGTATAGGAATAGGCTGGTTGGGGGGCTGGTGGGTTGTCCCATACAGAGTGGTTTGAAGGATAAAAAGCCAGTGACCTACATCTTGGACCTACAGTCCCCCTCATGGCATGTCTGTGTTGAGAAGTTCTCCAGGGAATTTTACAGTGATAATTGCTATAGCTACTAAAATTACATGAGTTTTTGCTTAGCAGTCCCTTCCCAGGATAAGATGCTGGCACTTGAAAATGATCTTGGAGCTGTAGAAAGTAAAGATGGTCTTGAAGGTACTTTTACTAAGATCATGGATATACAATTGCTCCTCACTGTTTTCATATTCCATATTTTTAAGAATGGCTGCAATTAGTCAGAGGAGTCTGTTAAGAGACGACAGACATGATGTAGGGGATATTTCCTGAGCAAAGCTCTGATCTTGCAGGATGTGTGAGATTGCTTGGAGGTTGCTATATCCATCTTAATGGGAAAAGTCATTTTTCTATGGTTGAATTTGTTCTTCCACAAGTGTAAATTCAGTGCAACAGAAAAATCTTCAAGTCCTCAGCCAGGAGTCAGTATAACACTAACAGTTTCTTTATGAAATAAAGAGGAAAACATACTGAAAACCCTGAGCTGCTATTTTAATGTCCTTTTCTTTTTACCATGCCCCTAGGCTTTCAGGCTTTTAAGTCCTGTTAAATGCCTTAGAAAACACCAAAAAAATTTCCTCCAAGTCATCAAAGCAACATAACAGTTTGTGAAAGTATGGAAAAATAAAGTGAGGTTTCCAGTTTACCTGAAAACCACTGGTTATCTCAGTTAGGAAAGTCACAGGAGGAATGAAGTGACACTGCCTGTAATCAGTGTACCATTTTATTAGGGTAATCCTGTATTTTGTTTTCTGCTACAGTGTTGCTTGTTTCATATGACAAAGGATTAAACTTGTATAAATAGAATTAATCCACCCTGGTGTGGACAAGGAGCATCCAAGTGTTTCTCTCTGGTGGAGGTTCTTAAGTGTCGGGTTGACTCCTTTCAGTGGCAAGTTAGAGAGGGGCAGGGAATGCTGAGCAGCCAGACTCTTGCTCTTAAATCAAGCATGGATCTGCTGAATTTCATGCAGCTGGAGGAACGCTCTCTGATCGTGTGCAATTCCATAAGCTTTTTAAAAACACCTTCCGTCTGAACAACAGGCCTTTCATCTCATAGGAGCTGGTTTCATTTACAGCATTTCACCTTCTTCTTGGGCTCCTGGGAGCTCTCCTTCCTTTGCACACCCAGAGGACTCTTCAAATCACACACCTAGGGCACTGAACAATTTCTCAGGAGGATGTGATTGTCAGTCCTTGCTTTGCTTGTCCCCGTGGGCTGCAGTGGTTTGCTCTCAGGAGCTTTAAACTAAAAACTGCCTTTTGTGGTGTTGGAAAGCAGCCTGCATTAATTTTCCTGTGCAGATCTCCTCTGTGGTGGCCGGCAGAGGAGGAGTTAAGCGCTGTCCTCTTTTCTGCCTTTGCTGGCTGGAGTCACTGGCATCCCATCTGGTCCAGGCTGTCCATAGCACTTCCCAGCGTTCTCTGGGGAAAGCACTACAATATCCAGGAATTTTAACAATCCTAAACAGATTGGGGGCCACATGTGGAGTAAAATGATTAGATTATGAGAGATCCAATCATATTTGCTTCCCCAGCCTTATATTTTTAAGCATTTGAGATCAGGCTTTCTGCTTGATTACAGATATTTTACATGCAGCAGAGATAAAGTTATTATGTTCGTCTCCCCATCTTGTCCCCAGAGGAAGAGTATTGATTTTAATGTTTGCTTGTAAGAATTTAATTAATAAATTAACACTTCATCTAATAAAATCTGCCACTTTTGACATAAATTGTCACAGTGGCTTGGTGTTCATCACAATCAGAGTTAGACTGTAGAGAGGAAGGAATACTGAGCGAGTTGATACTTATGTATACAGAAGAGGAAAAGTACTCTCTGTGCTTTGTTTGTTCTGCCTTGTTTACTTTAGTGTGTGTGTGTTTTTCAGTTAAAAAGAGTTGGAGATTTCACGAGAGACCTTAACAATAAGAGTTTATCTCTGGGGAAACAATTTTTATTGAGCAAATTGATGAAATTACTCCCAATGTTAAGCATAAAAACTAACAGACAATTATGGAGCTCACCCTAAAGCCATCTCAGCCCCCATCTCTGGATATTGCCTTCCGTTGTGACACAGAACATCCCCTGCTGTGATGCTGGAGCAGCTGTGGAATCCTGTCTGCTCTTCCAGCACTCCTGGCTGAGCCCAGACCAACAAGCAGCAACTCATTTAGATGCAGAGGTCTTGTGTAGGAACATCTTTGCCTTTGGAATAGGCTCTGTGAGTGTTTATTTGGGTGTTGAGCAAGTCCCCAGACGTGGTAGAAGGGAATGGAGGAAGGCCAGGGCATGGAAAGCTGCCTTCACACCCGTGTGGGCACCTCTGGACCACTCTGTTTCCTGTCCTTTGCACTCATCTGTTGGAGTCCTCCATGACCCCAACACCTGGAATGCTGTGCCTGCCCTCATCTGTTCCTCAGCCTACCTGTCTCCTATTCCCCTCCTCTCTGATCTTTGCATGGGATTGGTAAATGCACACACCTACAGGCAGGAATACAGGTCGTTCCAGAGTTTGTAAAGGGCCTTGCAAAATGACCAACACAGATTTTTGTACAGTGGCAAGCTTAAAAGGTCACAGAATAGCAAAAGAGGGCCTTAGGGAATCCTCTTAGTGGAAATACAGAGATAGCTGATTTGGTTCTGCTCACTTTCCTTCCCACAGACCAAAAGTTTTGCCTGGGGTGAATTTTCCACTTAAAAAACTTTATTATAAAAATTGTCTTGCTAATTCTTCTCCTGATGTCTTGGATAAGATGTTAAATCCTCAAGCACCCCCTGAAGGCAGTAGCTTGCCAGGCTCTGGAAAGCAGGGATTGCTCTGCTAGGACAACCTAATAACCTCAGAGAGCTTTATCTTGTCCTGACACTGATCTGCATCAGAAAACTTAGCAGAAGTTGGAAAACATTTCCTGTGGCATAGTAGCACACCGAAGACCAGTGATTTAACAGCAGTTGCTAGAGCCAGCTAGTGCTTCAGGGTCTCTATGAAAATCACAGTGTTGATTTAAAAAAAAATAAATTACTGCTTTAAATTTACAAGCTATTTCATAGACTCATTAATTTTTCACGGGGGAAGGATAAATGAGTGGCTAGAGAGGACTCAGAGTACACTATTTACACTTAATTTATAAATTATGAACTTGAAAGCTGACACTTTATGGTTCTTGTATCATTTTATAATGAAATGGAATGAATCTCTCTGCCTCTACTCTGGATCTGCTACAGCATTAACATTTACTCTTCCAGGCAGTTTCTAACAGCAGTGTGACTGTTTCTGACAGCTCGGCCCTTGGGTGGAAGAGTAGTCTCAGCTCAGTTTCCTTGTGCTCCTCTTCCCTGTGGCAGATGTTTGGCCCTCACATTCTGCAGATTGCAGATTATCCATTAGGGTCCCAACCTGGTCTGGATAGAAACTGTGACTTGTTCCTGACTCCAAAACCGTGTGGCCTCATCTCCATCCCCAAGGAAAGACTCCACCAAATCATCCCACAGGGCTTCTGTGGAACAAGGGACAACTAATGAAAGCTAAGATGGCCCCAAGGGAACATACATGAGCTATCTGGGGCAAGGATAAGACAATTGCCCTTTCTGTGACTCTGTCTCCATGGCCGAGTTTCTGGACTCATGGATGTGCATCTGGACAGGAAAAGAAGCAGTGATGATGGTATTGCAAAAGCAGGACTATAGAGAATTTGGGGAAACCCCACCCTACATGGTATTTACTGGGACTGGGTTTGCACTGAAGTAGAGATGTGTGTGCAGAGACAGCACAGCCACAATCTCAGGTGGGACTAATTCAGTGCTCTCCCTTTGCTGACACAGCTCCTTGCATGTCAGACTCAATCTGTGTTAAAATACTATTTCTGACATTAGATTAGCTCTGGTGGTGTCCAGCTTTTCAGATTTATTCCTAACAGTGGCCTCATTTATCTTATGGCTTGGCCAGTGGCCATTTCTGACTGAGTCTTGTCTTTGGATTTCAGTGTGAAATTAAATTTTCACCACCTTGTTAGTGCTCCCTCTCAGTGTCCAGTTTTCCAGGGAGCTGTTCAGAGTAGGACTCAGGAGCTGGACTTGATGATCCTTGTGGGTCCCTTCCAACTCAGGATATTTATTCTGTGACTCTGTTGCTGCCTCAGCACAGAGAGATCTGAGAAGCCTGTCCCATAAGCAATGGCCTGCTCTGCCAGCCCCTCAGCTTCTTGCTCCCATGTTAGATTTCCTTTTGGGGGTCCAGCTAATGTGATGCCAAACCATTTCAGGTGAAAGTTTTCTCACAGGGCTGAAGAACAGGTTTCCAAAGAGGAGCGATCATCAGAAATCCCTGAGCTTCCCTTCTCTATCTGTGATCTTCTGTGAACATAAGTTAGTGCCTTTGTTTTTCTTTCCCTACATGGAATTGTTCTTGGCTTGGGTCAGACTTGATTCTCATTTATGTCTGTCTAATATTAGGACACATACTAAGAAAAAGGTACTTAATGTTGTGATATTGCCAGAGCCTTGGCATCTGTGAGCACATCTGGATTGCGTGTCAGCTGATGTTTCTTCATACTTTCTTTGAGCAGTGAATAGAAATTTCATTTTATTGCTGGTGAAATCCAGCAACAAAACAGGTTATCCGTCAGCATGGCCCACCCTGTGCCACAGGAAGCAAAACTGTTAGGTTTTGACATTCCTGCATCCCTCACATGGAGGGCTGTTTGTGTGTGGGTGCTATTTCTCCTCCAGTCTTTTGGGATCTTATTTTTCTGTTACACACAACTCAGAGAGTGAGAGGGGAGCTGGGGGCTGTGTCTGACCCTTCCACATTGGAAAAAAACAGATTTCATTGCTCTGAAGGCACAGGATTGGGTGTAGGCCAAGGGTGGGATGTTCCTGTCACAGAAGGGGCTACCCTAGAAGGAAGCGGAAGTGTAGGAGAAAGGCATCATTCAAAGATTCCAAGATATGCTGGGACGTGAGTTGATAGCAGGCAACTCCTGAACTTGTGGAAAGAAAAAGGAACAGAGCTTTGGGTGGTGTTTGATTTTGCCAGCAGACGCTGCGCTGGGAGGAGTCAGGGTCATAAGGCAGGGTCGGGAATGTCTCTTCCCAAGGCCAACTCCTGCTTCTCTTCAAATTCAATCAGGCACAGAGAGACAGGGATGCTGCTCCAGATGGCAGGGGCAGCACTGGAACAATCTCTGCTCCCTCAGACATAGAGAGGAGCAGTGGGGAAGGGAGAGGAGCTGCCATCTGAGGAGCAAAGGGAACAAGCTGGTGAATAGAGAGCCAGGAGGTCAGGCAGAGGAGGGAGTGGGAACAGCCCCACCATTTTAGCTCCAGGTCACTGCCCCTAAAGGCCGAGGGCTGGCAGGTGGGGGGACCATTTTGACAACCAGACTTTCTTGGCTGGATCAACATGCGTGAGCATGTGATCTGTTTTGTTAGTCCTGACAGCCTGGCACCACACAGGCCAAAGTATAAAAATGGGTCCCCTCTCACCTGGCTCCTGGGGTTTGTCTGGCATATGGTATCCCAGATTTATATTTCTGATTTATGCTAATAAATCCCCTTTTCTCAGGGGAATACAGGGAGAATTAGAGAAGTGAGACTTCCAGCAAAGGACTAGCAACTGCTGGGAAAACAAACGGTGATAAATGTCTACCCTGGCAGAATACCTTTCTAAGCAAAACTGCTCCCAGCAGTATTGTCAGGGAAGCTACAGCCAATTCCTAAAGGAATTAATTTCTTCATAATTGTCTTCGATGAGCATCTTTATCATACTAGCTGAGTGATTGCCCTGCTGTCAGCAGGGAACTTCTGTTAATTGATTAAAATGTTTTTTTCACTGCAGTATGCACCTGACTTATTTATCTGATGGAGTGAAAAAAAAAACCTGATAATGCATCTTGGCTCAGAGAAGAGAGTTGGAGGAGAGGGGGGGGAAAGAAAGTAGATTTGCCTCAAAGGATCTACTTGGAAATACAAAGCAGGTTGTCAGAGAAATGCATTCCAAGGAATAATGCCTCTCTGCCATCATATTTCAAGTACAAGACGGCAAGGAAATGAGATTCACTTTCACAGTCCAACGTGCCAATCTGATCCAGCCATAGAAGGAAGCAAAGCTAGGGAATGCACAGTGTAGTTGTATGAAAATGTGAAAACTGACTGGCAGCTAAGGAAAGTCAGCAGTCTAAATGGTTAAGACAAATGACACATTGTTTGGGCCAAGTTGGCTTTATTCCTGGCTCTCAGAAGCCCACACATGAGCTCTCTGAACTTTAGAGCAGATGACCAAGTTAGCTCCATTGTGCTCTTATGAACAAGCCAACAAAGTCTTTTCGAAGTTTTATTGGGTTTTTTAAAATATAAATGTCACACCTTTACAGAGTGAACCCTTTGTCCTTTCTTCCCAAAACCGGTAAAAATGCTCGAGGGCCTCAATCTGCAAGTGCTACTCATGAATTATTAACAAGGCTTCCCCTGCACAGGGGCGAGTGGTTGTGGAGCTGAGCCTTTGGCCCAGAGAACCCATTCTGGCTTAGAAAGGTGCTAAGAATGTGCTTGTAATTGCACAGTTAAAAAAGCCAATTAAAAAAATGATTAATGCCACAAACAGCACAGCTTAACCAGAGGTGAGGCCCTCATCTTTGAGACAGACCCAGTCCACATTTTCAGAGTCTCTCTGTAGCTGCTTAGTGCCCAGAAGAGGCTGACAAATCTGGCAGTCTGACCACGTATTTTCCACTTATGAAAATGAAATGTGTGTGATCATTTCTCCAAGCCACTTCGAGAGTATCTGCCTATTGACTTTCCACATAAGATTTTTTCCACTTCTCCAAAAGCCCTTTCCCACCATTGGCAGTTCCCACAGGAGAACCTGACTGCAGCTACCTTCGTTGTTGGGAAAGCCTGAGGGAGGTGCCAGGCCCCCTATGCTGGGTGATCAGCAGCAGACCAGTCACAGCATCGTGGTGCTCCAGCTGGCCCCACACTGCAGGAGCAGACTGAACATTTTCACAGGGCTTTACCCTGGGGAGTAGATTTGTTCTTGGCCAGAAATGCCTAAAAGCTATGCAGAGAGAGTACAGGTGCAGATTGTATTAATGCTCAGAGAAAGAGATTGTTATGATACCTCGGTGAGAAACCTGCTCCCTTTTGGCTCCCCTATCACCAGACTGCAAAGAGGTTTCTGGGGATAAAGGGTGGCTCAGTAGTCTTAACTTGCCTCCCTGACTGCTAGGAAATGCCCTGCACTCCCCTGACGTGTTTAAACTCCTTCCAGCTAAACAGGCAGGAAAAAGACTGGAAGCTGCTAGGAGAGAGAGTCAGGAGCTGCTCCTTCCTGGTAGGACAAGCTTAAATGTCAAATGTGGCAAAGAGCCTTTGAAAGGAGAGGTTAAAACTCTTCTTCCTCCTGGAGGAAGCACTGGAGAAGTCAGCAACTGCAATCACCTAGCTGCAGTTCCAGAGCTCAGTTTCTGTCTTTCAGCTGATGTAGGGCTAGAAGCACTTCGGAGGGATAAGTACCCAGTTTATTGCGTAAACATCAATATATATATATCAGCATTTAAATACGTGGATGCAAAAGGTTTGAACTGCACATGCTTTTAAGGTCCTCTGAAAGAGGTCTTCTATCTAATTAAAACCTGCTTTGGCTTTTGTTACTGATGCTGTTTTATTTGATAAAAAGAGGAAAAGCCTACTTTCTCCTACATGACCTCCCCAGGCTTTTCCTTCCATAGGTAACTGGGTATGAAAACTGGGATGTCATGATACGAGCAGGTCAAAACAGAGGAAGACAAGTCATGTTTGATACTTTGTTGGTTACATTTCCTTCCATCCCTGTCTCTTTCATTTTCCTGTTTGCTCTTTGTGTTACCACCCAAATTAATTTCATCTCATATCCGTCACTGGAATGCACTGGAATATTGTGCTTTGGGAAGGCCCTGTGCCTGCCACATGGGAACACACGGCCTCGGTCAGTCCTGACCACGATTCCCTGCAATGCCATTTGTGAGGACGACATTTTCCCATGAAGAACACTTACTATAGTACTTGACCTTCCAGTTTTCTCTCCCTATTCCTAATTTTATCTACACTATTGACACAGTTTATCATTTTGGGCAGGTGAGTGTCTTTGTTCTGCCCTTCAGTTTCAGTGGGAAATAAAATACTTTTGCCTTCTTGCTAAACCCCACATCAGGAAGATTAAAGACAGTTTGAGAAATGTTTGCAAACCCTGGCAAAACCACAAACTGCTCTAGGTGCCGGAAATTAAAACAACCAACTAACCATCTGGAAATAATAGCAATAGTTTCACAGCTAACTTAAAGTAGTCATAGC
>JAYRBT010000178.1:6830213-6879077 GCA_036023395.1 Myiotriccus ornatus
TAGAGTTTCTTCAGCCCAGATTAGGTCTCTGCCTTTGACCTTGAGAGCCCTCAGGCAGCACGTTTCCCTGCTGCTTTTGGCAGGAGGTGATACAGTCAGACTTGACTTGAACACTTTACATCACACAGATGGGATTTGAAGACAGACAGAGTTTGACTGACTGATGTACGAGCCCCAGGTGTAACAGTGGCCTGAACCAAGCAGAAATTTTACTCTGATGTGCACATTTCCTCAGTGACCCTTTCCCGTCACCCATGCCAACAGGCAGAGCCATTCTTGGCCCTGAGTACAAACTCTTCCAGTGGGATTATTTGCAGCTGGATCATTCTTTTAGCTTCCAGCACAGCTTTACAAGCATTTTCTGTGTGTAGGAGTAGGACACGCAGTATAGTGATGGCAATTCTACCAAGCAGTTTGGGGAGGAATTCCTCCCTCTTGTGTCTCTGACCCCAGAGCCCTTGGGGAAACATGGTCTTTTCTACACTCAGGGAAAAAAATACACTCTTTAGGTGGGAATGAGACCTTGCACACTTAGTGATGTCACTTGTTTCACAGAGTGGACGTAAATGAGAGCTCAGGTTTCCTTTCTCCCTCATGAGTTAGTCTCAAGATTTCAAGTGTGTGACTGTGCAGCTCCTCCTACGTTGAAGTCGATGTTGTGTTTGCAGATCATGAGCCTCTTGTCCTTTCTGCATTGCTGAAGTGAGCAGGGTGGGGTGAGGATTTAGCTGGGACCCAGTGCTGGGAAGGAGCTCTTCTGTGGGGAGGCACAAGTGGGAGAACTTGAGTCCCTGATCTGCTTTTCAGAAGAGAGCTCAAGTAGGAGGCAAGACTGTTTCCTTAAGACTGCCATTTCACAAGTAGATGGTTGCACTCTGAAATGAATGATAATCAGTTAATCTGCTCCTGTTTGTCTCAGGACATTTATCAGTGTTATCTGAGATGGAATACTGGACAGATTTGTACAGCACAGCTTGATGTTGAGAGTCCGTTAGTCCATTTTCATCATTTGTTCTCTTTATTGATTCACAGTTACACCACACTGCTGCTGCCTGAAAGTCAGATGGTGCAAAAAAAAAAAAGTGTATGGTTTCTCAATTTCCTGACCTCCACTGAAGTCCTAAATTTCTTTTCTGTATTTCCAAACAGGGTCTCAGCTCTTAAATATTTTTTCTGACATCAGATAAGCAACCTGATTACAAGTCAGATCCCTGTTTTTGACATGCCTGAGTGCACATCACACTGCAAGCCTTAAATTCAGGCCTTTGGTTCCCAATACTTCATTCTTCCCTCCCATTCCCTTCCTTCTCATTGCACAGGAGAGGAATGGCTGAGTGTTTTCTGGGGTTCACAGAACTACCAATGAGGAGTTGAAAGGCATTAATTTATCTCAGGACAAGCTGATAAGCCAGTTTTGGTAATAGGGGAAATGTAGTCAGATGGGTATTTGTCCTCAGTAATAATAGCTGACAACAATAGCTAAGGTTTGGAGTTTTTTTTAACACGATTACATTTTTTTTTGATAGAACCATGAAGAACTCTGACAAAATAATCTCCCTAAAAGAATGTAAATTCATAAAAGGATAAATCCACAAGTTCAAGCATTGATTTGCAAGGTGAATTATAGTATCATTAAAAAAAAAGGTATGTAGCAGAAACTGCCATATGCCAGTAGTTTAACACCACTCTGAACTGTTAACAGCACTTTTCAAGCATCCCCCTTATTCAAATAGGAGACAAAATAGCACTGTGTCAGAGGTTAAATTACAGGCCATCTCACTTTCATCTATGGAAATGGAATATGGAGCTTTTCAGCTCTAGGTAACTTTGGGATTTGCTCATGCAGTTGAGAGCTGTGACTGTTCTTAGTGAAATGGTGTGAGTGCCATTCTCCAGGTGAGAGATGTCTCTCTCTTCCTCTCCCAATACACCTCTCACTACAGTCAGGTTTTTGTGCTTTTGGTAAGGACAGCATACACATGCCTCATCAGCACAGTCAGAGGCTGTGCAGAACCTGCTGCCAGACAGGGAAAAGGGCACAAGGAGGTTATTGCAAACTGGATGGAAATCTTTCTTACCCTGAGAGATCTGAAGAGATCTGTATAAGGACTTTAAATAGTTTTGAAAGTAATTTTTGAGTAGTGAGGTTATGCAGTGTCATTGCACTGAGTGATAAAACCTGACCAAGCACACTGCTTACACTCTCTGTGGAGCCAAAACCATTCTACAGAGCAGTTTCCTCCTGCCAGTGTGGGAGAGGAATGGTCACTGTCTCACTGCATCTGATGCCATTGTATTTGTCATGTCTTTCTTTGCAGTGTCTGCTCTGTGGGTGGACACAGGATATCTATCTGCAGAGCTGCCAATCAATAACTTTCATCAATATTCACTTAATTTTTAGCGTAGGGAACAGTCACACTGCACCAGCAGATAGGGACAAGTCAGTGAGTTAGACAGCTAGGCGTGTTTTGCCATTATCTCTCTATCAGTGCTGCTCTGAGAACCACACACAAAGTGTCTGGAGAGTTCACTCATCTTTCTGCTGGATACCAAACGGCCAGTTTTGTAGAGAAAGTAGTCCTTACCAGTCCCACTGACAGGGCTTAATGGCCCTGATCAACCTCAGCAGGGCCCACCCACAACCCCTGCCCGTGGCCCAGGTGCTCTATTTAGGCTGTGTTGCAGAAATGCTGGTGTCTGGCTCAGCCATGGTTGTGCCTGGCTGGGGACTCTGCTGCTCCAGGCCAGGGGGCTGGCTCAGCCAGGGGCTTTCTTCACCACCATGAAGTTGTCTGATGTGGGCTGCTGCCTCCAGCTTGCCTTGCCCAGGTACTGTGGGATGGGACCCTGGCTGGTGAGGCACCTGTCCTGCCAGCCCTGCTTCTGTGCCTGCCTCCCTCCTGTCCCTCAGGGAGCAGTGGCCCCTGCTGTGTCCTGGTCACAGCTGAAGAGCCAGCTGGGGCAATCCTTAGTGCTGGGAGTTACATTTTTACAAATGGGAGCTCTGGAAAGAGATGTCTCTCTCTAATAGTGAAGTGCAAATGTGTGGATGGCGTTAAATATTCAGATAACTCCCCGCTGCTCCCAAACCATTCCAAGCTGAGGATGTACATAGCTGTTGAAGCAACCTGGTTTGTGTTGCTCCAGCAGCTGCTTCTGATCTGGTCACTTGAGTTAGTGCCTCATGGGTTGGGGGGAGAGGTGCTTGTGTCTGAAGAGGTGTAGGTTGTGGGTGCTCCTTCCTTCAGGAGGTGCCTGGAGTTGAGATCCCCCAGGCTAGACGCTTTAGCTAGATACTAAAGTTGGCATGTGCTGTTTGGATTTCTGCACTCTGCAAGGTGGATTTTGTGCTGATTTACTGCAGTGCTGCCGGGAAGACTTGTAGGGCAGAACCAGGTGTGCAAATGCAGCATCCTCTGTGTTTGCAACCAACCAGGCACTGTCCAGGAGCACTGCACACAGCTTTGGAGAGCTGTTGACGTGGAGCCTGGAAAGATGAGGCTTTATGAGGGATTCAGTGTACCCACATGTCTTAGCAGTTGTGGTTCACTTTTGCTCTGATTCCTTAAAGGTGAAGAGGAAAAAGATAGTGCTTCTGTGAATTCACAGTTTCTTGTTGCTGGCAGATTGCTGGGTCCCAGTTTGACAGCTGAGGAAAAACAGAGGAATTTAACAATTCTTTAGATAAGGCAAGAAACCAAAAATCAAATATGCAGATCAACCACCACAACTACAACTGTGCTGGCTCCCTTTCAGCTCAGATGTAGAAAGGGGGTCCGTGTTCCAGAGTGTGGAAGTAGCTGGAGAAACCTATTTTGAATCTGTCTTTACAGCTGATTCCTGAAAGCCTTTCTGTTCATCAGCATCCCTGCATATGCTCTGTGAGCCAGCCCAGCAGGTATGTGAATGCTGCTTGTTTCCCCTGTCAACAAAACTTGGCACACACCCCCCCAGTGGGCAGTGAGAGCTGATCTGGAGTCTGCTGCTTGCCCTTTGTGTGTTAGAGTTTCCTGTCAGGCTGTCAGGGGACATAAATAAGAGGCAGAAGGGATGCAGACAGGGGCAGTGACCTTGGCAGGCTGTTTTCCCAAAAGGCCTGGAGCCTTTTGCTTAGATCCAGTGGGATCAACAGTGAAAACTAACAGTAAGGAGGAGTTCCACCAGCAGATGCACTGCCTTGGTCAGAGCAAAGTGGCAGTTAAATTTGGTACTCAACTTGCCAAATTACTTCAGATGAAAGTAATTTTGCAGCAACCGTGCACAAACTCAGCAGGCAGTGGTCCTGGAGGTGAATTTGAATGACTTGATAAGTGCTTGGCAAGCCTCTATGTGTCTTTTATTTTTAGGGAATCTTATTCCTAAATTGCCTTACTCTGTTGGTTGTATGCTTCTTATTTTGGGTGTGTACTTTGCAATTGGGAGTGAAGGGCCAGAGTCCTGGCTCTTAACTGAAGGTAGATGCCCCTTTAGGGTGTTGCCAAAGTCATTTTCTTGAAGTGGGATAGTGTTCCTGCATGGAGCTCTTCAGCATTGTTTGGAAGGGAGGAAAATACTGCCACGTATCAGCTGTAAGTGCAATAACACCTCTGAATAGGGACCAGACTCTAAAGTTAATTTCTCCTTCCTTTTTTGCTCCCAGGCTTGTTCAGACTGGTCCAGGATTTGTTCTATAAACTTGCAGTTGTTCTTTCTAGAAAAATGCTTTTAACACGTGAATGTCACAGTCACTCATGCCTGCCCTTCAAATGCCATGGGCATGGATATTCCTGTTAAATTAGGTTTTAAATAAAGGTTTTGCCTTCATCCCTCGTGAGAACTAATGTCACGTGTCCTGTTTGAATCATCCCAAGCAATCAAATTGGATTAGTTGGTAAAACTTTGCGTAATTATTCGGCGTGGCTCATAGCTAAGGATAAATGTCTGGAAGGAGCTCCCACAAAGCCTGTGGTGAGGAATGTTGCAAGGAAGGGCAGTTCGGGGTGGATGTGCTGGGTGGAAAGCATGGCTTTCCTAATGCAGCCTAAGCCACTGTGAGGAGGTGGGAGCACCCCCCAAAATCAGGAATGTTTTATTTACTGTGCATCACACTTGGAATTCTGCTTGTTTTTAACTGCCTTGTGCAGTAAGTCAGACATGCTGTAAGTGAGTAATTAGCTTCAACTGTTCTCACTTGGCCTGGGTTTACCCTGGATGTGCCAGGCTGGATCTGTACATACAGCTATGCCGTGGTGCCTCCTGAGGGAGATTTCATTTCAAGGCAGAGTAGAGGCTGCCCTGTCTGGCCTTCCCCGATGTGCAGAAAGGAAACATGCTGGGGAAGCTTTCTTTTCTTCTGGAGTGAGTCCTCTTCTCAACTAAAGGTGAGCAGACAGGCTGCCAGAGCAGCTCAGGCTGTGTAGTCCTATTCACAACACTTGGTTCAGTATCTGGTTTGGTACGTGTGTTTTGCTTCTAGTACATCCTGTCTGTCTGCACTGGCCACTTACTTTTCTAGACCCAGCCTGTTGAAAGGGTAAAGGTGATTAAAAGAAAAGACTTGTAGTTTTGTTCCTTCAGAGCCTGGCAGCCATCTGGCTCATGGCTCCTGAGAGCACTGAAATGGTGCCCTGAGCTCTGAGCACTAATTCCCTTTCCCCACTGACAGCATTATGCTCATTTGCTAAAATCTTCTTAGGGCCAGGAGCTACCAGAGGGCCCAGACAGGCATCTGCTCTCTGCCAGCCCTCCCAGCCCTTACACAGGCGTTTTGTCAGCCAGGAATGGTGCCAGGGGGTTAAACAACAGCACAGCGTGGATACGGGAAACGGGCTGGGCTTGCTTTTGCTGCTGAGCTTGGATGGGCAGGGATTACTGGAGGGCACTTGGGCGTGGGAAGGTGCCCCTCAGATGTGGAGATGGGGGTTTTTGGGAAGGGGCAGGGAGAGATCAATTTTGCTGAGTCAGTCCTGTGTTTCCCCTTCCTGTAGGATGGATGGACAGCAAAGCATTTCGAAGTGTCTGTCCGTGCCCTCCCCAGGGGGTCAGTGCAGCTGCCTCAGGGGATGGGATGCCCAAAGTCTGCCCAACAGTGCACAGAAATGAGTTTTGGCATGTCCAGCTTCACTGGAACCTGGAGTCTCACTCCTGTGAAACTTCCATTTAACGCCAGTTGGACGATGAGGACCGACACAGATACTGGGCAGGGTCAGCAGTTACACAAAACCAGCAAAGAGCTTTTTTAGATATTCCACTGGTAGCATCCTGTTTCTCTACCAAACACAAAACTTTCCTAAGCCCTGCTGCCCCCATTTTTTTAATTCACTTTGTCAGCTTGGTTGCAGGTAGAGAGAACAGTTTGGGCCTTTTTGAATCCCTCAGACTTTCTAGCTAGAGGAGAACTAGGGAACTGAGGAAACTCCTACCTGAGCCACTGGAATTGCCTGTTACCTACTATTCCACCTTGCCTTTGCTAGCAGCTCACCCACAGAGTGATTCTCTGAGGCTCTTCCTCCCTTGGAAGGGGAATGAACCCTGCTTGGGGTTCATTGCAGCCCAGTGGCAGTTCACATCCCTCTGCTCTGAGCAGACCTACCTGGAGCAGGTCTCCACGGCAGTTTCAGCAATACATTTATGAATAAAAAAGCCAAAGTGCAAGTGAGAGATGGGTTTCATTTTCCAGCCCATTCTGCAACTTATTTGCTGACCTTCTCTCTCACTTGGGCCAGGCATGGATCTGTGCCCTGAGCAGTGCTGTGTCCCCAAATCCATGTGCTAAGTGCCATTACACTCCATCTGCCAGCCCTGTGCTCCTTGCTCTGTGCTCACCCGTGAAGAGAAATATGGTGTGTTCATGGCCAATCCGTGAGCTCAGAGAGATGTGCTGTGTGAGATGATCCCTTATGAGTTATTTGCCTGGCACTAATGGGAGCATAGCAGCCATGAATGGATACATGTGCCTTCTCCACTAAAAATTTGATTCCTTAATGGAGAAGCAAAGGCAGTCATCCATCCTTCTCAATGTTTAAAATAAAAACTGCCTGCTTGTTAGCTGTGATTTATTGTTTTTGCTTGGGTCTTACAAATGGAATGGATTCAGGAGGTTAAGCCCAGATGAGCTCATGCTGTTCAGCTGGATGATATTAGGAGTTAATCCCTTTGCGTGGTTCCATATTCTGTAATACCTCTCAAGCCTGATGATTGCAGCTGTATTTTAAAAGCTTTTTTTTTTTCTTTTTAAGATAATCTGGTGGAAACATGAAGCTGGTAGAAATAAAAAATATTCTTTCTGTAGAAAAGACACAGTATTTGTTTCCATATTTAAACTTTTCTTTGAACTGGCTTGCAAAACAAATTCAAGATTAACTACAACCTTCCAGTGATGACTGGTAAAATTCAAATCTGTGATGGAGATGCAACTAGTAATGTTTCCCACAACTGCTGCAAGTAATTAAAGGTCTCCTTCACAATTTTAACAACCTGCTTGTTTCCTGGCTTCTCAATAACTCTTTTGTTCCTTGTGGTTTTTCTTTGCTTTGTGTTGCTGGCACTTAAAATGGCTGGTTTCTGGGATTCCATGAACTGCTAGGTGTTTTAAATAGCTCATCAACCAGGTAATTTTACAGCCTTCTGGCTCTGAGGTAATTAAATTTATATATATCACAAATCTACCTTGTAGACTGAAACTCCAAGAGTGTGCTTGGTTGACCCAGGGGTCCCAGCAGGGGTTGTTTATTTGATTCACATGCTGACAGAATGTTTTGGGGATTTGCAGCTTATGTGAAATCCTCGTACCAGGTTTCTGAGCCATCTACCAAACAGCTGATCCACTCATCCAGGTTAACCTTCTTGTTTCCATCTGTGTCACAGGACTCAGAGGATGGAAAGTGGATTGCGAATAACAGACTTGCTCTCCTTGAAGAATTGTGGGAACGCTGCAAGTGTTTGCAACGTGCCTCTGAGCTAAATATCAATTAAAGTAAGCTTACTTCTGAAAGAAAGCCAGAGTATTGCTAACTCTGGCTTTCTTTTGAATTCTCATGAGTTTTATTTACACCTTCTGTGTAAAAAAAAAGAGAGAAGTCCATATGGTTGCAAAGAAACATGATCTGAACAAATCCTAATAACAAGAAAATCAGACAGCAGAGTAAAGGGTTTAGTATGGGTAAGCACGTCTGTCTGATTTAAAAACAAAAGTCTTTAGAACATTGTGGTTTAGATAGCTGGCCTTGGTCTGGTCTAGGGACAAGAAGAGCTAGTAATTCTTCTCTAATAGTATTTTGTGTATCAGCTGTTACTCTAAGCTCCTTGTGGGCATGTGCTCTGTGTGAATAAGTGAACTCTGCATGCACATGGCAGGGGGGCTGTTTTCAAGATCTCTGAAAGTCAATCAAGTAATCCTGAGGGCCTGACTTTCAGTTTAGGAATCCTTAGATTTACCAGTGCCAGAAATGAAACAAAAAGTAACAGAAGTGGTGTTTGTAAGGGGAGTAAGTGATGGAGGAGAAACAGATGGGAGGAGGAAAGATCACAGTATTCTTATGTCATTCATACTTTTCAGTTGGTGTTTCTTCCACATGTTTCCTTGATTGTTTTTCCAGTCCTTCCTCTGCTCTCCTTTTCTGCTTCTCACCTGCTTAGATTCAAATATGCCTTGCTTGAAAACATTTGTTCCTACTTTTTATCTGCAGAAATGTGTAGAAGAGATTAGAGTTTAAGGCACCCCAGTTCTAGGTTGGAATTTATGTTACTAAAATAGATTAACAGCATGGAAATTTGGCCAAGAATATAAGATTGGCTCTTCTGCTCTTAGAAAATAGTTGGTCTTAAAGTTCGTGAATCTGACTCGCCTGGGCCAAATGGGAGGTAATTGGGCTAAACATGAGACTTTTGGCTTGTGTTTGATTGGAATAGTTCTCAAGGTTTAATCTTCCAGTTTGTCCTCTCTCATGTAGGCTAAAAAGCCTAGCTGGGGCTGAACTGGAGAACGAATATTTTAGTTCTCTGCTGTCCCTCTGAATGACCTCTGGCAAATCTGATCTTGGGAACGTAGTCGCCCAGCACTGTGCGCCTGAGTGGGCGGCTGTGCAAAAACCTCTAGGAAGTATGAAATGTGTAGCTGAAGGGTCCCTGCTGTTGTACTTTCAGTCAGAGTTGGAGCTCCAGGAGGTGCTGCTGCCTGCTGAGCGCTCAGCACATCAGCTCTTTGTATATCAGGCTCCGACAACACTGAGAGAAGGAGGGGGGAGCTCTGCAGAGGTGCAGCCTACAGGAGGTACCTTCCCATCCCCTGCGCCTCAGGTAACACACCTGGAAACGGACTGCATGCCATATAAGAGGAGAGAAGTGCATCTGGAAAAGGAAGCAGAACTTTCTGCCTCCCCCGTTTATAGAAATGGTGTGTTTGTTATTTAACAGGAGGGGATTTTCACTGTGAGATTTAGTGTAAAAGTGCTTCAGCACACTGTGCAAGGGGAAGGTGTAGATAATGAAGTTTTTTCAGCTCTTGCTGGATACATCTGTGGTTTCCATTGTGCTCTGAGGTGTTGAATCTCCGCTGGAATATTCCCAAAAGAGAATAAAGGAATAAACTTGGACAATCAAAGCAGTTTTGTAATACTGGAAGTTCAGGTGTGCTCTGTGTATTTTTGAAAAGGTGAGAAAACAAGAGTGATACAAAGGTTCAGAGCTGTGAGTCTGACTTCAACCACCATGGATTTTGGCTGCAGGAGTGGCTGAACAGTTGTTTTTACTGTGTCCTGGGATGCATCAGGCAATGCATCACAAGCTGCTCTACTCTGTACTGGTGTGGCCTCACCTGGGATATTGTGGCAGTTTTGGTCATCACAATATAAGAAGGCTGTAAAGCTCTTAGAGTGTGTCCAAAGGAGGGCAATGAAGATGGTGAAGAGCCTTGAGGGGAAGCTGTGGGAGGGGTAGTCGAGGGCACTTGGTTCAGCTGGAGGAGACTGAGGGGAGAACTCATTGCAGTTACAACTTCCTGGGGAGGGCAAGAGGAGGGGCAGGCACTGATCTCTGTGGTGACCAGTGACAGGACCTGAGGAAATGGCCTGAAGTTGTGTCAGGGGAGGTTTAGGTTGGATATGAGAAAGAGATTCTTCACCCAGGGGGTGGCTGGGCACTGGAACAGGGTCCCCAGGGAGTTGGTCACAGCACCAAGCCTGACAGAGTTCAAGAAGCACTGGACAATGCTCTCAGGCACATGGTGTGACTCTTGGGATTGTCCTGTGTTGGGCCAGGAGTTGGACTCAGCAATACTTGAAGGTCCCATCCAGCTCAGGATATTCTGCAATTTTATGACCTTGATTGCATAATGGCTTCTTTCAAGGAAAGTATGTTCCTTTAGTTTGCTGAACTTTAGGTACATCATCAAAACAGTGCTTGCAATCTCAAAAAAACCCAAAAAAACCCCCAAAAAAAAAAAAAAAAACCCTAAAAACTATTGCCCAAGCCACTCTTAAAAGCCTGTTAAAACACTGAGCTATTATGAATTAAAGCAATGTCCTGATTAAATACAGATTAAAAGACAAAGTGACGAAAAGATTTTTAGTTAAATTTTACCATGAAGCTGCATTAACTGTGACATACCTCAAGATTTTGTTAAGACCCAGGTTAAATTACACAGTGATCAAGGAACTGTGTTTTTGAGGCAAAGAGAGGTGGAAATGATATGAACTCTGAGGAGCTTTCAGTGCTTTCCAGTGGCAAATTAAATACAGAATTAAGAAGTGCAATGTCATGCCAATGGAAAGAATTAATTAATGTAAACCATGCAAGAGCACTGAAGAGTTGTTAGCTGATTAACAAGTGGCTCAGGAAAAATGCTGGAATGTTGCTGTGCATCGCTCAGCAAACTGTGTGACAGGCCAAAAAAGACAAGTGACCAGCATTTATGGGATGAAAACAAGACTGGCTGTGTGGCAGGGCATGGGAGAGCTCTTACCTGATGCCACATTTGGCCCTCAACAACCTGGATGTGCATTAGAAAATGAAAATTACTCGCATGTCATATCACTGAGCACACAGAGCTTTTTGGTATCATTGCACAGTTTCCCCAGCTCGGATTGGATGTCTCATCCTGACCTGGGGCAGGCTTGGGAATGCACACATGCACTTCAGGCTTTCATTATTTGACATGAGTGTCCAACAGCTTAGCTGCTTTCCATGAGCCTGCACAGCTTTTTCATGAAACAGGCGAGGGAATGCAAGAGGAGAGGTCTGCCTTTGCCTTCCCCTGCTCATGCCAGGGATGGTAATTTCAAGGGGAAAGCAGACACTTGTGCAAGATCAGCTGCCAGGGCCAGCAGTGGGGTTGCCCTGAAGCCCTGGATCAGGAGACTCTGCTTGGTCAGTGACTCATGACTCTCACGAGTCAAGCCAGTCATCCTTGTAGTTTGAAGGGAGATGTAAAGTCTAGGATAGAGGAAAATTGCTCAGAGTTTACCTTGATCATAAATTTGTGATACATTAAAGCCTGATGGATTAGGGATAACTGTAGGGTCTGCTCACAGTCACCTTTGGGTGGAGGTGACTCTTCCTGTCGCCAGATGGCAAACCTGGAGCAGGTGTACTCTGTTGAACCACTCGTGTGCCAGCCCGCTCTGTCCTGAACCTGAGCGTAGCCAAGGCACAGCCTCCTCACCAGGGAAGGCAAAGCAGTGGCCTCTGGGAGAGCAGCCTGGGCTGGGAATCAGTGTGCCAGGCAGGGCACTGCTCAGAGGTGCCCCGTGCCCAAGAGCTTTCCCTAAGGAAAGTGATTCACGGGTGGCAAGGAGAGCCTTCTGGAGCGGGGAGGAGCTCCCTGCCTGCCTGCTCACTGAGCATCTGGGGCTCCTGCCAAAGGCACTGCAGTTCGTGGCAAGAAATCTTCATACATCATAGCTACTGAAAAATTTCTCACCTAAAGATTTCACTGTAGAAAGGGAGGAGAAGGGAAGATGGGGTTATGATGTGATTCACATACATTTCTCCTTGAGTAGGAGGAGGAAGGAGCAGACAAATGCCTGAGGCTTTCACCATTCCTTCTAGGTGACTAAGCAGCAATTTTATTTTTAACAAAAGCTAATGCAAGGAAAGTGAACAGAGCTGATGGTACATCTGAGAGTGCCTCTGTCACTTCCTGCATTGTGAAAATCTGCTTAGGCTGTGGGAGACGCATTGCATTTCGTTGTATTGATTTTTCTCCTTCGGGTTGAGTGTGCCTGTGAGCCTTCTCCCCTGTGACAGATTAGGTCGTCCCTGTTGAAGGTCACTGATGGTTTTTCAGCATCTTTTTCCTTACTGGAGATTTGGGGTTTGGCTTCCCTGTCTGTGCTTCTTTTGGCCAGCAGAGGGTAGTAAATGAAAGGTTAATGTAGGAAAGAGTTTCCTTTTGCTGTCGGTGTGGGCTCAAAGTTTAGTATAAAAGCTGTACTTCTGATAACGGAGAGGTGTTATAACAGACAAAACCCAATTAGAATTGCTGATGTCCTCAATTTGCCTTTCTATGCAAATTTGCTTTTGTTTATTATTAAAACATTTTAATTTAAAACTTGCCAGTTATGTAAAAGACAGATGATTTTATTCAGTATTCAGTTAGCAGTGTATGGTTTTTCATGTCCTTGATGGCAGCTTTTGTAGAAATTAATAAATGTTAACAATTAGGTGTTTTTTAAAAAACAAAGCCATAAAAGCTGTCATGATTTCATTCTTTAAAATAAAAAAATTTACTTTGAAGTATGTGTATTTAATGCAAGGGCTTGAAAGCATCAATCGAAAGTGTTTATCCTGTAAGATTAACATGGAATTTTCACCCACTATTTTTAGCCTCTTGTCACTTCACTTCCTCTTCTGTCACAGCTGGTGTAATCCATCTCTCACTGCCAGATGTTGTCTGTCCTGCACTGGGAGGGGTGTTAGACCCCTTTACTCTACCTTTTTCCAGCCAGAATTTTGCCAAGCTTGGACAAAGATCACACTCTGCCTTTCCCAGCTTACTGCTACTTATTTCTGCAAGCCCTCGGCGTGGCCTCACTGTGTTAGTCCCTGTTTCAACATGTGAGTGCTCCAGTGGTCCCTGGGAGGATGTGCAGGCTGATGCTGCCGAGCTGGTGGGGCTGCAGAGGCTCTCCCCACTCCTCTTACGTGGAATGTATCACACATTTGGGTCCCGTTCTGGAGCGGGCTGCCCTCCCTGCCAGCTTCTCGGAGCAGAGAAATCTGCCCTACTCTGCTGTTCCTGACCTTGGGACAGAAGTATTGCCCAGCTGCAGTTTGTTACAGAGGTTATGCACAGTTGTCAGTAATACTGAACTTGTGTGGCTCCAAGGGTGTTGGCAGAGTCCCTGGGCTGCCCCTGAGAAGGGCTCCTGTGCTCTGTGACAGTGGAACTGTGTCCCCTCTGCCCTCGCTGGGCACGGCTGAGGCAGCAGCCAGCCTGGGTGGCTTCTGGGATATCGTGACTGTGGGGTTTGAGCACAAGGATGCAGGCAGCTAATCTCCCCCCCCCCCCTTCCCCCATTTTGGGTCATTCTGTGACATCCTCACGGATTTTAGTTTTCTCCCTCTCTGCAAAGCAAAGGTAAGTGTGGTAATATTTCAGTGCAAAGTTGCGACCTGCATTCATATTTTCAAGAAAATATGTTATTGCCATTTTCTTCTCCAGTCCAAACTTGTGATCCCATCTGGGAGGAACTACGTGTGGAAAAGTGAAATACAACGGTTGCCAGGAAAAAAATAGGACTCAGAATACACTGTTGAAAAAACAGGCTAGGAAGAAAAAAAGGCGGCATTTTTTTTCAGCTTGAATTCTAATACAGTTTTACATTACATCTGGGAAATACTTTCTTTCATCTGGCATTAGAATGGTATTTTGTAGGTATATTTCAAATAAAAATGTATTTATCCTTTTGTCTTCCTGTTTTGTACATATAATGCTAGTAAATAGTAGTAACAGTAAAACTGACAACCAAGCGTTTATCAGGAAATGCAACTTCAGATTGAAATCAAATGGGATGGAAATGCAGAACTGAGGTTCAAAGCCCAGATGGACCCTGTCACTTCTTATACGACTTGGGATACCACCTCCCTCTTGCATGTTATTTGTCAAACAAATCCTTTCAATGGCACGTGGAGCATGTTAAATCATGGATGTGTGTAGGCAACCACAGAAATGTAGCACAGTGGGGTGGAACAACCACAAGCAATGCAGGCATTTGCTGAGCCTCAGTGCTACTCTGCACCTTTCACCCTCTGAGCTGCAACCAAATGTGGAAAGTTTCAATCCTTGAGGAATTGGTTTCAAAAAGCAATGAGGATGTGAAAGAGGTGTTATGATAGAAGCTGGAACTCAGCCTTGACGATGTAAAACATGCGTCTGGTAACATAAAAGGGGAAAGAATGTTCTTCAGAAACCTCCACATGATCCCCACCTGCTTCTCCAGTTTCTGCCTGCTCTCCCCTTTAGTGCTGTGGTGTGACTGCTGTCTGTCCTTGCTGGCTGGACTCCCTTTCCTCCCAGCCTGACCACGGGGCTCTGGTTTTCTCTAGTAATTCTCCCCATGCTGCTAAAGCTTCTTGGACTCCACAGACCTCCTGTCAAGCACACCCTCTTCATCCTTGTGGGCCAGTCAGCTGCCTTCAACATCCCTCCCTATGCTCTTCCCCCTCCATGTGTCCTTTGCTCTGCGTGATGCTGTCACTGTCTAGCCCTTTGTCTGCCCTTCAGCAAAGTCGAATGGACAGTTTTTCTCCAGTGGTCTGAGAGACTGTTGGCAAGATTACAGGACTTTTGATGCTGTTTTCTTCCTCCGCTACATCTTGGCTGTGGGAAATCTTGCTGCAAAGCCCTAGGTCATCACTGTCTTTATGCACACACGTCAGCACCCTCCTCCTTCTGTGATCCCTCCCTTGGGCAGTTCTGATGGCACCATCTCAGTGTCCACCTTAGCACAGCTTTTGAGCTTTTCCTTTCTGATTGCTGCAGGCACCACCGCATCCTGCTGTGGCTCAGGGCGATAGTGTGTGGACTATCATCTAGACCTCTGTAAATGTCCTTATGCCCAAAATTGGGTATTTATTTCACAAGCTGACCTTGAATGAAAGCTGTGAAGGATACAGGCCGTCCTTCCCATACACCCTAAAACTCTCACTCAGCCTGTAACTCTTTCACATCTCTGTTACTGTAGCGTTTTCCTCTCCATCCTTAGCAAACCTTCCTGCATGCTCAAGTCTGTTGAGTTTCCCGTCTTTCACCCACTCTGTTCCAGCACATGGGTCATTATTGA
Source organism: Myiotriccus ornatus (assembly GCA_036023395.1). Classification (NCBI taxonomy): domain Eukaryota; kingdom Metazoa; phylum Chordata; class Aves; order Passeriformes; family Tyrannidae; genus Myiotriccus; species Myiotriccus ornatus. Next base: position 6,845,474 of record JAYRBT010000178.1, read on the forward strand.
TCTCTTCCTTGACTGCTTTCACAGTCTAGTGCCTCTGACCCCTGGGCACTGAGATGTCAAAACTTGCTTCTGACTGGCCCATAACAACTTTCGCCGACCCCTTGGCTGGAAAGATCTTTTTATGTTTGATTTCAGGACAACAATTTTCCTGAATTCCTCTGGGCTTTCCATAACAAATATTAACAAAAATTCTATTTAAAAAGTCCACGTGAATTTCCATCTGAATCCCTTCCAAACTCTTCTCTGTCTCAACTACAAATGATAAGGTTTGAGAGTCAGACAGTGCTGATGGTGTGCTGAGATCACTGCCTGATCGCGATAACCAGTGCTGGTTTATTGGGTTTGCACTCCTGGGCTTACCTCTGCCACTTATGTCTGGTTTTGTACTAGGTGTAAACCTCTGGCAGACAGAGAGGCTTCATGTTTTCTGTCTGCATTATACCTCCTTCTATCTGATAGGAAACACGGGAGTAATGGACAAAATGCACCCCACTACTATTTATAAAATTAGAATCTAAACAAGAACTAAAGGAGTTTAAATCATCATATAAATCATCATAGCCATAACTGTCTTTTTTTGTCTGCAGCGCCATCTCTCTGGAAATACCACATCAAGGTGTGAGTTGGGAAGATTATCTGCACTGCCTGGGATAGAACAGCCCTCCTCTGTTTGAAAGGTGGGTTAACAAAGCTAAAAGTGAAAATGCAGTGCTTGTTTTAGGAAACAGCACCTTGATGCTATGTTCTGACTCTGAGAACAGAGATGTTCAGCTGATGTATAAACCCTCTTGCAGAGCTGGGCCCCTGAGTCCCTGAGTGATGTTTAGGTATCACTTAATAGTACTGCTGTATTATATATTAAACTGAGACATACTCCTTACTGGCTTTACCTTCTTGCACTGTTTTCCAGAATAAGTCTTGAATTTCCTAATTTTATTTGCCTCTTTCAGAGCTTTCTCTGAAGATCTCTATACAACTCAAATCTTTAAGTGCCTGTTAGGAGCTTCAATAATTTCTAAACCTGTTCTCTCTCAGTTATTTGCACTAAGTGTTCACTACTGCTCTTGGATGGTCAGCATGCTGAGCAAGTCAGATGGATTCTTCTAATTCCTAGATTTGTCGAAGCCTTACATAGCATTAAGCCCCACAGTTCTCTCCAAAATCAGTGAGAGCTGTGGGTCTGCAGTTCTGTGTAATGCCCTGAAAGAACAACTGTAGCTATTATTTAACACTTCAACAATATTTTTCTACCTTTGATTCTTGGGAGCAAATCTGGGTTAATTAAACTATAAACTAAGCTTGCAGTAGCTGATTATCATCATTATTTATTCAGGATTAATAAGGCTAGTGAAAAGGACTCCTTTCTATACTGCAACAGAAGTTGCTTGTGTGTCTGTACATTCAGGACACAGTGACATAAAGCCATGCATACAGTCTGCCATAAATCTTAACAGCTGTGCCATTTATTCTCGTGTGCAGTGTAACACAGCCACACACAACATAAAGGTTCATTGTAAAGCACTCTGAGGGGCCGTGGTGTGTGCCTGGTAGGTCAGCAAAGTTCAACTCACAACACTGGGAGCTTTCATTTGCCAGGAGCACAGGAGGAGAAGGGAGTGATATTGTATAGTGGCACATAATCACAGACAGCCCTGTAACTGATACTGCTGCTCCAGTCTCGTTTGTTCAGTTTGGGCTAGACTTTACAGCGAGTCTGCTGTCTGAGGAGGAGGAGCTGAAGCATGAAGCAGCACTCTCCTGCTCCCATTAGAATCAATCAGAACAGTGGCAAGGACAGCCATTAGTGAGTTTTGCCCCAATTGTGATTTCAAATCCTCATGTGAAAAAAGCAAATGGAGCTGCTTAGTGTGGCGAGGCCCACAGAGCATCTATTCCCTGCACTGCAAAACATTTATCAGCCTCTTAAAGGGCTTTGCACTGGTAATAAGTGATTATAACTGCAGTGTGTCGAGGAAGTACTCCTGCTCTGAGCAGGTGCTCACACCTGCTGGAGTGCCAGGACTCTGAAGGAGAGACTTCACCCATTAAGACTGGTTTGAGAATACCAACCCATTTAGCCAGATGTCAAGGCCTCTGGTTACTTTCAATTCCCATCTGGGCAGGATTTGAACAGTTGACATAAGGGTAAAAAGCTTGCTATCCTGTTACAAATCCCCTGAAACTCCTGTTTCCCCATCGCTCTGTACTGGTTGAGCTTTCTCTGTAGTGGTACCTTCTCATCCTGGCTGGATGGGGAGGCCTCACAGCCTTAAAATTCAGGCAGCTTTACAATTAAATTACAGTTCCAGACAATCAGTAATGTTTCTAAAAATGCCTGACTGTCTCAAACATCCAGGCAGGGATTAGCCTAGAGGCATCTTTTAGTCTTAATTGGATAATCGCTCAGTGCTGTAAAGGCAGCTAAGAATGTGTGTCCCCCAATTTTTCATATTATTTGCATGTATTTGGGTAATATAATTAGCAAAATGTAAGTAGCTGTTGATGCTAATTACAAGGCTGCATCTGGAAACACTTGTAACATCTATTTTTGTTATGATTTTTCAATTTGAAAAACAGTGTCAGGTTTTAAAGCAATAAATTTCAGCGCAGAGAAGAGAATGTATGAACAGCCCCTTGGGATTTTTCTATTAAAAGAAGCTTAAATAGTTCATGCCTCAACTTTTGATTTCAAGGCATTATTAAATACTCTGAAATAATATTAATTCAGCAGATAGCAGAAAGCAAGCCTCCCCTAGCCCTTTTCATTTTTCTCACGTAAAATTCCTCATCTTAGAAGATATTTTTGGTATAATTAGGATAACCTTATTCCTGTGTTGAAGATGTAGTGTCAGGTGCACTGCAGACTTGGTCCTCTTCAAGTAGTACTTAACACGCCTGTTTGTACGTGCAATAGAATCCTATCACAGTGCATGCTGTTAAACATCTTCCTTCATTAGGAAGAAATTGCAATTGCCCCATAACAGTCACTTCTATATTTTACTTCTTTTCTGTACACCTAACTAGAAAACTCTCTCAGAAACAATTCATGCAAATTTAGGCATCCAATAAACTATTTGAGTTTCATTTAACAAAAACTGAAAAGCAATTTATGAGAGACATGGGAGATGACTGTGTAAACTGTATTTAGAAAATGTTTTTCTTATGTCTGAAAAGATTTTCTTGAACATAAGTTAAAGGAATGCAAACAGTTCTGGACACTGACTGTTTGTGTAGCAGCTGGAATATTTTGCTTATTTCTTTTTAAAGAGCAAGTGTTAGAAGTAATGTTTTGTTTTTTACTTGGTTGGTGGGTTTGGTTTTTTTTTTTTTGTTTTTTAAATCATCTGGACACTGTCCATACTGCGATGCACAAGCAGGACAGACTCTCTTATTTCAGACCCCAGCAGAGACCTTGGGGACTCTCAGTATGTACAAAAGAGGAAGCTGTAGAAGTTCTGGTCATTCAGTGTCTTGTTTATGTGGTTGGAGGCATTTCAATTAGGAAACAATCGCTTTCCCCCGAAGGAACAGCACAGGATTTTTACAGGGGTTAAACCCCATAGGCCTGTGTTTAGCTGAGAGATAAGAGTGAGCAGCTTCTATTTATGCCATGCAGCTGCTGAAATGAGCACATTGCTGGCTGGAGGCATCACCACAGCTGCTTAAAGTAGCTTACTGAATTTGAAGCTTTGCTGTTTACTGCTGCCCTTTTATTTTTTCTTGAAACACAGACAGAAAACCCATGTTTGTTCTCACAGAGTAAATACCTGTTCCACTCTTTCTCTAGGGAAAAAAAAAAATCTTGCTTCTGGAAAGCAATGGAAGAAGTTAAATAATAGGCATGTAGACTTATCCCAGTTATCCAGATCCTGGACAAGGCAACCACCATGTGTGCAGGGAGAGGTCAAGCTCTATTCTCCACCTTCAGGGTAGGGAGTCTACACTCAGACACCCTGTCCCATTATACAGCGCCCCACACCACACTGTACTGCTTTCCCAGCATCATCCAGAACCCTCCCAGAAGAGCCCTGGGCTCTGAGGGTGCTCAGTAAGGGGCAGCTCTGAGAGCAGATGGATGAGAAGGTGCTGCAACTGAGGTCAGATTCCAGCACCCAGCACTGCCCACTAGGAATGGGCCCCTCTTCCCCTCAGGGGCAGGTAACTGCCTTGTGGTCAACCACTCCAGACATTAGGGTAGGGTGGGAAATAGAGGAGGGAGGGTGGAGGTCAGCACACTGAGCTTCTGCTGCTCTTCACCCCCTCAGTGGATATACAGAGCAGAGTAGATGCTGAGATGCCCCAAGCTGATCCGAGTTTGTACTGGCCGTGCAGTATCTGGATTAAGATCAGGGTTGTAAAAACAACTTCAAAGCAAAAATGTTTTACAGGGCAACCTCTTCTTCCCTGCTCCTTTCCCCAGGTGGAGCCCAGAGAACTGGGCTCTCACAAGCTGGTTTTCTGCAGCCTCTGATACCTGTGCTCAAAATGCTGTGGTGCTTGGTCAGTGCCTCAGAGGCACGTAGGGAAAAGAGAACAAAAGAGATTTCAATTCCCTATAAAATTCAATAGAATAATTAAATCTCTTGCTGCTGAGGCAATGTAGGCAGTCATCTGGACTTTGCATTGATTTTTAAAATGTGAAGTTAAGTACAGCATATCAGTTTGTTAAATTATTTTATTATAGATATCTATGTACAGTGTGAATTCACATCAAAACAACTAGCTACTAAGGAGTCAGAAAGAAAGCAGTTCCTGTATGAGCTTGGGGAAAAAGCTAGCTTTTATTTTAATTTTAGATATGGGCCTGGAAGCATCATAAAACTTAAATTGAATAGTATATAATAAGTAATTGCAATCACACTGTAACTTCATCTAAAATTGAGGAACCATTTAAATATCTTTGCAGAGAAGAACACCCCATTCTTTTGTGGAAATAGGGTTTCAACAACAGCAATTTTTTAATGAAAGCCCTTGTTGAGAAATGAAATTAATTACTGAACTGTATAAAATGACTTAAATGATGGAATTAATACAGTAGAAAATTTGTAATGTTAATTCAAATTTAAATTGACTGTGGGGAAAAAAAAATCTTCAAAGTTACTGCTCCAGTGGGAATCTTCCTTTGACTTCAGCAGGTACAGGTAGGGCTTGTGATTATAGCAGAGCTGTAAGGAATGACTGAAAAGAGACAAGCAATGAAGCAGTACATCAGTGTGCACATCTCAGTGAGCAGGTTTCCTGAAAGTCATGTGGGAATGGGCTCCACACGTTGTTTTCCTTGTGTGGTGGCTGCACAACCAGCTCTACAAGTTTCCTGGCACAAGGGCTACATGAGGCAGCTGTGTTTGGCTCTCCACTGAGCCCCGCAAGGAATTGGTGGTAATCACCCCGGGTGGGAAGAGGATTGATTGGAAGTCTGTACTCCAGCAGGCAGAGCTCCTATAAATTGCAGGCCTTAACAGTGTCAGGATAGTGTAGGATTAACCAGGGACCTGGCAAGCACTAAGCTGTTATGGGGCCACCTTGACCCGACCCCAGGGCTTCCCCAGCTCCTGCGGGGCAGAACTGTCACCCACCCGCAGCGAGGGCCACGTGCCCACAGTGTAAATTGTCTGGGAAGTGTAGCCCAGATCGTTTCCCTGCTGCTGCAGGTGCAGGCTCTGTCTCGGGATATGCAGATTATAAGAGTGCTTTGGTGCTCTAATGGGATCTGAGTGCCAAGGATTTATCCATCCCAGCATCCCTCTGTACACAAAACCCACCACAGTGCCGGGTTATTGATGCAGCTTCTCTGATAGCTGAGGAAAAAAGTCTGTCCCTGAGGTGCTTGTGGCTGGAATAGAAAGGAGGGACTCATCCAGAAACTTCCAAAACCTGCACATCCCACCAGTACCCCAGCGAATACACTAGAAAGCCAATGGGAGAAGAGCGTTTCTTCAACAGCTCTGCATGGCAGTAGTCCCATGTTTGTAAGGCAGTCCCTAAAAATATCCTACACAGTTTCCCACTGTTTAACAACCAGATGGTCATTTAAGACTGCACTAAAGACTGCCTTGTGTGCAAGGGGAAAGGGCTTGGATGCAGTGGGAAGTGTTAATCTAGTGTCTCTAGGTACTGCCATGAGTAGGCTTAGGAGCTGGGAAGAAGCAGAGCTGGATTAGGTAGATACACACACCAACAGGAGCATGTGGCAGGGGCTACTTTAAAATAAAACTTTTTAAAATCACCTAATTAAAAATGTTTATGCTGTTCACTTGGTATTTCTGGGCCAGAACATACGTGATCTACTTCAGGCTGTTATACAGCTTGAGACAGTTATAAAAGGAAGAAAATGGCTATTCTGAAAAGAAAAAGCTCCTAAACTATAATTACAGCATCACCATTGAGATCTGGCAATTTAGCTACGAATACCATTGCAGTACCTTAAGAGCAGCTGCTCAGCATACTCTGTTCAGTGTGCTAACTGCTGAAACTTGTTTTTTGAATTTTTTCTCCCCTTTTGTTTAGGATAGATTTGGGTTTGGGGTATTCTCAAACAACTCCCATGAATTGTCGTACGTCTAGGCCGAATTAACCCTGAAATGTATTCACTGTACTGTGTGTAGCCAGGCTTAAAATCAGCTTTATGGAGAACTGGGTTTGTAGCCTAGGCTGAAGCAGCACTAATGCTCTGTGCTCCTCCGGTGCCCTTGTGCCACAGGGCCCTTGGGAAGTGATCCTTGTGAGGCTGAGTACTTTCACAAGGTAACAGTATACTCAATATACTGTATATGCAGCTCTTGAGGCCACGGAGCAGCAGCTGCCCTCCTTGCACTTTCTTTGGATGGAAACTTCAGCATCCGTTCTGTGCTCTTCCTGAACATGGTGTCTCAGAAAGGAAAGCCCCCCACATCAAGATGGAGAAAGTAATTCATGTATTATTCTTCTAACAGGCTTCTAATACAAAAAGCCTGTTTCTGTGCTGGCTTGGAAGCTGCCAGAGTGATAACAAATGACTAAGACAAAAAAAATATATGACCCTTGTGCAGCTGGCCGGATCCCTGGAGGATGGCTGCGTCCTTGCCTTTCCGCAGCCTGCCTTGTGGGCACTCCCATTCGAGACCACAGGGATTTTAGGATGCTGCCACAGGATAAAGGTTTTGCAGAAATGACTGTTATTATTGTTCTGGTTGTTCTTATTGCTGTCATAATTACGATGACGGTATGAGCCAAAAGCTCAAGAGAATAAGCCATTGATCCAAGTTTGGGTAGCTTCTCGAATTTTCATGCTATTTACATATAACAGGCAAAAGTCAGAGGGAAAAAGAGAAGCTGCTTTGTGAAATTGGATCAGGCAGTGGTTGAGCTGAATATATTCCAGCCTGCAGCCAGGAGAGCTGGTACACACTGAACCCGGGGCAGGGGAAGCTTTGATTAATTTTACATCAAGGTCCTGTAACTGTTGTCCCTTTTATTAAACATAAGGAAAATTCTGTAGTGTTTGCAAGTTAAACTTGTATATCAGTTGTGTGGTGAACGTTTTGTTTATTGATGCAGAGTTTGCTGGATGCCCTTACACAGGTCCATTTCAGTCTCATGAGCACATTAAAATCTATTTCAGATACCTATCCACAGTGCTCAGATAGCAGGAAAATTCCTCTTGGATCCCTTGGGGTGTAACTCCCTCATTCTGCAGTGTCATGCTGTGATGCATCGTTCTGCTGTATCGCTGTGGACAAATCAATTCCCTGGCCCACTGAGTTACCCCACGTGGCTCTGACACCCACTGCTTCCTTAGCACATGGAGAACCTTTTCCTGCTCTCTGGCCAGTACAACAAGAGCTCTCTGCTAAGGAAAGGAGGTGAGCATTGCCCAGGCAGCACTGCAGAGCTGGTTGGTGGGACATGGCATGTGGGATCAGTCTTTCTACACATCTAAAATATTGTTGTCCCATGAAAGTTAAGAGTCCATCGCTCCAGAAACGAGACCGATATGAGGTTGGCTGCTGCATCACCCAGGTTGACAGCATGTACCAACTGCTGCCAGTCAACTGATGTGTACTAGGGGTACTCCAATAAGTAGTGCTGTTACTTTAAATATTGTCAGTGTGAGAGGGAGAAACAGGTCTTTACACCAGGATGAGAGATCAGGTGCTGGCACAATATTTTTTGGGGAACAGTAAGTGTAGATTTTCCACTGCTTGTCACCTGCTCAACTACACTTCCCTGCCTCTGAAGGTGGGAGAACACTTTTGAACTCAGACTTTCTGCTCACCACAGGTGTGTTTTACATGAAAGAGAGGTAGGTTTTGTACCCATTGAGAATCTGGCTTTGTAGACTTAAACTCTGTTTTCACATGCATAAGCAAATAGTACTGTAAATAATATTTAGACCTTCAGTAAACATTCATTGCTGCGGCCTAGAAAGGAAAGTCTGTGCTCTGTTTGCACTTTAATATGCAGCTGTGGTAATTGGAAAGTGTGAAAATAAAGAGTCTTACTGGAACTGACATTGTGGGAAACATCTGGAAGATTCCTGGAGCTGATGGGAGACAAAAGCTTTTGCAATATAAGTGTGCCCCTGGGTTTGCTTGCAAAATGTTTGTCCGTGCTTATACTGGCAGTAATTGCTGACATTTGCAGCTCCATAGTATGCTAACAGTGCTTCCTTTTTAAGGTTATGTATCAAACTCTCTGGCAATTAGTGGGGTAAGGACTGGAATAGGATTTCTTAGTTTCACAGCAAGGTTTTCCTGCTCTCATTTGTTATCTAAAGCTTTGGCTTCACAAGGGATTTCAGCACGTGTTCGTAGGTCTATTCCACTACGTTTTGTTTTCACAGGCTCCTTTGAAAATTGTAGCTCAGTGGCTTTAGACAAAACATTAGAGTAACACCGTGAGGACAGACCCTGAAAGCTATTTCTGTTCTGCTTGGGCAGCTTGAAGCAATGTATCATGCAAATCCCTATCTCCAGCCTGCATGGAAATGGGCCTGTTTCATCACTGGTGCCAGAATGTTTGTCAAAAGCCACCTGAAGCTTTTTCTCAAGAGTGACTGAGTGAACTGGATTTACTCCATGCTATGTAGCATCGCTGTCAAGCATCCCACTGACTGAAAAGGGTTTAGTGATTCCAAGCTTTGAGTTAGTAAAGGAGTGCAAAGAATTTAATTAAGTTGGTATTGACACATCTGTCAAGATGAAGCAGAAATATATTATATCACCATAGGTGCATTACCACTGATAAACAATATGTGTAATAATAATTATAACAGTTATGGCAAAATAACTCATTAGTATTTTTCAAGACTAAAACCTAGAGAAGAAACCACACCTTGCTGCAAAGCACTTATGTTAATCCTTGTGGATGGAAAAATTATTCAGGATTTCAGATTCTTTGCTTAATACTAGTGAAAAAAGATAAAAATTAGAAGAAAATCTAGGCATTCTACAAAAATACTTTACTTCATAATTTTATTTTCTAATATTTCTGTTACTGTAGCTATTGATATGAAACTGTATTGGGTTATGTGTGAAGATTTTGGTAGTGCAGGGGCTGCAGGGGTGGCTTCTGTGAGAAGCTGCTGGGAGCTTCCCCCATGTCCAGTGGAGCCAGTGCCAATGGGCTCCAAGATGGACCCACTGCTGGCCAAGGCTGTGCCCATCCATGACTGCAGTAACACCTCTGGGATAACAGATTTAAGAAGACACAAAACAACTACCCAGCAGAAACTGCAGCCTGAGAGAAAGGTGAGAATATGAGAGAAACAACTCTGCAGGCACCAAGGTCAGTGGAGGAGGAGCAGCAGAGACAGTGTGTGATGGACTGGCCACAGCTCCCATTCCCCATGCCCCTGCACCACTGGGAGAGGAGGCAGAGAAAATCAGGGGTTTGGTTTAGCTTGGGAAGAAGAGAGAGGTGAGGGAAAAGCATTTTAAGATTTAGGTTTTATTTCTCATTTTCCTGCTCTGATCAGCAGTAAATGAAATTAGTTTCCCCAAGCCAAGTTTGTTTCGCCCATGATGGTAACTGGTGAGTGATCTCAACCTGAACCTGTCCCAGTCTCAACCCACGAGGCTTTTGTCATATTTTCTTTCCCCTGTTCAGCTGAGGAGGGGAGGGCTTTGTTGGGCACCTGGTGTCCAGCCTGGGTCAACCCACTGTAGAAGCCCAGATTTTTTTTTTTGTTTTGGTTTGGTTTTTTTTTTGTTTGTTTTTTTTTGTTTGGTTTGTGTTACCTCGCTGGTTTCTTTTAAAGGTACAATGCAGTAATTATCTCCTTGAATTTGTCCCAGTTATGATATGAAATAGGCAGTATGAAAAACATTTCAGTCCTCCACAAAGCGTTGATTTTGTGTAGGAGTATGGGAAATGGGAAGTACAAATACATGATGTACAAGTACAGTGACATTTCCATTATATGATTAACCAGGTATAAGTCAAATTTTATTTTAAATCATATGGCAATTATTCTGTGAACATGAATGTACTTCCTTGTGATACAGTTAATAGAACTGGATTTTGTAGTAGATAATAGTTAAACACAGATTTTGTTAATTTTTAAAACCTCAGAGAAGCAATGCAAAGAAAAAGAGTAACATAATATTCAGGTGCCAGGCCAAGCTTGCTGTTCGATTCATAGAATCATGGAATATGCTGAGTTGGAAGGGACCCACAAGCATCATCAAGTCCGACTCCCAGACAGCTCCATGAATCCCACCATGTGCCTGGGAGTGTTGTCCAAACAGTTCTTGAACCCTGGCAGGCTTGGTGCAATTGTGTAAAAAGCAAACAGATATCACCAAATCCTGTCCTGAAGTGGCATCATGGGATGTAATGTCGTAATCGGATGTCACATTGCACTTTTCCCTTTGTCAGGCTCACCCTGTAGATGATAAGTGGCTCCAGGAATTCACCGGTGCAGCTGGAGTAAGGTTGTCCCAGTTACCACCTTTTGAATCCCAAATGTCCTTTTTAGACCAGGCTCCTAAGAAGCTGTAGATCCATTCTGTCCCCTTCCCTGGCATTGCAGGCAAACAGGTTGGATAATCTTTCTCCTGAACCCACACAGATCCACGGGTGCACAGCACATAATCTTGCCTTTCTGTCCAGGCTTGCACTTGTTGTCTATTCTTTGTACTAAGTCCAGATTAGAAATAAAGAGTAGAAAGAAAATGTTATACCATACTGTTACTGCTTATAGTATAAAAAAAGTATACCAAGCTGCAAATTGTTATTTTGATAATTAATACTAATGGGACACTGGTGTTCCTGCTGCCATTTGGCTTGTTGGGTCCAGAAGGCCCTCAGGCCAGCTGACAGTGGAAAGCTGTACAACACTGATCTAATATCCCTGCCTATAAAAATCCATCCCTGGTGAATCCCTTTTTGTGTGAAGCTGGAATGAAATCTGTCATTACAGATTTCCAGTTGTTCATCAGCCTGATCCTGACAAAATCTCTGGGGATTGTTGCTGCATCTGTGTTTTATTGGCTGCCAGTGGAGAAATCCAGAAACAAGCCTTTTGTTCTTCATGCTCCAGAAGAAAATATCTGGTGCTGGAAACTAAATTTTTGTTTCTTGCCAAAATCTACCAACACGGATTTGATCAGAAAACTTCTTGCATGTCAAGCCAAATTTTCCTAATCTTTTCCTTTGGGAAATGATAGAGAGGATTTGTCTAGGCTGAATTTTGGTGAACTTGAAAAGCTAGAAGCATCTCTTTTCACTCTTGAGCTGCACATGAAGTAAGAACAACAGTGGTTTAGCCAAAAAATGTAACAATTTAATCAGTCCTCCCACTCAGCCACTGGTGTAACTGCAGGCCAATTCAGAGCAGGCAGTCTTGAGGGTTCAAACCTTTCTGCCAGCATAACTAGGCTGTGTGTCACATAACACCCTCATGAGGGTGTTAGTAAAAGGAAAGAGGAAAGAAAAGGAAAAAAAATATTCCCATAAAGGTCTTGTGGGGCAGATCAAAGCAGATTTTTTCTGCCACTGCTGATATGCACAAATAAGCAACTGCTGTACAGCTCTGCTGCTCTGTTGTAACTCATTCAGACACCTGGGTTCTGCTCTGAGCTAATGGATAAGGATTAGTATTTGCCAGCCTAAATTTTCCCAATCTAGCAATCCCTTTCCCAGTTCAGGTTGCCTTCCTGCTCTGCCACAGCTGCTGTATAGTTTAGCAGTAAAATATTACTTATGGGCAAAAATTTAAAAGCATAATTTTGAAGGGTTTCTTTGCCATCCTTCTGGCAGGAAAGTGCATGTCCAGTGGCTTGGGTTGAAGAAACATGTTCATGGTGTCCATATTCCCTAAAACTCTCTCATTGATGGCTGCTGATAATGTTCTCGTTAAGAATAACCGGGGTTGGAGATGGGGGGTTGGGAAGCAGACCAGTCTGACCTCCCAGCTGAATAGAGCCTCCTGCACTGTAGTGAGTTCAAGTATCAAATACAATTGTTTCTAGCAATTCTGAATTAATTTGGTTAGCTCTTGAGCTTTTTTCCCCACACTTTGTCTTAAATAAAGTAACAGCAGGTTGAGCATGAAAGCAAGAAAGAAAGCAGGAAGGGAAAAAATGTAAGGCAATAAAGTATATTGAGTATGCACAATTATGGGGAGAAAATACAGCAAATCTATTCTCCCCCAAAGCATGGACCTGTGTAAACTGTTTTTAAACCAGATGCAATGTTAGTAATCTAACTGCTGTTGTCCTCTTTATCCTGCAAAACGTTCCTGTGTATGGCAGAATGAGCTGGAATCAGTAGTTAAATCCTCTTTAAATAAGCAGCAGTTTCTAAATTGTTTCTGAGCTTAACACATGGCATGTGGGCCTTCCATGGCTCTCCTGCCTGGAAGGCATCTTTGGTAGGATGAAATGAACTGTTGCACCAGCGTTCCAGGACATCAGCTGCTCTGTGAGGGCTCTGAACATCACTTTGTAGCAGCTGCCAGGATCACATCTGTTACCTGTTGGGGTGATGCTCAAATGTCTGTGATCTAAACCAGGTGTCAAAGTCAGCAGAATTCAATCTATAATGTATGAAGTCTGACTGGAGTTCGAAATTTGGTGTTTAGATGGACTGCATCTGTCTGGTGCCCTTCACCTTTCTCCTTCACAAAAGACTATCAATTCTCAGCTGAAGAACAGAACCTGTGCTTTTGATTTTGTGTTTAGCTTTGCAGGCTGCCAAAGGGTCTCATGGGAATGACCTTACAAACTCCTCAGTAATAAAATTCTGCAGAAAATCATAGCAAACCTCAGAATAACTGCTCCATTTACATTCCAATACAAGGAGCAGCACTTGTGATTCCTGCCTTGTGTGAATTCTTTTGATTCTGAGCAGTGAAAGGGCCAAGGATATGTACAGCAAGGCAGATGGGATTGATTCATTAGAGTTCAGTAGGTTATCATTACTGTAGGAATAGGTAATGACATATATTCTAATTAGAAAAAAGACTCAGTGCTTAGGGTAAATTAAAGGGTAGAGCTGATTTGACCCCAATCAGTACAAATGAGGATACAGTGCTCCATCATGCCGACAGCCCCAATAGCATCAGGGTTCAAAAGCCATCTGTTCCTTCCAGCCTTTCAGAGAAATGTGCTCAAGGGTGTTTCTAGGACTGTGGTGTTTCAAACTTCAGTCTGTTCACACAAATGGGAGTGAGCTGGGCTTCTGGAGGGCAGTCACTTTAATTCTCACTTAGGTCACTGGGAAAATTTTAGCCTGCTGGCAGAACTGGTGCCAAGGTGATGCCAACCTACTGCCCGTGTCTGGCCTGAGAGTTGTGGATTGTACGTTAAAAGATGAACTCCATCACCTGGTCAGAGTTAATTTAGGGAACATCCAGAGATTTGCAAATCATAGTACAAAGAGATAACAAGCAATCAGACTGCTGTTTTTACAGTTTCGAAGATTCTTACATAGCTCAAATGAAACTAAAATCGGAATTATCTCATTGACAGAAGCATTACCATTAAAACATATTCGAGTGTATTTCCCAGCACTAGGATGGAAATCAGGTTGCTGTCTAGCAATTGCTACCTCTTAGCTTCTTTTTTATGTGAAAACCAGTCAAATACAGGGAATTACCTGGGTGGGACACAGCATTTTGGATAACTGCAAATGGAGGGCAAGAAGGTCAGAATTGTCATAAATGTGTTAGCTGGAAACTTTAGCTAAGCCTTTTTTCATATTCGCCTGCAAGTAATATGAACTAACAGTTCATTCAGATGAATGCAACAGTTTCCATTTCTCAAACTAATGGATTGTTTTGTGTGGTCTTGGGCTTGAACATGTATCAACATATTAGCTTCCCCTTTGATCTCATATTTCTGGTCATTTTTGCAAGTCAAATGACCAAAAAAGAGTGTTTAAGCCATTTAAAAGAAGATGATTAGGCTTTGGAGTATAATTTCAAGGGAACAGAAAAGCAAATGGAGGCTTTCCACATCAACTTCAGCAGATGCAGAAAGGGTGAAGGAATGTCTAAACCAGCTGGATAAACCAGAGAAAGGGTCCACAACAGACCTGAGAAAACAGGGTATTTAAAGTTTTGCTCACCTCCTTATTCAGTCCCTTCACAGCTTTCAGGGGACATTGCACTGTTGGCACTCTGGTTCTATAATCTCTCAGCAAAGACTAAATCAGCCTGGGGATTTTTGTGACTGGCTGTGGGAGGACATGAAATCAGGTACGTGATGAAGAACTGTCACCAGGTGTTCACAGCTGGAGTCCCATACGGTCCTGAAAATGTGAAAGCAAGGATTAAAGTGTGTTACAGTCCCACAGTAGCTTCTGCAAGTCAAACTTGGAATGTTTAGCTTTTATGAGTATGTGCAACTAGCAGTCAAGGTCTTAATGATAATCATAGTTAAGAAAGACTTTGTCGTACAGTCCAAACGTGAAAGAGAATTTCTTGGGTAATGTATCCTACGACTTACCAGAATATTAATATCACTAATAGAATATTACTAATTAGACCTCTTAATAAAAGAATATAATAATAGAGAATAAGAATATTTAATTATAAGAATATAATATTTAATTTCTTAAAATACGACAACAGGCTCCCCAAGGCAGTGGTCACAGTGCCAAGGCTGACAGAGCTCAAGAGGTGTTTGGACAATGCTCTCAGGCACATGGTGTGACTCTTGGGGATGGTCCCCAAGGGTTGGACTCGATGACCCTTGTGTGTCCCTTCCAACTCAGCATATTCTGTGATTCTGTAACACTGTAATTCTTGCTTTTTTATAGCTCAAGATACATAACAGAAATAGAAAAAGTAAAAATACAACCAACACTTCATTAAAAAAACAGCAAAGTCCAAAATATAAATTGAGCAATATTTGCTTATTCTGTGCAAGAGAAACCTCTCACTGGTACAACACTTGTGTGGTTTTGATTCCAAAAATAGGGAAATAACCTTGGAGTAAGCTCTCCATATTAAAGCAGCTTTCTTCAGTTGATAAATATTGGCAAAAAGTCTTATGACAAACACAACTTTAAGATATAACAATATATAGCAACGCATAACATAGCCAACTTCAAAGTGCATTGTAAAAACAGTTTGGGAAGACAGAGAATTCTCCTTTTCCCCCCTCATTTTTATTTTTTTTTCTCTATATAATTCTACACTGTTCATCAATCTATTCCGAAAAGGATTAGCTAAAGTGGAGTTTAAATTCCTTACCCCCGTTCATTCAGTTCTCTAAATTTATGGATTGCTGATGCCTACCTCTTTTTGTTGGAGAGGTCTCTCTTCCTCAGTCAATTATTTTTCACATCCTTGGCCCCTGCCCTGCCTAGGCAGCTGTACAGGAACTCTTAAGCATCTACAAATGGTGCTAAAGTTGGACCTGGATCCCTTCCACTGAGGAAAAAACATTAAATTGAACTAGTTCTGTTTACTACAGCTGTATCCAAGGTCAAAATGCTCAAAGGAAGGGATGTTTCAGTCACAACCACAATTTAAAAAAGATTAGAAATAAATAACACAATCTTATATTTGGTAACTGTTTAAATTCCACTGGCTTACAGTGATGTGGAGGACTGAAAGCGTGATGGGGCAATGGCAGGTTTCCCCTTGGTTCTTTACTTCGCTCCTTCACTTCTGACTTCTAACATGTTAAAATTATTTCATTAATTTTCTAATGAAATAAAACTAAAAAATGACTGCCTGCTATGGGCTGTGGTAGTTTAGGTTTTACATCACATTTTAATTTTTATTCATTGACAGCTCAGTAATACTAAAACAGGGCCTAAACACTGGGGAATTAATGTATCAGCCACACCATCCCTGTGAAATGGGACAGGGGATCTGTATTTCCAAGAAATACTTTAATGCTGAACGTTTGCACTGCTGGCTGAGCAGTTCCAGTCACTTCCATTGTTGCTGTGGGGGTACCAGGCACTTCTGCAAGATGTATCTGCTGTCTAAAGTTGATCATCCAGGAAGGTAGAATGCTTTTGAAGATTTGACTTTGTGGCTTACTCAAGTTCATGTAGCAATTTTATAGCAGAAACAGGATGCAGAATTCTGGATCCCAGAATTAACTGGCCTTAACTCCAGTGCACCACAGAAGACAGAGAGTAATTTTAGTGGGGGGGAAAAAAAAAAAGGGTTTTTTTCAGAGTGAGAAGAAAGAAATGGAACTAAACAGCAGCATTCTGCGTACTGCTGGGCCATGTCTTCTTGATGGAATATGATGTTGACAACAACACCTTTTATTCAGGATAGAAATCACCATATCACATAACTGGAGGTGTAACCTGCAGTGTGGGGAGTTTAATTCAGAATATTTCTGTCTCTGCTCTGAGGTGCAGAATAAGACTTTTAGCCTTACTTTTATCCTTTCTTGGACTTGGGGTGTGACAGGAGCCTGTCAGACTTTCTATTCTGCTCTCAGGAGCATTAAAGTCACACATGAAAGGGAACCACAGATTAATTACTGTTTTCTGCAAACCATCCTTAAAGGCTACTGTGAGAGCACAGAAGAAATAATTTACAAAGTTTCAGGATCATGTTTCCCAGAGCCTTTTTTCTGTGGTTGCTTTTGATGGTAAACTCCATCTTGGTATTCCACCACTGGATTCGAACACATTGGGAGTAACTTTATGGGCAGCTAAATGTCAGGTCATGCAATTTCCATGTATTCAATTTGGAAAGGAGGGCAGGAGCAAAGCAGGGAGAAAAATTCTCTTAGTTTAAAATTCAAGAGTGATTTAACACCTTGTTGGATGAACAGAAAAACAAAAGAGCTCAATTTCAGAGGTTTTCTGATCAGCTTAAAAGGTTGTGGTAGGGATCTTTACCAACAGAATCAAATAGTAGAAACTGTGGGGAAGACGAGTTCACTTACAGGGAATATCTGTTAAATTACAACTAATTAATTAAATAGATCTTCAACAGCAGATGTCACTGAAGCCTTAAGATTTAAGAGAGCATTTCAGAAGGCAGAGGAACTGAAACAAATGAGCCTTGGTGTTACTTTAACCTTGAATATAGTTAGCATGTACATTACTTTTATTACTCTGAGATTCTCATGTCTAGAAGATGCAACAAATTGGCATTTTTTATTGCATTTTTTTACTGTTATATTTGACTCTAGCTTCACTAATTTATGTCTGTGGTTAATTTTTTCTCCTTAAAATTGCCTTTCACATTTATAGCTCAACTTTATCAGCAATAATGTGTGTAGGAGGCATTCAGATAAAGATTATTCATATTAGCCTCCGATCTTCAGCCCCTGATAAGACTCAGCCTGTTCCATGCAGCCCTCAGAAAGGAATATGCTGCTGTAGCATTTTTAATGAAGCCCCTTTGCCACCAGTAGTGGCGTTTCTCTGTTCAGAGATCCCAGTGACAGGCGATGCTTAAAATGCCTCCTGCTCTCCCAGAGACTGAGGATGGGTGTGGAAATGGTGTTGTTTGCAGGCCTCGGGACACCCGTGTGGATGTCTGGCTGGGCTGTGAGGCTGCCTGGGTGTCCCCTGTGCCCCGATGTGGGTCAGCCTCGTGATCGCATCGCGGGGTCTTGGCTGCCCCAGTGACCTCAATCGCTGCGGGACCCAGATCCTGCCTCGCTGAGACACGGCTGAGGGGAAGGGTGCTGGCAGAG
Organism: Myiotriccus ornatus; assembly: GCA_036023395.1. NCBI lineage: Eukaryota > Metazoa > Chordata > Aves > Passeriformes > Tyrannidae > Myiotriccus > Myiotriccus ornatus. The sequence continues at coordinate 6,863,581 of JAYRBT010000178.1, forward strand.
AACCCGGGGAAGGAGCGTCCTGAATAAAGATACGAGAGATTAGTCTCCATGTCGAGTGAGAGTGATATTAAGCTGCTAAGTCGTCCCACTTTTTCAGGTCTTCTTGATAATGCTGCTTAAAATGGAAGGAAGCTTAATATCTGCACTTGTAGCAGCCCTCGTCGGTACAGCTCGGGACAAGGAAGCTGTGCATAAGCAGAGTCTGATTTTTCTGTGCCAGATTTTAACCTTCTATTCAGCTTGTTTCGTCATCCCCTGTTAACATAATGCAAATGGAATGCAATTTTCTAACGAGAAATTGAGCCAGCCTACCTGACTGCTCTATAAAACAAAGGGAGGGGACAGTTACAATCAATTAGGGCCAGTGTGGATAAGCCCAAAATATCCATATGGATGCAGTTATAAAACATCTATGTCTAGTTATGTATCTTAGAGGCTTACATTTTTAAGCACCTTTTGATTGGGGTGTCAGACACTGTCTGGGTTATCCAAGCTGAAACTTTCATGGAGGAAGCTTAGGAAAATGAATCAACTAATCTTCATTTCATGCCCTGTTGAGATGATTTGCATAAGAGAAATTAGATAATGGTGCAAGTGTCACATGCTTTTCTGTTAAAATGTGTAATGTGCAAAAGGCTATTTATTTTTTTCCATTTTCATCTGCTTCCACTAAGCTGCTGAAAAGAAATCAGTTTCCCAAGCTCTTCTATATAGTTTCCTCATCCAAAATGACTGAAAGCACCATCATTTGTAACAGTAATTCATTCCTGATGTGTAAAAATAATTTGGAGCAAGGTCGGACAAACACCTTGCATTAAAATCCTAACCTTAAAGTGTAAGAATTGCAGTAAGACAGTCTGAACCTCCAGGTAAATATGCTGGATTTGGGCAGGGTGAAGAGGAAACTGAAAAACCAAGGGAAGCATACACATCCCATTCTCCCATGTGGGCACAGTGGGATGTGGCACAAAACCTCCCATGTCCTAGGACGTGTTTGCCATCGCGTGGTTGAGCAGATCTGCCCTTCTCTCCCCTTCTTCTCATCACCTTGTGTGGCAGGGTTGGCTCTGGCTTGGCAGATAATCACAGACACGCTGCTTTCTTGCCCAGTGCAACACAGGGAAGGCTGAGCTGTGCTCAGCTATCATGGATGAATAATGAATACTGTGCTGGCGATGTTCAGGCTCAATCCCTACACACTTTGTAAATCATTGAAAGAATTAGTAATGTTCCTGCTTTATCACAACGATTCACCAAAGGGCACTCTTGATGATTCACCTTAGAAATTTCAGAGATGCTCTGTTTTGCAAGAGAAACTTTCCTGCATCAAGCTGACAAGATTTCCTGGCGTACACACAGGCTGCATTTCATATCTTTTGTTTTGGATTGCAAATAACGAAATCTGTAGTTACAATTGCCTGTTGCTGGTGAACAGCCACCGGTTGAGAAGACTTTCAGTTCTTAGTTGTACTCTCCAGGGACCACTGGAATTAGTACAGACAGACTCCATATAAACAAACAAGCACAAAAAAAAATCAGTTTATACTGTAATATTATCACAGGTCCTATAAGACATTGTTGAAGAGCCTCACCATCTCAATTTTAGCTGTTTGCTTAATTGCTTCACTCTAAATTGCTCCAAAGGAAAGAGTACTCTCAGGCACAGAAGTAAACGGGATGGCATACACATCCTGACAAATCATTTAAATGTGTCCGTGGAGTAAAATACAACTTATGTGAAGAAATCAGAGTCAAAGAAGAGGCAGTAGGTCATTGTGACAGTAGAATTACTAAGGGGAATAAAGACACATCACAGGCTATACCATAATCATTGTATAGGACAGCAATAAAAAAAATCATGATTCTATTAAGAGTACGTGATGACAAGTGAGTAAAGACTGGAGCACAGTTTGTGTACCCAGAGGAAAGGATGTGCATTCGTATGCTTGGAGTTTTCTGAATAATGGATGCTGAGCCATTTAACTAGAGAATTTCTCCAAAACATTTTCATATGCAGTGTATGTTAACTGCTGGTAACTGTGGCAGCCACCGAGGAAGAAGCATCTGAATACATTCTTTTCCTTTCCTGCTGTTATTCTGCATCTGTTTCAGGCAAAAGGCAATTTCAATAAATTGTTGACATTTTCCAAATAAACAAAATAAACAATAAACAAAACAGAGTAGCGAATGAAACACACACTCTAAAATATGTATTGATTACTGAGAGGGTGGGTTTCAGAAGTTCTCTGAGGTGGTGTTATGTCCAGCTGCGACAGCTGTGCTATAAAGGAGGATTGTACCAGGTTGCCAGTTGCCAAGCAGAGGAGCCGTGGTGGCCAGGGGAGCAACAGGGGCTTTTATATTTGTTTGGAGACTCGCCTCAGTTCCCAGCACCGCAGAACACTTCTCCAAAGCAAGGATGCTTTGCCTGCTGTAAATTTAATCTGCTGGAAAAAAATCTTTTAGATTATAGCTGCGTCCTTTACTGACCCTCAGCTCTTACCAGCAGGTCTTGGTGCCAATATCTTAATTTTTCATTTTATGCTGCTTGCTTTAACAATGTGTTCTTTGGCAGGCAGCCATGTCTACAGCACTCTGCTATGGAAATGGCTGCTCTGTGCTGCAGCTGTCCATTTACTTTATGAACTGATCAGCCAGTTGAATGTAATTTAAGAGAATGGGAATAAGTCATAGTTGAGGGCACAAAGTATCAGCTGGTTTGCTGTATGCAGGTCTGTCCTTCAGAGATTTTTGAGCCCAAGTTGTCACACTACATGCTTATTTTTTAATTAGTGCATAATGTGAAAAAGAATGACCTGACGTGGTGCACAAAGTGGATGAGTAAAAGCAATACCGCCCTTGTGGAAATACTCTTGGTACCAGGAGAACTCAGGAGTGACACAGTTGTCAGAGTGAACATGGAGCATAATACTTTTTCTACTTATATGTTATGTCTCTGCTCTAGAGGGCAGGGGGATTTGGATTTGTAATGGCATTAGCTTTAACAGAGTAAAGATGATCAAATCATAGAAGGCATTCACGTACTAGAACTAAACTCTAAGATGGATTTTTAAATGAGAGACATTTAATAAAATGTCCTATTTGCCTGTAACAATGGTGGGTGAGAGAGATTGTGGAGAGGGTGCTTACTGAAGGAAGAGAAACAAAAACAGCTACTGATACAACCCAAGCACTGGGTTGACATCATGTCTGGTAAACAAGGGAGGAATGGAACCAGAAATTAATGGAACATAATTGATGTGCTGGCAATTAGAACTAACTGGCAGGCAGGGCAATGGGGGGATGACTCTGCTCCTTATGTTTTTTTGCAGTGATTAAAAAGTGTGGGAAGCCACAGTGGAGAAAAGGCTGGGAGGATGGAAGGAATTTTACTGTCATCTCTGCCATCTCTAGTATCCCTGGGATTTGGAGAAGCACACCTGCTTCCCCCACACCCTCCTCAAAACTGCATCATTAGTGGGCCTGATCCAGGGAAATACACAGATTAGCTAAACCAGAGATGAGGAGTATTGAGATTGTGGTCTCGTCTCCATGAGCAAACAAAACTTGGGAAGACCTCTTTTTCCTTCTCTGCCTTAATTTTCTTCTCCTATCTCTTTCTTTAAAAAGCTGGGCATTAGCAAGACATAAGTTACTCTGTCTCAGTATTTCCATAAGCTGCCTGGGAAGCAGCTAAAAGCAATGCATGAAATGGCTCAGCAGTGGTTTATCTTTGCCAAGTCTCTGAGTAGCCTGGGACTGAGTGCTTGAATTCATTCCTCTAAGGACCGGCTGCCAAGGTTATCCTATATATAAATATATATTAAATATATTATAGCTATAAATGGATGTACAAAATGGAGGAAAATGAATGATGAAAACAAAAATACGGATCTCGTTTTTATTCTTAAAGTTAAGTACAAACAAGAAACACCAGGGCCTGTAATAATGATGATTTTTGTCCTCTCAGTACAGAAGGTCTCCAGTATATTCTTTCGTTCTTATTCTTCCTCTCAGTTTATTTGTAAGCTAAACAATACAGAATTTACTATGCTATTTAAAATACAGTCTCCTGGTGTTGACTGCATTTTGATATGGAAATATATTCTGACTTGTATGTATTATTTTACAGAACTCAGTGTTGCAGAGCAAATATAAAACCCATTCTCTCTAATCTGGTTTTACTCTTTCTGTTTACTATACACATGGATGAACTTTTACTGCTAGCTTCGTTCCCTTTTGGCAGTGACCAAAGACCATCTAATACAGAGCTTTAAACATATTATTAGCTTTTAAATGAGTAGATTTCATATGAAATTACATGCTCTGCAAAGACAGAGGTAATGGATAATAGGATCTTTATCTCAAAGGAGCCGTAAAGGGAACATAGAGAGATTTAATTCGCAGTCACCAACTGGGTCACATCTCATTGCAGGCGATGTATTATTTCTGACAGACAATATGGTCTGATGGCTATTAAAAGAGCAACAGAGTAAGTTTTAGTCCCAGCCCAGTCCTTGGAGATCAAATTGCCAGTGAAAACTGGTACTCTCAGTGGTTATCAGCATTTCAGTCTCGTGACCATGTGCTCTTTATTCTATAAGGTCGAATGTTATGTTAGTATTTGGGCAAAAAGGCCAGAGACTAATTAGACATGGATCCTGAAGAGGATTTCTTAGCTTAGATGAGAGATATGTTGGCAGTGCAATACGTGTTCCCTAAAGCTGTTTCAAAGTCATGTAGAAATGCAGGATTATGGTTTTCAGCTTCCCTAATCTGGTACCTTTATCATCAGAGCTTTCCAAATTTGTAAGAAGCCCAAATCATTCTCTGTTGAATTATTAATCATCGAAAGATCTGAAAAGAACCATCAGTATATCTGTGGGTTGCTTTTCTTCCAAGTTAACTTTTATTGTAAGAGTTGACATTTGTCATCAGCTGTGGATCCCTTTAGTAAGTCGTGGTGCATGGAAGCTGGAATCAACATACTTTTGGGAAACAACATGGTGAAGAAAGCAGGAAGCTCAGTGATTTTTATGATTCCTAAGAGTAGTGAGAGATTAGGTATATTTTTATTTTTAAATCCTCTTGAGGATGCAGGAAAAATGATTGTGTCTTCCAATATGCCCTTACCTATAATCCTAATGTTCAAAATTTATTTATGAGGGCACATTATGTTAAGCAACAATTCTGTATGTTCACTGTGCCTAAGCCAAAAGCTTATGAGGAAATGTTTCCATATCCATCATACTCCTACAGGAAATACGTGTTTAGAATTAATTCATTGAAATTATATCTGAAAATAAAATATTTGAAATAAAATACTACTCAGGTTGATACTGAACCTACAATTTAAGTGGAGGAGCAGGATAGAACTAGAAGTGTCACAGGACTGTAGATCCTTTCTTGAGCTTTTTCAAAAAGCCAGTAACCTTGGTTACTAATGTACTAACATTGCCGGGTAAGCATTTCTGCATTTAAAACTACAATGGACTTCCAGGTCTCATGAAATGGCATCTACTCATTCAGTGACAAAGGGATATTCATATAAACACTGATTTAGAAAGCAGATCTAAGGACCATCATGTTTCTATCCGACACCTACATTTTAATTCACTCATTGAATATGCAAACTGTATTTTTAGCTAAGTACTTAAAATTGGCCTCAGGTGTAAAATTTTGCAGAGTGTACTTGTGTCTCCCCAGTGATACCCTTGTTTATCTCTCTCACTAGAGCACTCTCACATCAGGAATTAAAAGCATCACGGAGCAAGTGCAAAGTAGAGGCTTCCACCCCTCCAGGGAAAAATGACACGCCTATTTTTTTTTAACTTCTCTCTTCAATACTTTATGAGACCTGTTCTTCTCTTACTAACAGAGTCACCTTCTGATTTGGAAGACTTTTTTCTGTCTCATTTTGTAATGATTTCTGATTCCCCTGCATCCTGTTCTCTTATTCCCCTCTGTTTTCTCCCACCTTTGGACCACTGTGGGTCATCTGCATCTGGAGAGATAATGCCTCACATTCTTACCTGCACGGCTTCTATGCTTTCCGTAAGCAAAAGCCTTTCACTTGGACTATAAGAGAGGCACAGCTCCAGGGACAATTAAAGCTGATTTCTCTTAGCTAGAGCCTGCAATACTTCTCATGATCTAGATACATCAGCAGCACTTGTTACTATTTTCTTAGTATTGAAATACTTCACTTTAAATGTACACTCTCACACTGCCTCTGCCAGGATATTTAGGTGACTGTACCTGTAAAGAATTCTGTCCTAAAGAAAGTTAACATTAATTTTATTTTTTTTTTCCATCTATTTTTTTTCTCTTGTGAACTATTTTGGAATCAGTGAGAGAATTTCAGTTGCTGAATTTTCACATCAGTGAGGGTTGTCACGTTGGCAGATTTTCACAGGATTAATAAGGTATCTCTTTTATAATAAAAATGGCTTAAACCCCCTTTTCCCTCTGGACACCACAGTGCATCTTGAGCTAATTATGGTTAGAAGTTCTGGCTCCAAAAGGAAACTTTTTCGCCTAAAGTGCTTTCTGACGAACACAAGAAAATTATGTTCCATGCAAAGGTGTGTAACATTGTGTGTCACTCACAGAGCAGCAGAATTATGAGTCTTAGTAGGAATTAAATCCTATAAACATACAAAAATACATGTCACTGCATGCACTGGAAAAGCCTTAGTTCGGGTAGTACCATTCTCACTTTGCTAAGTGAATTATTTAAAACATTCCCCTTTCACCAAGATACTTCTTTCCCCAGAGATACTGCATTCAAACCCAGCAGCTTATATTACTGATTTAATAGCAGCTAATATACTACTTGGATATTGTGGCAGTTTTGGGCACCACAATATAAGAAAGACTTTAAGCCATTAGAGAGCATTCAAAGGAGGGTGACAAAGATGGTAAAGGGTCTTTAGGGGAAGCTGTGTGAGGAGTAGCTGAGGGCACTTGGTGTGTTCAGCTGGAGAAGAGGAGACTGAGGGGAGATCTCACTGCACTTATAAATTCTTTGTGGGGGGAAGTGGGGGGAAGAGGAGGGGCAGGCACTGATCTCTTCTCTGTGGTGACCAGTGACAGAACCTGAGGGAATGGCCTGAGGTTGTATCAGGGGAGGTTTATGTTGGGTATTAGGAAAAGGTTCTTCACCCAGAGGGTGGTTGGGTGCTGGAATAAGTTCCCCAGAGAAGTGGTCACAGCACCAAGCCTGGCAGAGCTCAAAAAGCATTTGGTTCATACCCTAAGGCACATGGTGTGACTCTTGGAAATGGTCCTGTGCAGCGCCAGGAGTTGGACTTGATGATCTTTGTGGGTCCCTTCCAACTCAGCAGCTTCTGTGGTTCTATTAAAGCAAATTCTGAGGATACACTCATGTTTGCAGAGCACCAGAATTTCCTTGATTTCAAAGGATCTAGAGCACAAACTATTTCTCATAACTATCTTGACAATGAGACTGAAAGAGCAGCAGTTTTTCTCATGATTTTGCATGTAGCTTTTTGTGCACCAGCATTTTCTATCTCCCAGTGTAGATTGAAAACATATTTTTAGCCATTAAAACACCAGAGTCTTGCTGTTTAGATTTTGTCCTTGAGCCTTGTGACAACCATGGAAAACATTATCATTTATTGCACACATTTCTAAGATAGTTTAGTCTCTTTCGAACTTGCTGCTATCTACAGATAGCAATTACTAACTCAGAGGAAAACATCTTCCACACCTCCTGGTTTAAAAGCACAGCAGAACCCTTACTAGACAAAGCAATGATTGAATCTCTGGTGCCAGTATTTCAGGAAACTGTCAGAATCTCTTGGGATAACGTCTTCAGAAGTGAATATATCAGAGGCAGGTGCTGGCTTGTAATAATAAAGTTTCTATTTTGTCTTTATGAGAATCCAGCTTTCCCACTTGACAGGAAATCAAGTACTTAGCACTTTTTGCAACTGAATTTTGTTTGACCTTGAAAGCAGTTTCCAGAGAGATTCAGTGTTAAGGAAGGTCCCTGGAGACAGATTGGTGGCTTATCCTCCAGCCTGTGCTGGGCTGGGCTACCCAACCCCAGGAGGAGGAGCAATCCCTAGTGACCCTGGTAAATTCTATCTCCAACAGCCCAGTATCACTGTCTAGCTAATCATTTAATTATCCACTGGCATTCTCCAGATGATTCCCAATACCTAGAACAATTTTGTTGATTTTTATGTATATACACATACATGAATACCAAGGTATATGTAAAAGTTGCATTTTATAGAAATATATTTTTACTTGTACACACATGCATATACAAACATTTCTTTCCTGAGTAATTAGAGCTAATAAAATAAGAGTGATGGAGTAAGTAAAAAAGAGAAAAAAATCCTTCTAAAACATTTTTTTGAGATAATATCTCATGATTTTGCCAAGTTACTATGATTTTGGACATATAATGTTACTGTCCTTGATGTTCCTGTGGAGCTCTGAAACATTGTTATTCAATTAATTACTGCTTGGTCACATACATAATTTTGGATAAGGTCAGCTCATTTCTCAGTGCACATGTTACTGCCACGTGCCCAGAGGAAAAGCAATTGCATCTTTTAATCTGTATCTTTGATCTCCTTTTTTTTTTTTTTTGCCATTTAATACTGCAAATGTAATGGAATTTCAGCTTTCATTTTTTTATCTTCTGATGCTTTGACATGTTCAGACAAGAAAGATTAGGGTCAAGTGCATACATGGAACAAAACTATTTTTAAAGTCCTGACCTGTGTTTTGAAACTGCTGTTTGCTACTGGTACAGTCTCCTTGTATTTTCCTTTAAGTGTCTAAGTTAATTGAAAACAATTAGTTGCATACTAAAACAAATAGGGTGATTGAAGTAGCATTCATGGAAACAATGTCACTTTGTTTGAGTCAATTCCTTTCTGCAGTCTGCTTCAGCTGTGAATCAAGACTTGGAAAATGTATGATTTCTCTTAAAATATATTCATCTGAGCAAGTGGGAAGTACTCCCTGTGCCAGCTTCTGGTAAGCTGGAATCCTCCACAAGGTACAGCTGCTCCATAAACCAGCTGCTCAGCCAAGGACTGTCCTGTGGTGCAGAGGCAGCAGGGACTCCTGAGTGGGCTGAGAGATGAGCCAAAATCAGGGAGGTGGAATATGCTCTGCTTCTATCAGGCGAGAGACTGAGCTGTCCCTGTGCCTCTCTGGGAGGATTTGTAGCCTCATCATTTCAGGTGGCTGTGGACAAAATCCCTGTGACGAACAGCTACAGTGCAGGATCTGTTTTCTTTCCTCTGATCTCTGTTATCCATGTGCACTGATAAGTAGATAATTAAATTGATCAGAGGATATATTGTAATAATTAATGTCTCCTTACTATATGCAAAATACATATATATCTGTCTTAGGTTTCTTGTACTGAAAGAGGGCAGGTTTAGATTAGATATAAGGAAGAAACTCTTTACTGTGAGAGTGGTGAGGCACTGGAACAGGCTGCCCAGAGAATGCTCCATTTCTGGAAGTGTTCAAAGCCAGGCTGGGGGGGCTTGGAGCAATGTGATGTGGTGGAAGGTGCCCATGGTAGGGAGGTTGGAATGAGATGATCTTTAAGGTCCTTTCCAACCCAAACCATCCTGTGATGTCACTTTATGGTTCTTATACAGTCTCTCACCATGTTATAGAATATCTGTCATTGGTAAAAACAATACCTAAAGAAATAAAATTATAGCTTATAAAGGTAACTCCTTAAACCTCTGAAGCAAAATCAGGTTACAGTGAAACAATGAAACAGATGCAGAGATAATGCAGGAATTTCATTTAAAGGAGATTTGAGGGAACATCATATAATCAAATTATTGTTAGGGCCGGTGAAATGACTGGTGTCATAGCAGAGAGGGTAACACCGAGTTTGCCAAGAATACAACTGGTGTCTCAGCTGTCTGTCAGTTTAAGGTATAGCCTCATCAGTGGGGGTAAAAAGGAACAACTGCACTCTTATATCACACTGAACTGTGAGCTAACAGCACGTAGGGATCTTTGCTCACCACACCATCCAGGTGTCTTGTGCTTTCTAAATATTTTTTGAACAAGACTCAAAAGAATCACGTTTAGCTCTTCATTTCCAACTGTGACGCAGACAGTCTTCCCCGTGAATGAATGTTAACATGAATGCTGTACTTTAAGCAGTCAAATGAAAACAAACACATAAATGTGATGCTCTTACTGTAGGTGTTCTTTTCCTAGAGGCTCTCTTTCCTTCTACATTTTATTTCTAAATATGTATAGCTCTATTGCTCCACTATCCACTGTGCTGTGTGCTGATTATAAGTAGATTACTACTTCTGCAAATCTCAGGATTAAAAACTGTAATGATATTGAAAATGGAGGGCACTGGCTATACCAACAGGAAAGGTTTCATTTCATCTTCATTAAATGTTTTAAGGATTGTAGTATTTAAATTGTTATTAAATAATGAAATTAACAAACCCACAAATTATCCACATTAGCCAGTTTAGGATTAGCATTCATTTAAAATAGGACCCTTTTTAACAATGTTTACATAAAGATAAGCCATACAATCCCAAATACATTTTTATGGTTTCTTCCGAATTCTATTGAGGTTTTTATGGAATTCCAGTCAGCTTTTCTCATTCTGTTAAATTTGGATGCCGTTTTTAGTAATGTAAGTATGTTATTTGTTGTGCACCTGAATGACTTAACAGACAAAGAAAAAAATCACTAACACACTAGATAAATTCCCCTAGCAATGTCACTAGTAAAAGGCTGTTTTTTGAGTTCTGAGATTATGAGTCAACCTTTCAGTAACAAAACGCAATAAAAATTTTTATCTGGTCCAATTTAGAATATTTTCTAATTGTACAGAAGGAAATAATTTCCATAGCTGTAAATCAAGCTGAAACAAGAGGTTTTACTTACATTTCAGAATCCTCAAAAATCCCACAGAATAATGGAAATGTTAGGTATTTGTATTCCTTTGGCCCTTCAGCCTGTGTGAATGCAAATTAAGTTGCAATGACACAAAGAAGAAACCTTATCAGACTTACATGAAATATATAATGCACTAATTCGTTTCAACAGTTAGAGACCAAAAAGCATTATTTTCTTTAAAAATAAATGAAAGACAGAGCATTTGGATGTTAGAAATGTGCAACATGATTTTACTTGCTGCCTAGAAAAGCATTTCTGTGTTCGTAAAGGAGCTGTGTATCGTTGGAATGTGGCCACTGAAGACAAGGAGAGAAAAAAATGACTGTATTTTAGAAGCAGCTTCAACTAGACTTCTAAAATAGTTTAACTACTCCGTTTACATAATTTGATCTAAGTAGGTCTAAACTACTTAGACTAACATAGTGTTTTGAAACATCACTCGTGGTCAGCCCCTAGAAGAAAGGGCACAGCAGCAGCAAGGTGTAAAGATTGCCTAAGGTTTCAATGGCAGATTGAAGAATAAAAGCAGTTTAGGCCGGCCTAAATTCCCTCTTTTTCCCAGCTTGAGAAGGATAAGGAAGCTCAGTTCATCATTCACTCACCAAGCCCATAGATACAGCAACACTGCCTTTGCACATCCAAGGTGGACATCTGAGCAAGTTATTTAAATAACAAAGCAGCTGTCAACTGGCAAAGAACAATTCTTCATTTAATTAGTACCCTCTTTAAATATTACCTAAATATTTAGCACGTGGTAGATAGCACGAAGGCCTGAAAAGATATAAAATGTTCAAGTACTTAATTTGGATTATTTTTCAAGGCTAAGAAAAATAAAGGACTTAGTCCTAAATGTGACAAGGTGAATGTGTATTTCAGTCAAATGAGTTTGAACTCATCTCTGTGTTTTCCCATATGTACACAAAAGAAGATGCAGTGATGGGGAGCCACTGAAAAGGACTCAACTTGCACCAAGCGGAATTTCCTATTTATTATTTTATTTTTATACAATTATTTATTGCAGAATGGTACAAAGTTTAGTCACCTGTGGACACCATGCATGTAAATAATACATACACACACATCTGAACACATGTGAGTATTTCTCAATGTGATATTAGCCCATTGTTTTCCTTTTTTATTATCTCAGCAAACAAGTTCGTCAACTTGAAATATTAGTTTTAGTACATAATTTTAAGGTAGTACAAAAATGAAGTTACATGAGTAGTTTAAAAAGTACAAGAAGTTGAAAACTAAATAGGTAAGTCTGGAGACAGTGAGTCCTTAGTGTCAAAATAAAACTTGGAAAATATAAAGGATGCATTCCTTAATAAAAGAATTATTGGTAGATACAAGATTAAGAAGGCAGCAGACAATTCATTTTTTGATACCTGTCGATGAATAAATTTTACAGAATCATGTGGCATTTTGAAATGAAAAATTTCAACCCCTAACCAACTTAATGTGCTGTCATATATTTAAACAAAAGTCCACCTGGACCCCCAAGGAGTATATTTTCTCTCATTCCAATCTCTGCTTTTCTGGTTTTGAATGTTTGTGAGTAAGTAAGGATCCATGATAAAGTATTTTGTAAAAGTAAAATGCCCACAATGGATAAATTATTACTTTAATAATAGTAAAGAGGTGATGTCACCTGGCTGCTTAGCCCTCTTGAACTAGAAAAAATGCAAACAGAGGAAATACAGTTCTACAGTTCACGTGTCAGATAATGTAAAATCAGAATATAAGAAGAACATGTTTGAATGAACTAAGAGAAAGTGGATGCACAAAGTGAAATTATTGTGAACAGGTTAGTTTGCAGCAGTCACAGAATATGAGCTACCAAGCAAGGATTTTTTTATGGGCACCATGGCAAAGATGATTTTTATGACTTGAGGTAAGGAAGAAGTCTGTCCTTGTTTGCAGATGATCTTAACTCAGGCAGACCAACTCAGCTTCACTGTAATGCAGGGGATGAGAAATACCGAGTTCAGATTTTGTACAGTACAGAACTCTGTTACATGGTCACATTTGAACAATCCTTTCCTTTCCCATTAGAGTGGAGTCCCTGGCCTGGGAACTGCTGGGGCTGGGAGAATATTTGTGTGAACATCACTGACTGCACATCCAGCAGTGCAGCTGGTGTGGTTGGGAGTTGGTGTTACGCACTGCTCTGTCTCTGGGTTTGGGAAGAAGCACAATGCCAGTGAGTGAAGGGGATAGTAAGCTTCTAGTCCATCTCCCAGCATAATATAAGACCCATTTAAATCAATTTAATATCAGATCAATGCAAGGTGAAGACCTCGAGCTGAAGACATCAAATATTAAACTGGCAAGAAAAGATGCTGCACTTGATCATAGCTAGAGCTCAGTCTGCAGTCTGCCAGTAGGAGGGTTAACACTGTCTTCTGAGTCAGAAGCTGGAGTTGTCTATGTAATGCTTCCCTTTTTTGAAGTTAATTTTCAAAAACTATGAATTCTGCTTCAAGACTGGATCTTAATCTAAAGAGCCTATATAAACATGTGAAAATCTGTTACATGTCTAAACTTATAGTGGAGGTTCTCAAATCTGTCCTAAAATATCTCTAGGTGTTTTCTTCTTTTATGTCTGTACTTTTCTTTCAGTGTTCTGTTTCATAATCATTTCCAGATAATAAAAGTATGAGTTATACCACCGCGTCCAGGTCAGCACACACAGCTTATGTGCCTTCTTTTTGCTGGTTACAACTGTTCCCAGTTCCCTGATCTTTGTTCTTTGATCTCCTCCACTGTGCCTTTGGGTGCCTGCCTCAGAGATGCACCACAGAAGCTGCTCAGTTGCTTTGTGAGCTGATGTTCCAGTGCTGGCATTGAAACACCTGCCAGTGCCTACAGACAGGCAGTGGGAAATTTAAGACTCTCCTAGTGAGTCTGTAATATCATTTCACCCCCTAAGTGAGCCTGTAATATAACTTCTTTTACTTTTGGGAAGGAAATAGAGAAGAAAGTTAGTTGGAGGAAATTTCGGTGGGAACAGTGAAGTCGTTCTGATGAACAAAGTAGGGAAAAATCAAATCTATGCTAATGCAGTTGATGCTCAGAAGCTGAGAACGGCTGCAAGAAAGGGTGATTGTGTGGTTAAAGCACTGATGCTTGACTGAGGAAATCTGAGTTCATTTCCTGGCTTTGCTGTCTCTTCAGCTTTGAGCAAGAGATTTAATCTCTCTGGTTGCCCTTTTTTTTTTTTTTTTCTCCTTCCTGTACCACAGGGGAGTCATTATGCTTCAGACTGTTCTAAGAATAAATGCATTAATGTGGCTGGTACATTTAAGTTTAGGCAAAAAGACATATAAAAGCTTCAGTTCTTTTTCCTTGTTTTTTCTTAAAGGTCTTTCTGCTGCCTAAGGGGCAAATGTACTGGAGTCTTCATGCCCTGTGTCTAGAAAGATGAGGAGGCCCTTGCAGTGCCTGTGCTGTCCAACTCCCAGTGAAGAGGCTGTGGTGAACAGTGCTTATCAATTACAGGGCGTTGGTTTTTTTTCCTGCACAAATGTAGCTTGAAGCTACTGCTCGTCTTCCTCCCTTCTGGGAGGTCTGGAGAAGCAGGCAGGTAAAAACTTGGAAAAATTTTTGAGAGAAAAACTTTTGAAAGAAAAGAAACTTTGAATCCCTGAAGTTGAAGCACAGCGAGACAGATGCTGAAATGCTGTGACAACACAAACTTGAAGGTCCCAAACTGGGGGAGATGCAGAAACACAAGCCCCGAGGCAGATCAGTGGGGTATAAATAGTGAATCAGCGAAACCACCCCGATCCATCCAATGTAACCACCAGCACGGAACCTCCTGAACCTTCTGTCAGTGCCTTCTAATTCCTAGCACAGGCAGAAAATTTGAGGAAATTAAACTCTCAATTCATTCTGTGAGCACCAGCGTGGAGAAAGGCTGGTCTCCCGTGGTTAACTGCAAGAGTCCATTGGGATTTTCATGTAGGTGAGTCATCCGTGAGGCCGTTCTCCTGCGAGTGCTCTCTGCTGTAGTGTGGGCAGCAGGACCAGGGCAGGGATCATCCCCTGCTGTGCTTGGCACTGCTGAGGCTGCACCTCGAGTGCTGAGTTCAGCTTTGGGCCCCTCACTGTAAAAGGACATTGAGGTCCTGGAGCGAGTCCAATAAAGGGCAACAAGGCACGTGAAAAGGTTTAAAAACACGTCTTGTGAGGAAGGGCTGGGGGAGCTGGGGTTGTTTAGTCCCAAGGAGAGGAGGATCTGAAGGGACCGCATCACCCTTCACAACCAGCTGACAGGAGGCTGCAGTGAGGTGGGGGCTGATCTGTGCCTGCAGTGAGACAAGAGGAAATGGCCTTAAGCTGAGACAGGGGAGATTAAAGTTACGTATTAGAAAAAAAAAATAAAATTCACTGTTTCGGTGGTCGGGCACTGGAATAGTTGCCCAGGGAGGTGGCGGAGTCACCACCCCTGGAGGTTTCTCAGAATACTCTGAGTTGGAAGCGACCCACACAAATCATCGAGCCCGGCTCCTTAAACGAATGGCCCGTGAGGGGGGGGGGGGTGTGTCAAATCC